>CM054114.1:707332-1027936 GCA_028673005.1 Tanypteryx hageni | reverse complement strand
TGTTTTATTTCTAAATACTGACCAATTGCTCTACATTTTTCTCTTCGCGGTTCGCCAAGTTATATTATGTCTCGAGGAATTTGATCCGGCGGTGAACGAGTAGGTCATATTTCCCGCCGGCATATTTTTTTGTCGTTCCAATGGAACGCACGTGGTTCCAACTCGTTCCGACGTTCATTCCTTGATAGTTGATTTTTTTCGTTTCGAGTCTTTCTTTTTATTTCGTTTCGTAATCCGTTCTCGAATGGAGCGGGGTCATTTAGGAGCGACCAGATAACGCGGACCGACGATCTTTCCCGACCCCACGGTGCTATCTCCCTTCACCTCCCTCTCTCTCTCACACACTCTCCCCTCTCTCCCCTTCTCTCCCCCTCCCCCCTCTCTCCTCTTCCCCTATCTCCTTCCCCCCGCCCCCTCTCTCCTCCCCTCTCTCTCCCCCCCTCTCGTTAAAACGTGATTTTTATCTAATTGGAAAGGTTGTGTCGCAATACTCGCTTTCGTGACCTGTGTTTCCTTCCGTTCTGATAAAAATGCTCTTCCCGCTGACATTTTTTGTGCCTTCTTGACGTCCGCTTTAAGTTTGGAAAGTTTCGCTGGGATCACTTTTCTTTGCCGCCATGGAATGCACGCCGATGCGTCCGGTGGAGTCGGCGACGTGTATTCGCGTCACGCCGCCTCCGGTTCGGCGCGTGTCGACCTGGCGATTCCTCCTCGCTGCCCGTTGATTCCGCAGTTGCGCTGCAGGAGAGTTTTTCCCTCGTTACTGTTATTGGGTCTGTCTTCTGTATTATCGCTTACGTTGTCGACGGCGTCGGTTTTTATTTAGCGACTGCTTTTATTGTCTCCGTTATTAATTTCTAAATGGGAATTTCGTCCTCTCCTTTGACCTTTCAGCGGTGCCTGCGTTCACCGCTTTTTTCGATCTATATTCCGAAATAACTTCCTCTGTGTGCTACTGACGTCGTTGCTTTCTGCGTTGTGTTTTGTGCCGTAATTTTTCGCATCGATAGGAGAAACCACGGTGCGTACATTTTACGCGCTTCATTTGTCGTCCTTTTTCCTGCGATTGTTTTTCTGTAATTATTGTCGCAGCAGTATCTACGGATTAAGTGTTTTGTTATTTTTTCGCACGAGTGTTGTGATGAATTGTGTCACTCTTCGCGACGGCCTCGTGGGTCGTGATTGCGCCTCTGTGCCACTCTTTGTTTGGATTTCAAGGACAGTTTATGCTTGGATAATATTTGCGATCTTGTTGTGTCTCTAATAGTAAGAGTTATTTGTTAGTTTACCTGTGATGCGTTGGATTTTCTTGTGTATTTGTCCGCGATCATTTTTAATTTTTTTAGGCGTTCTTATAATAAGTAAAAAAAGAACGCCTGTGTCCGTCTGTCCGCATGTTTCATCTCAGAAACTAATGAGCGGATGTTGATGAAATTTGTTATTTAGGAAATAGGGGCAAAGAAACTGAGAAAATCTAACAATAATAAAAGGCTACTTCTGTCCCTTTGTCCGTTGGTTCCTTGGCCCCTTTGTGGCTCCTTCTGTCACGGCATAAAACGCGAATAACTCGATGATGTAACGAGATTCATTTTTGATATTTGGCAGGAAAGATCGATTCACATATTGTATGATGATGATGAAAAGAAATCTCGAAAAAGTCCTAGGTTCGACTCCAAGGAAGGCATTTCCATTTCCCATATGATAACACATAAAAATCGACTTTTTGACTTGCAGACTTTTATTCTTTTTGAGATGTAAATTAGAAAGAATTCACCTGTGATCTTCGGATCTGGCCCATTTTAAAGAAAAAGCTATGGAGTTTCTTATTCTGTTCATCTTTTCCCATCCTACAATTCGAAATTCCTAATTTTAAACGTTTAATTCACATATGTTGGGGAAATCTTGCCATTTTAACGGGATGTTGCCATGCCAACCCATTAGAAAGTATTGTGAAAAAAATCGAATTCGAGATTTCAACGGAAATACACGTTTTGAAGTCCTCTGAACACGTTTTGACCATTTTCTCGATGATGTCTGTGTGTGTGTATGTGACAGCTTTTTCTGGGTGCTCTAACTTAAAAACTATTAAACAAGTCAACGCGAAATTTGATATTTAACATTTTTATAAAGGTCAGAAGAACTGATTAGTTTTTGGTAAACATCGGTCAACCGGAAGTGGGTGTTTACACTTGTCACTTATCCGTTATTTTGAAATATTTACTTTAATATTTGATCAATGTAAAAATGTATTGGAATAAAGGTTGTAGAAAATTTATTTTTCTGCAGCCTTTGTTTGATACATTTTTCCATATAATAATTGTTTAAGAGATATCTTATATTTTTTGCTGCCACCACCACTCCACCTACCGACGACTATTGTTAATTGACGCTTAGTTACGTCTTAGTAACGCCCGTTTTTCTTTTCTTAATTGCCAACTGGAAGTAAATATTGACAACGATCCCAGAGCTAACAACATGTAATTTGCCCTATAAATATGGAGAAAGTCGTGTGTTGTCATCAGCTTATTTTTTGTTATTATCACTCTTACTCCGAGTTCATTCACGAATTGTTCGTCAAACAGCTTTCCTAGGCTCGCACGTGTGTTTCTTTGTCGAGGCAAAGATTTTCGTGATCGTATTATGCTATATTGCGGATATTTCCTGTCTAGTGTGTGTGTGTGTGTATAAATCTCTTATTTGTGCGAGTGTATCTGTATGGCGTTAGGGGGAAAAACCTTCTCGTTTGATGATTTTTAGTGATAGCCTGGATAATTGCTGTGGGTAACTCTTGTTATTTGTGCAATCGTTAAGATGCAATTTGTAATCTCTAACGAATACTTTAGGAATGGTACAGCTCACAGGGGAATGGTTTCCTTTATTCTTGTGAGTAATTGATCAGTTTTCGTCACCTTGCTAATCTACGAATGAAACTGGAACTGCCAATTTTCCGACTTTTCGCTTTTTTCAGGCATTTATATTTGAAGTTGAAGTGATGCAAAGTTGTGCATGCAGAGGAGGTCGTATTTTACGATCCAGAATCATCTCGAAAAGTGATCGCAGTTCCATTCCTCGAGTATTTCTTAAATTGATTAACACACGAATACGTAGCGTATTTTACTTCATTTTTAAATTGTTTAAAATCCCGATACGAACTCGGGGATTGAACAGATAGAAAAAAGAAAATGTTTATTTTTTATTCTAGAAAACTTGAATCGATTTAGAGTTAACTGAAAAATATTTTTGAATCAAGTCTTGAACGTTGCGATAGTTTTAATTGCAATGACGACCTCATACATCACTGCTATATAAGAACTCCCTTACTGATTTTCCCACGACTGCACATTATATTCCTTAAATTGCCTTGGTGTAGAGGAGAATTTCTGATTTCTGTGAGCTCAAGAGGTGCCTTAACTACGGTCCACGGGCCCAGCAGCGAGGGTCCCCAATGCAAGATGGCCCACATTCTTGAGCAATAAATAAATAAAAATTCTAAATTAACGCATTATTTTCAAAAGGAATTAAGTAATATTGTTGTTTTTGTTATATTATATGAAATATATTAAATTGTAGGATGTATAATTTAGTATATTTATACACGAGCAGAAGAAAAAATTGATTATTTTTTAGTTTCGTAGTGGTCACCGCGTAATCTGCGTAGGCGTAGATGCGCCACTGCCGCGAGTCATACGCGTAAATTTGCATATCTGTGGGTATGAGGCGCCATTAGATTTCATTTGTGAAATCTAAACGGCATTTCTCGAGTACGCGGATGCGCTATCATTTGGTAAGCGTTAATATCGTACTAAGCAATTTTAAATATACGCTGCACTTTTAACCAACATCTTTATGGCGTATTGTATTACAGCGTCACCGCTATCTCTTATAAAATTACGTTTATCCTAATAACTAGTTAATCGTTTGAGTCTGAGATCGTAACTTTCCTCCTCGGGGAGGTTCAAGGGAGACAGTTCGCCTCGGTTAGATTCTTTTGACTTCGATTTGAATAGAGGGTGTCTCCATTCTCGTGTTTCTCCTCTCGCCTTCGCTCGCCCCTCTCACGAGCACACTCGCTGCTTCGTTTGCTAAAGGAAACAACGAGGGGCTGTTGCTGGATGAGAAAATTTTCATTTTTAATTTCTGTAGAATCCCGAGGAACATAACGACAGAATGAAATATTTTTGTTGGCGTGCGTGTTGCTTCGATCGGATCTTCGAAGCTGTCCGGCCGAGAAAAGTCGGCCATTATTCTGGAATCTCGCCGAACGTCTTGTCCGAAGGTCGTGCTCTATTAGTCGCCATGGTGACGTGGCCATGGTCAAGTCGCCATGTGACAACCCAATTCTGCGAATTTGTGTCGGTGAAAAAGTTTTTTCCTTTTCAAAAAACAATTGGACTATTACTTAAACGTCGGTATTTCATATATTCTCCCTTCGCTCACAACGCGATGCGAGAGCTACTTGCGCTAGACCAACGCTTGTATTTTTGCCCACATTTTAGATCCGTCACTGGAAGAGAATTGCTAATGTATTCACGGTCTTTAATTCTGTTTGCATCGAAACCTGTTATATATACCGTTTTTACTCTCGTAACTGCCTGTATCGCGTAATTGCCCCACCTGAACTGTGAGGAGGAAATTGAAGAGTATTTTTTCTGATATGATCACTTTCATACGGTAGGGACAAACCGCGTAATTCACCCTTGTTTTAGTGTGAAATAATCGTACGAAAAAGTTCGCCGTATTGGTGTATTTACTGATATAAAGATTCATTAGTTAACTGTTATTTACAAGAAGGAGGGAGAGGTGCAAGGAATTTGAGGAAGCATTGGTTTTGCCTGAGTTCTTTGAATTTATGTTTCCCATAGTATAGCTGTAGCCACTATCCCTTATGAAGACGTGTAGTCTAGGATGGGTGGCTCCCTTTTTGCTAATATTCCTATATAATGACTTTTTTAAAAATATAGCATACTAATTCTCAACCTTGAAGTGTGTATAATAGGGCTTAGGTATGTCTTTGGGGAATCACTCCTCCTAACCCCAATTTCCCATAACACGCCCACACGACATATTTGAAATGATAGATAAAATGTATTCAGTTTATTATAGCAAACATACCTTCTTCTTGCCCTCTAAACCTATGTGGCTATTTTTTAGTCTCTTGCGTTCTCCTCCACATTCCAAATATCTTTTCCCTCTCAACCCAAGGAATCTTTTTTTTAAACTCCTTTATAAAAGGGAGTGAGTTGGGTTCCTGCAATTTTTCAAGACAACGTTAATGTTTTTCGATATGAAATACCTTTATATTGATTAGAAAAATCCATCCGTAATTTGGACGGCTAGTATTTTTTGAGGTTGCGTCAACGAATTATCAAGCGAGGAAAAATCCACGCGTTCCGCAGCCGCACTCGGCCTCCTGCCAAGAAAGTTATCGTTCCCTTCCATGGAACTGTAGTAATAATTGGCAAAGGGAGGCATTCGGGTCGTAGTATTTCGTATTTGCATCGTGCTGTTGTCAGCGTGCCGTAGAAGTCGTCGGAGAGATAGTGCGTGACTAAGTTATTACTCGTCTCGATATCGCGTGTTTAACGTAGCGTCCATAATGATCTCTCGGTGGATTGACGCGATAAATTCGTTTCTAAAGAGTGGAAGTCGGAAGGGCAACATGAGTCAAATTATGGTATTTTCCTAAAGCGCATTTTGAAATGATCTATAAATGCAAACACCGAAGATAAACTGTTGGCTTAGTCGCCAAGTTCGAAGGAAAACGATCTCCGTCAACATGAACAGACGGAAATATTGAAAATCGCAACTTCAAGGACAGGAATTTCCTCGTCCCATTCCGTCTCCAACTTGCGTCGAGAGACGAACGCTTCTTCCTTTTCAATCTTAAGGGTTCGTGGATTTTGGCGAATCTGCAGGTGGTGCTGCTCGCGAGAAAATATTAACTGGATTACAATATGTTTATGATGGCGAAAGCAATTAGTTCACTCCTCGAGAATATAATAAAAGATGAGGGAAGAATAGGGAATCCCTCCGTTGGCCTATTTCTATTTTTAAGTGCTCTGTCGAAAGTTTGAAGAAGAGCTCATAGGCTCACGAGGCATAGGGTCTTTTTTGAATTTAGCACGTATTATGAAACTGTGGAGGCCTTCCAGGTTTTATGTCCACTAACCTATTCAACTAACTCAACACGTGAATAATGAAATAAAAAAGTTTTAAAAATAAACTATATGTATAATATTTAATACACCTCCAAGTTACATCACGCGCCAATGCCCACAATGTCTCCTTCAATAGTTGCTACAATGCAAGGGCTGTTCGCGCCTTACGCGACGACAATCCCGCCTGCCTTCTCTGACAGTGGAAATTAGCCCACATACATCTTCTCGACTCCCCCCCCCCCCCCCCCCCCCCGGCCTTAACCTCTGCTAACCTTATTGTCCATCCACCCCTCCCCATTCCCCTGTCTACTCCAATCACCAAAACTCCTCACATTACCCTGCCACCCTCACACCCCCACCTAGTGTCACTTAAATTTGGTTTCTCTCTCTCTGTCGCCAAAGAAGGACTTAAGCCCGAAAAGCTTCCGTTTTTGCGTGTGATACTTAGACACCCCATCTGTCACTTAAGTCTTTTTCCTTTTCTCTCTCTCTTCCTCCATCTCTCCCATTCATACCACTATCCTTAGTCGCTCTTCCACTCCTCTCCAATCGCAAATAAGTCTGCATTTCCGCTTTATAGGTGTCCTTTAGTATCAAAGCGGTAGTAGCGGAACGCCTCTCGTCCGTCCGTCTGTCCATCGTAACTTTCATCTACTAAACACCTGGACGGATTTTAATTAAATTAGGTACGAGTGTTCGATATTAAAATTTATCGTCAAATTGTGATTTTGAACTGAATCCGTCAATTAGAACTTCCACTTCACTTCATTACTTTAATAAACTTACACTCGTATCTCGTTAAATGGTATCCGTCAAGCAACAATGAAATACCTTACTTTTCTATCCCTAGCTCTTATATGATCTGTGGGGTATAGATTAAAAAAATGTATTCGGAGAGAGGATAACATTTACTACAAAATAGTCAGCGAGACCATATAATTACGAGTTATAAATAGTGCTGGAGATCAAATTCGAAAAACTCACATCGTATATTTTGTTCACGTCTATCTCTAAGACGGTTGGTTCTTTCGGGAAACGATCAATAAAATCCATGTTTATCATTCTCACGCCATTATATGATCTGTAAGGTGTAGATTAAAAAATTTATTCGGATAAAGGACAATTTACCAAAAGAAACTCCGCGAGATCACCTACTTCGGAGATAAAAATTCGAGAATCCCCCAAACCTTCGATACCGGTTTCATACGTATTTTCCATAGAGAACCTGCTTCCTATCTCTGTGCCTTCCATTTATGGGCCTCCATTTCCTACTAATCTCCTCCATTTCCCACTACCCTCTCCCTTTCCCACTACCCCCCACACTTTCCATCTACCCCCTCCATTTTCCTCTACCTACTCAATTTCCCTCTACCAATTCCATTTCCCTCTACCGCCCCCATTTCCCTCTACGCCCTCCATTTGTCTCTACTCCCTCCATTTATCTATAACCCCTTCATTACCCTCTACTCCCACCATTTCCCTATATTCCCTCCGTTTTCCCTCTACCCCCCTCAATTTCCCTCTACCCCCTCAATTTCCCGCTACCCCCCTCCATTTCCCTCTCCCCCCCTCAATTTCCCTCTACCCCATCAATTTCCCTCTACCCCCTCAATTCCCCCCCTCAATTTCCCCCTGTCCCCTCCATTTCCCTCTACCCCCTCCATTTCCCTCTCCCCCCTCCATTTCCCTCTACCCCCTCCATTTCCCTCTCCCCCCCTCCATTTCCCTCTCCCCCCCTCCATTTCCCTCTACCCACTCAATTTCCCTCTACCCCCTCAATTTCCCTCTACCCCCTCCATTTCCCCCTGCCCCCTCCAATTCCCCCTGCCCCCTCCAATTCCCCCTGCCCCCTCCATTTCCGCCTGCCCCCTCCATTTCCCCCTGCCCCCTCAATTTCCCTCTACCCCCTCAATTTCCCTCTATCCCCTCCATTTCCTCCTCCCCCCCTCCATTTCCCTCTATCCCCTCCATTTCCCATAACCACCTCCCTTTCCCATAAACTCATTTTACCTCTCTTGTCTCTGTAAACTGGTGCCTCTCGGTGCGCGAACAAGTGCGTGGACGCTCTCGTTTCGCCGAATCCGTGTCACGTTTCTTGCTGAAGCCTTCCTCATACGGATACCTTGTTAAGCCGCTCTGTGAGAGATTTCCTCCCCCTCTCTCCACCTCTCCCCCTCTCCATCCCTCCCCTTCCCCTATTCCCTCTCCTCCACACTTTCCCCTTCTCCCCCTCTCCCATATTACCTCCCCCTTCCCTCTCCCCCTTTCCCTCTTACTACCCTCTCCCCCTCCCCTTATCCCCCTACCCCTCTCCCCTTCCCCCTCTTTCCCCACCCTCTCCCAACCCCCTCTCCCCATCCCCTACCCCCCCTTTCTCCCTCCTTTCCCCTTCGCCATCTCCCCGTCCCTCTCTCCCCTTCGCCCTCTCCTCCCTTCCCCCACCCCTTCCCCATCCTCCTTCCCCTCTCCCTCTCTTCCTTCCCCTCTCCCCCTCCCCTCCCCCTCTCTTTTTCCACCTTCCTTCCTCTCCTCATCTCCCCCTCCTCTTCTTCGCCTCTCCCCCTACCCTTCTCCCCCCTCCCCTTCCCCTATTCCCTCTCCTCTCCTTCTCCCCCCTCTCCCCCTACCCTCCTCTCCCCTATTACCTTCCCCTACCCCTCTTCCCCTCCCCCTCTTACTACCCTCTCCCAACCCACTCTCCCCTACCATCTCCCCATCCCCCCTCCCCTTCCCCCCTTCCCTTTCTCCCTCCTTCCCCCTCTCCCCTTTCCCCTCTCCCCCTCCCCCCTTCTCCCTCTCTCTCTCCCTCTCCTGTCAATTTTATTCGTTCAATGTCTACATTCGATGCAAAGTTAAGTGAAACTTGCATTTTCAGGTCGCTCCTCGTGCACTTCGCTTATCTTAGGTCTCACGACGAGGCGAAGACGAGAGGAGGGCGCCCGCAAATAGAACCGAGACCTTGGCAATGGTACTCCCTTCCTTCCTCGCGATCGCCATTCGAATGCTGTTTCTTCTCCTCGCCTCTTTTCCCCCTCCCTCTCTCTCCCTCCCCCCTCCCCCTCTCTCTCCTTTCTTTTTTCCTACCTTCTTACCTCCTACTCCACCTCCATCCGCCTTTATCTCTCTCCGCCTCCCATTCATATCTTTACTTTAAGTTGTCCTATTCGCAAAATTTGATATTTTAGGGCGAATTATTCCTCCCTTTCTCTTATGCTAGATACATTAACATGTACAAATGCTTCGGTGCGATCACATTCAGGTCCAAATCAGAAGTTACTTCAGAGAATAAGAAGGATTCTTTTGTGTAAAAGCGAAAGCTAATGTATGTATTTAGCGTAAACGCTTCACAAGAAAATATATTCCGGTCCATATTTTTACAAAGTAAGAAATTACCTGTATTACATTTCATGGTTTGATTTGGTGATGGAATTGCGGGCCGTTTATAATGCTCTCACGGGCCGAATATGGCCAGCGGGCCGTGGTTAACCCATCGCTGCTCTATTGTCCGTCCCCAATCTTTTTAGCATGAGGAGCACGTATTTATTTGCTATAGGTTCAAGTGAGCACCACCCAATTACGCTAATAGAAAACCAATATAATTTTATGCGTATTATAGAGATGAAAAATTAGCAGAATGAAATTAGCACGGTAGAAGAACAATTTTGGGACTTGCGAGCAACAGGTTGGGAACTCCTCGATTTGAATTTTAACTTCAAGGAATCGATTCTCTTTTTATTTGTAGAATTTCTATTTTTAGACGTAACTATCCTGCACATTCCTGAAAATAACGAGTCTTATCAGAAACTGAAACGATGATTTGACTTAAACTGATAACCGTAAATGATAAAAAATTAATGTTACTGTATCGACAGCGTGATCAAAACCTAATCTCTCTGTAACTCTTCTTCGTAAGCACATTATCCTATAAGTTAATGGACTTCTTATCAGCGGACACTTATTCATCATCTGCCGAATTTAATTAAAACGGTGTTTTAATTCTAATTATAAAGCTAGAGTTATAGCATGTATTCTAAATCTTTTGAAAACATCTAATTACTCAGTAGAATGACCTTTTTGATATCGACTAAGTTCCATCCAGATCCCGATTATACGTGGCTTCAAAAGCAAGGCGCCAGATTCTCCGGAGATTTATACGGGTTCAAATTTGAGAGGAGAGGACGTATCTCGTTACCAAACCGAGATGAATTTATATGGCCTCAAACGGTCTTTGCCGAATAAGGATCGATTCTCTCTGGGTAGACCAAATCCCACACATTTCTTCTCATTCCTAAATTGCGTTACCGGACCGCATACTCGCACGGGTCGATGGGCAGACTAGAGCCATCGCCGGAAGCGACCAACTGTCCATAAGGACAACGATGCGTCGCCGGCACCACGCGCCAATTCCGTCAATGTTGTCGTGTGCCGGAGGTGCCCGTGCATCTCCTCCGGGCATCCATTCCTCTACCCCTTCGCCACTTCTCCGAGAAAGAGGGTCTTTTAGCCGAGTGCTGAATCCCATAGGTTTTGAAAAATGCGCTCTTTCTTTAAAGCAGCGGTGCCCAAATTTTCTAATGGCGGGCCACATCAATGGTTGCGAATCCCTTGGCGGGCCGCATTGGAAGTTGTCAATTCTTCGGCGGGCCGGATTAGAGTTTAAATCGGAAATTTTCTATATATTCTGAGATGCCATTAAATGAAAATCATGTCTAAATAAGGTTTTCATGGCTAACATTTCAATATTTAAAGTTTTATTATGAAAACTTTTTAAAAATGTATGAATTTGTGTGTTAAATTTTTCGAATTGATTTTTCGCCTTAGCTTCGCGGGCCGAACAAAAACCCTTCGCGGGCCGTAGTTTGGGCACCGCTACTTCTCGGATTCCGCGCAAATGTCCTGCGTTTGTGTGTGTGTTGTGATTGTTTCACATACATACTGTTCGGTTCGTTCGATGTAAATGTGCGAGCATGAGGTAAGCGTGCACAATAGATGATTGTGTATAAAAACTGGAAAGGTCAAGGATGTTGATGGCTTAGCGTAAGCTGCTCCGGTGTCAAGTCTTTATTCGTGGGAATAACATTTCCCGAGGGGCAAAATTTGTTTAATTTTACTCGGATTCCCTTCGGATTACTCTTCCTTGGGTGCCTCTAGACAAATCGGATTCTTCTTACGTCTGTTTTGATACATGCAAATATGCGCACCACTCTACCCGTGCCCATCCAAGTTCGCGTGCAGCGGCAATAGGAATGGTCGCTCATCTTCCGCTCGCCCTATAGAGCCTCGTGGCGATGGGGTGGCGGCAGACCCTTTCCCTTCCAAGGTTCCCATTGGATAATCTATGTTGAAGAGGTACTTCGACAAACGAATCGTCTTCAACTACCGAATTGGGATTGGTGCCCACGCAGCTCAGTCCTCTAGCGAGTGTAGTTTTTGCTGCGAGGCTGTGAATTTTATTTGCGTTGTCCTCCTCTCTCTCTCCCCCCCCTTCCCCCTCCCCCTCCCCCTTTCCCCCCTCTCACCCCTCTCTCTCCCCCTCTCACCCCTCTCTCTCCCCCTCTCACCCCTCTCTCTCCCCCTCTCACCCCTCTCTCTCCCCCTCTCCCCCCTCCCTCTCTCTCTCCCTCTCTATCTCCCCCTCTCTCTCCCCCTCTCTCTCCCCCTCTCTCTCCCCCTCTCTCTCCCCCTCTCTCTCCCCCTCTCTCTCCCCCTCTCTCTCCCCCCTCTCTCCCCCCCCCTCTCCCCCCCCCTCTCTGACCCCCCTCTCCCTCCCTGCCCCCCTCTCCCTCCCTGCCCCCCCTCTCCCTCCCTGCCCCCCTCTCCCTCCCTGCTCCCCTCTCCCTCCCTGCCCCCCCTCTCCCACCCTGCCCCCCTCTCCCTCCCTGCCCCCCTCTCCCTCCCTGCCCCCCCTCTCCCTCCCTGCCCCCCTCTCCCTCCCTGCCCCCCCTCTCCCTCCCTCCTCTCTCTCTTTCTTCCCTTCTCTTTTTCTTGGGATGATCACCGCTTATCCTATCTACTGTTAATCTTATGCGATTAATGTCTACATTCGACGCAAAACATTTATCGGGTTTCCGCATGTGTGTGTACTTTTTTTGCACAACCAAACTTGTATGTTTATGTACATAAACACACAGCTTACTGAAAAAGACGGAGAAAAATTCTTCCTTGACCGAGAATCTAACCCGTGCGAATATTCTAACTTCTGAACTCGACCGCTTCAGAATCGGGTATTGCTATTGCTGAGATACTCAGGATCTGCTGATTAATAAGGAGAAAATATTCTATATTTGTTATTAAACTTGTAGTTGTGTAACTTCTTTTTTTACTTCAATACGTTAAAATAAGTTATACTGTCATTATTGGGTGAAATTTTAAATAAAAAACGATGTGATAAATTGTTTTAACTTGAAGTTTTTAATTGGATTACAAATTAACGTAATGTTATTTTCAATATCGTTGAACCTTAATTTAAAAGAAAATGTTGGATAATTTTTCCTCTAACCTCTCCTACTTTACCAAAGATTCGTCGATATTTTTCCTTAGCGCAATTCAAATCTTTCAAATCTTTGGATTGTTCATTCAATTTTTTTTGTCAACACATTTTTGTGTTGGTTGACTCCCTGATTTGTTCTCTGTGCACTTTTCTCGGAAATGTTTTCTCAGTTGGTTTTAGGTCAGGGCTGTTTGGTGACCGAAAATCCGATTCAAGAAATTCTGGAACGTGTGTGGTTAAATAGAAACGTTTTTAGTACGGAACGAGACTTGCACCATCTTATTAGAAGATAAAATGACCAATTTGTTTCATTTCATTAAACATATTCTTTAATAGAGTATTCATATTATAGTCTCCATTTACTTTAACACCTGGCTCTACGAAATTAATACAGATCTTTTTCAATTTTGAAACCAACAGATACCATAATGATTTTTGTAAACTTTCTTCTTTTGGAATAGGTCTTAAATCAATAATATTGTATTTTAGTATGACATCCGAGTGCACTGATGTTTTGAGTTTATCTTTCTCTTAAAACTTTTTCGTCGACGAAGAACACCCTCCTGACCTTTGCGACAGTCATACATCTTGGCAGTCTGCTCATCCGAGTTAATCATCATTCTTCTACTCCAGCAGTACTGGGCAGCATTTGAGCCACGTGGAACGAAGACAATAGATTGCATGAGTTCTCGCAGAATATTTCTCATTTTCTGCAAAATTAAGTCACTTATCCGTAATTTCCAAATTCTCTGGCATTCGGATCACGTCCAAGTTTTCGTATTTCAAGGTTCGCGACTCGGATTGTCCTGTTACATATAACTTCATTTTAATTTTTCCTCGTTATTAAGAGAAGCGTATGGCATTACTGTTTCCACAATTTAGTCCAATCATATTTCTATTCTCTCTTTCAATAATTGAAAAGTTAAAAATTTCTCGGAAATCTTCACGAAACATTACATAAATTTTTTTTCACGTTTTGCAAAAAATTCGTGTTTTAGAATTGTGACGCCGTCATAATTTTACATCGTAGTTTAAAATCAATAGCATCATACTATAATCCACTAATTCTCGTTTGAAGCACCAAATCAAAACTATTATAATCAATATTTCATCAATCTCCATTATTGAAAATAGTAACGTATTTCTTGTTTAATATGTCTTGTTTTTAAATCATGAGGTCGTCATATGTATAAGTCCTTTGTTGAAATCATGGTGATTATAAGTAGCCTATCAATTTCCTATTAAATAGCATTAAATCGATACTATTACAATAGAGATACAATAGAATTTAAATGAAAAATAAACTTGTAAATTTCCACTAACAATAATATTGTTAGTGGAAATTACAAGTTTCTTTTTCATTTAAATGGAATCTTTCCACAAAGTGGAACCTTCCCAAGTGCACTTTGAGACACAATAGATTACCAATTCCCATTTAAAAGCATTAGCCTCATTGTCATGATAGTTGATATTTTCGATGGTTGAAAATTTTCCTTTTTTCCGATTAAAAACAAATTTCTACGCCAATTCGGCAGTTCGGATTTGATTTTAGTCTTAGAAAATAATAAACCACATTCTTTCAGCTATAGAACTGTTTTCGTGCCGCGTTTCTATCTTAAATTTAGCTAATTTAAAAATGCAATTTTATAAAGTCCCGCTCAGATGTCCACGATTTTCATATTTGGGGTACTGAAATGGAAGTGTGAGGTGGAAAATGACCCCCTAGAAATTGAAAGTTTTGCAATTTTCGATTTTTCCGTTGGTTATACCTATTAATCTACCATTCTGCCAAATTTCAGGTCCATAGCATTTAAAAAAGTACCTTAGGTTATTATCATCATTATATATAGACGTTTCTTACAGAGGAGGAGGAGGATATAACATACATATAGGAGGATACTAATGTTTAGGCACTTCCAGATGAGCTGGAGTTTTGAAATTTTTTTTTCTAGATAGAATTTTGTACAAAACCGTCTAGAAAAAACGAAAATCTTGAAGAAGTGCAACAGTGCGGCCGCTAAAAATTCGCAATTGTTTAAACAAAATTTCAAGGTTTATGTATTTCCGAAAGTCCTACGGAGCTGAAATTTTTTTTGGAGGTAGGATTTAAAAAAACTAAATAGGGATTATAGAAATTTTAATTTGTTTGGCAGTTAAAAATTCTTAAAGTTTAAACAAATAGATAACTGTTTAAGTACTACGGGATGAGCTAGGATGCTTAAATTTTCAAGCAATTTACAGAGTAGAGCATTTGCACAAATAAACATTTCAATTTCATCATATATGAATTTCGGCGGCCCTTAAAAATTATTTAATTTTAAACAATTAGAAAAATATTATTTTACTTCTAGAAGTGCTACAACTTTAAAATTTGGCAGAAATGTGTAGCATTAGTACCCCATAATGGAGAAAGTATAAAATTCTTAAAATTGCAAAGTTTTGGGATTATTTTAATATATTATTTTTACATAAGGGAAAGACGAAACTCACTGGGGAGGTGAAATCTTTAGAATTAAAAAAATATTTCTATTGATGAAATATCCCTCTGAAAATTTAATATGTTCTTCAGGGTGAGATGAGATGCTTGCAGAATGCAAGCACCAACTACTAGTATATTATATATACACTTGGGTCCCTGCCCCTTACGCGCGTCAACTCCGCCCTCTGCTCGCTCCTGGGACTTCGGCCCTACGCGCCTCGCTAAGCTGAAAATAATTTTTTGGAATAGCTCTTATCAAAGTGCATATCTTTTTATCATATTTTTTCCTCCGCCGTACCGTTTCCGAAATATAAATTTTTAAATATTTTAAACTGCCGCCATTTTGTTTCAGGATGGCGGGTGAAAATGAAATAGTTTTCCTGGGGTCTCCTAGTTTTATCTTTTAATCACAACAGTTATCACAGCATATCTCCGCTCTGAGGTCGAATTCTTAACTATCAACAATGGTCTCTTTAATAATTTCTTTATATCAACTAACTAGATATAACAACGTCGGTTTAATTTCGAAATAGTAGTACATAGTTCAAAAATTTGACGGAATGGAGACTGACAACGCCGGGAAGTAGGGGTGGAGAGAGGGGGAACCTTTTAAATCAACAACAATGCGATTTCCCATGACGAAGAAAGATTAACTCAAAAAACGCGATATTTTCATGTTCAACACGAATCTGTGGACCGATTCGACGCGTATGTAAAAATTGACTGTAGGAAAATTAATTTTAATTCTTTTAGGCCTTGTTTGGTTAAAATCCCGTATTCGTTCGACGATTCTAAGTAATTTTAAAATGCGATTGAAAGTTATGCATTGGAGTGTCATCCTGTGTAGCGTCTCAATACTTTTTAAATATGAAGAGTGGTATATATATATATATATGTAAATTTATTTGGAAGTAAAAATTGTTTTCTATTTTTTGTCTTAATATACCTACGTGGCACTACTCGTGCACAGTTTTATTTATTTTTTCATTTTGATGTAGCTCATATTTATAGATAAAAATAAAAATGCAGTTTGCCGTTTTTATGGTATGGATCTGATTTATTGCTTTCACTTTCACTGACAACATTTTTCCTTTATCTAGGAAATACGAGAATTTTGTTTTTCTGCCTTTTTAAAAATCCTCTTTCACCCAGTTAATTTTTCCTGAAGAAAGCAAATGTTGCTCTAAAATCTTGATAATTGTTTTTGAGAAATGGATCATTGTTAAATTTTAATTAGTTTTGGTGGTAACAATTTTTCTTCCGAGTTGTAGCTCTACTAAAATTAACCATTGAAGAATAAAGTAAGGAAACCAGTGCATTTACTGTTACATTTTGTTTACACTGCAACGTAGGGGGTTAATTTTTATCATATTTTATTCAGGTATGTAAAATGATTTTGTGTACTTTATTATACCAATATAATTGATATCTTTATTTATATAGAGGATCAATGGAATTCTCTTTGCCCTGACCATAGAGTTTGTAGTATTAATCAGTTAGTTTGTAACAAACTTCACTTTTTAATAAATACACTTTAATACGACATAGGATTATACAATTAACAGTTGGAAGTTTGAGGAACTGTGAAAGGGATGGGAAAATGACACCATTAACTGTATTGTAATGATCTGTATTTCTCTTCCTTTCCTTTCACATAGAAACCAATGACAAGACCTCTCACATTTATTCTTCCCCTTACCTGATGGTATATATACACATTGATGGAGAAATTTCACGAAGTTGAGACTAAAGCGAATTAGTTTGTACTATTAAGAAATCTGAGGTTCTCAAATCTAGTCTGTCATTTTTTCATTTATTCCTATCCACCTTCACACCCATAGTCTCTCAAGAGTCAATGGTTTTGTTTTACAGTGGGATCGAGTGCAAAAATGAGGTGTTCTCATGCAGTCAGCTAATAGCAGACGATCAGTCACCAGCTGCTGGACGGGTGAGCAAAACAGAGGCCATCATCAAGAAGCCAGAAGAGGTCTCCATCGTCAAGGAGGAGAAGGAAGAAGACATTAAAGAACTGCCATCTCCATCATTCTCTTTGTCTTCAAAAGACTCGCTGCCAGTCGCCAAGTCTACGGCAGCTAATTTGCAGGCAAATGCTCGCTGCACGCCGCATTTCAAGTCCGGCGTGACGCCAGAGGAGATAGAGGAGGTGCCGGCACAGTCTCCGCCGCCCCCGACGCCTCCACTGTTTTTCCCGAGGCCTCAAGCCACCACTTCCAAAATATTTGTGCCCAGAACAGAAGAGATGAACAAAGGATTCTTGATGTTCTCGGATGACGAGCCGGGCCTAACCAGTGAGTCTCTGGTTGACCTCTCGATGGAGGTTATGCGTCGCATTCCTCTCCCTTCCTCCATTACTGAAGAATGACCCATGTCTTTCCACAGTGCTGAAGGAGGAGCCCGAGGACCTGACCCACCTTGCGCCCACTGCTGGTGATGTGTGCGTCCCATTGGGTGGCGCTCCCTTTCTCGAGGACTCTATGTTCGATGACATAATGCTCTCGGATGATTACTGCGTCCCGCTGTCCATGGTGCCCGTACCCGAGGATGAAGACTCAGATACCGTGGGGATGGTGGATCCGAACGTTAGGGACGTTGCAATCGAGAAGGAGGAGAACCACTTCCTGGCCTATAGAGAGGACTCCTCGGGGTCCACGTCTTGCTCTCCGAGCGAGCAGTTCATTTCTGCTTCTCCTCTTTCCTCCTCTGAGGTACACACCATACGATTTGCACCCTGCTTGTTTTATATTGTTTGTTAATACTAAAAAAGATGTAGGTGTGATGCAAAATCCAAAGATGGGTGGAACATAAATAGAATGTTTTTTATAAAAAAACCTTGTGTTATGCATAATTTAGTTAATCTTCTGTAAATGAATGACAGCTTTGGTTGAGATGGAAAAATGTTTTAATAATGTTGTGCATAATTATTTGTGGAAGGAATTTGTTTTTTTAATCTTTAAGTAAATCGTATTCTTTCCTTTTTGCTCGGATTATATTGAGAAAGATACACTAAGAGAGGTATTTTATGCCTGCATAAAAGTTGCAAAAATATCACTCAGAATTTCATCTTTTCCCTCATCATTTCAATAACATTTATTTTGGAAGCTTGCCTTGAAACCTTTGGAAAATCTAACATATTTTATCTCATTTTAACCCTTTCTGATCATGTATCAGACAATTCTCGACTTAAGTCGTTTTCCACTTGCAGTCATATGTCGGACCCCATCTGACTCACAATTTCATGACTTACTAATGCTGCCATCTGTTATGTTAAATAATGAATGAATAATTAAAATGATAAAAAAATCATTCTATTACTTATATGTAGTTTTTACTATAATTTTCCTTAAATTTTACCTGAGGAAGCACACCGACGACTGGAAAGGGTTCAAGCTGCATTGAATGAATCACTCTCCTGCCATAATTATGATGAAAATTTAAAACCTTCTTCCTTTAGTGTTCTAGTGCCATCAAAACATCAAGCGTCCCGTCTTTGAGCAGTTCAGAGTTGAGTGGTGGTGGTGGATCTTTAGTAGGAGGAGTGAAGGATGAAGATGAAGACTCCCTTGGTGGGTTAACAGGAAGTCTAAATATGGGCATGGTAGATTCCAGTGATGAGGAAATGATCATCCGTGCTCCATATATACCTCCAATAGGGGAAGACCTGCCGCTGTTGGTGACATCTGATCTCATGTGGGGTGCTTCATCTGATCAGCTTGTTGCTGGAGATGTTGGGGAAAAGACAGGAAGTGTGATTAATAGAGACATGTTGGCCAATCAGGACAGCAGGGATGTGATAACAAGAGTTGGTGCCAATATTGGATCTTCGGGAGAGTCCACTAAAGAAAAAATCAATAAAGACTTTTGGTATGTGTAACATTCATTACGTATCAGACTAATCTATGAACCAATTTTATATCCTCTCTTTTAAAGGCTACATAGTTATTGAATTATTTTAATAGGTCTTTATTGTGAATTTACTCTGTATTTTTATGGAAACTAAATTTCACTGATTCTTGTATTTCTAAGTTGATTCTTACCAAATCAGTGATATGAAATTAGTGGTATACTGCTTCCCGGTTATAATGTGGGTTTTGGAGGAGCTGCAACCCATGTTATATGACAACCACAATATACCCAAGGACATGATCATATTTATGACCAGACTTTCTTTCCCAGAAACGCAGAAAAGGGAAGACCCACGGTATATCCAAATCCTCAGTATAACCAACAGTGTTATAACCGGGGTGCGGTATACAACAATATTTTTCTATTACCTTTAGTATTAGATTGTATTTTTATAATTGCAGATATAAATATTAAATTTTTTATGAAGGTCAACTCCATCTTCAGAAGAAAAAAACCCTCAACTCAGTACCTCAAGCCTCGCCCAATTGTTACAAACAGAAACCACTCTAGTGTCTCCAGGTTTGCAAAAGGTCAAAACTTTGCCTATGAATGAGGACCACATAATTGTGGCAAAGGCTGGGAACAGAATGAATGACCATGGAGGGGGCCTGGTTGATCCGAGTGAGATATTAGACCAGGTTTACACTCGTAACAGTAAGTGCAAATTTATTTAATGTGTCGAATTTTTAAATTGCAGAATTTTTCTCTCTCTAATGATATGGCATCTTCAACTCGTGCAAATTTGAAATTAAATTCAAGCAGAGCAAGAGTTTTGTATATCTATAGTCATGAAATGCTATGAAAAATTTGTTTCTTTTATATCAAGGCACTTCAGAGAAGAGTATGCATTGGACATCCAGTGCTAGCCTGTCAACAGCTGCAAACAACAAGAAGAACAGTGGAACTGGAGGCGAGACTCACCCAAGGCACACAAACAAGCGCCGTCCTGCAGACAACACGTCACCCTCTTCGAGTCCTACTGTGGTGTCTGTGGGATCTTTGTGCAAAAGACCAAAAGGGGGAGAATCGCCTCCCATTGCAGGAGATACAAATAAACTGAATTCGCAATTACTGCAGCAGTTGATAGGTATTCACAGTCCAAAAGGAGAGTCAATAGGGAAAAGTAAACCACCAGAAGAGAATTCTGGTTGGATCACAAATAAGGTATTGGGTGGATTGATTGATGGGAAGTGCAAAAATTCGGCACAGCATCAGAAGCTGGCATCATCAAAAGCAGCTCAGTCCATCATAAGAAATCCTATCAACAATTCTTCTATCTCCATATCTCAGCAGCAACTGCCACCAAATATGAAGGACAGTGTCCTGATGAATTTACTGGTTAGTGGGTGTGATGTGAGTGCTGGTTATATTTGCTGGGGCCCGAGTAAGGTAGGGCGCAGTAAAAGTGTCAGTGTGACCAGTCGAACCTAGTTTATCAATCCAAATGCCTAGAAAGGGAGATGTTTAATTTTACTGCAAAAATAAAAAGACTTTATTTTGACATTATTGAATAAAACTGCCTGAAATCTTCCCTTGGAATGCATATTAATTGTGTAACTATTCATATACTTATGGAAATGGAATGTTGTTAAATGCTGTTGCAATTTCATCATGAGCTGTTGTTAAGAGAGGTAATTTTTGGGAGGCCTAAAAGTATATGATAGATGCTGTATGGTGTGTATGAATGACAAAGTTGTAATTTTTTGTACAATTTGGGTTTTTATCCTGTGGGAAATTGTAAAGTGAATTATTGTGTTGATAATGTTTAGAAAATGTTGACAGATTTTTAATGAGCAATATGAATAAAAATAAAAACTGTGTTATTCAGAAAATTTGTGAAGCATTTTCTGAAGGTATGTAAGTATGAAAGTATTTACTTATGAAATGCCAACAAAACCAATATGAGAATATAATAAAACCCCTATACAAACATTAGAGAAAATAGATACATGATCAAAAATGATAGGATGAGGCATTCAGAAAGTAGGATTGTTAAGGAAATGACATAGTACAACTGAGCTCTCTTGCGTAAAAATCATGCTTGTAACTTACTGCCTGTTATGTGTTTTTGAGAGTGGAGATGAATAAATTGTCGACTGTACCTGTTTAAAAATAGAGCTAAAGTGCTTTTAGGAGAAATATTTAGTGCAACTTGTTATAAAAGCCATACCTGCTCAGAGTTTGGAATGCAGAAATGTCAATTTTCTGGAAAATCAATAAAAGAAACTATCACTTGATGTTTTCCTTGATTTACTCGATTGAAAAAAGTATACAAAGCATTCCCTTTTATTTTATTTTAACTTAACCCAATTAACCATCATAAAAATATAAATTGAACATTATCAAATTAATTATATTTTTTTGAATTTATACTAATTAATATATACACGAATGTCAAAAATAATTTGTCAAATTGTCAATAATGCTGGCTGCATTGTCATTTTATTCTTTAAGCCAGTAAAAAAATTCAAATTAACTTTTGGTATATTAACTACGTATAAGGCTAATCGAGTCTTAAACTGTAATATGCAACTTTCAGCATTTAAAGATATCTTTGCATATAATTCTACAAATGAATCATTGCTAAGCTAAGCCTATGCCTAAATGCCGAAAAACAATATTGTTGTGAAGCCAATTTGAAGTTGAAGTCATTACTATTTCATCATGCTTCATTTCAGAAGCAATTTACGATATTTTAGGTTAACTTTCCATAAATAATAATTTAGAAAATATAGGGTTTTAAAAAAAAAATGAGAATGAATCATAGTTAACACATTACTTTTTTATATTATGAAGATGATGTTTAAATATGTACATTTTTATTTATTTTTTAAATATTTTACTCCAAGGGAAGATTTTTAAGAATATTTTTTTATTTTGAATATTTCATTCAAGCCAAAATTTGAAAGGTAAATTCTGGTCAACTGGCACAACTGGCAATTTTAAATAATCTATTCTCTTTTGAGCAACATCTAGTCCATTACTATGAATTCTTATGTATCATTCTGTCTCGTTATTATTTTTCTTGATTTAACATATTGATGGAAGCAGCCATGAAACAATAATTCTCTTTTAATTTCTGAAGTATCTGTATTGTCAATCCTATTAGAATTTTCTTTTACTGTGCTATAAATATGGTATTCATATGTTGATATTCATTGTATTATCAGGTGTTTCTTTTTAATATTGCTTTAAAATCAGTGGTAAAATTTTAAACTTTTCTTACCAATGATAATAATTTTAAATTTCAGTGTAAAACACAAAAATCTAGTTTATTAAATAACGATGATATAAATTATATTTATACATCAAAACTATATTTCATGTTATGGTTTCAACTATAATGAAATTTTATTTAAACTGCAATGTATTGATTATTTAAAATAGTATTTTTATATTCTTGCAAGTTTAAAAAAATTTTATTGTTCTACATGATAATACTGTAAATTTTATACCAACTTGTAATTTATTCTTCAAATGAAATTTTTAAAAATTTATATTAAATATGCCTCCAACACACTTCATTTTTAATGCATGTACAAATTCTTCCATTACACTCATAAAGTAATGGCTGTGGTTCTATTTATGCATTATAATTATAGTTTGGGGAAAATAGTAGTGGTTGACTATTTCAACTCGTATAACCTACAGTTTTTCAGAAACAAATTCTTCTATATCTCTATTGAATAACTGCTGTTTAAATTGGGTTATTTTCTTATGCTTTTGAATTAACTTGAACTATTCAAGAATTTTCATCATCAGTTCATCAAATTATATATATATATATATATATATATATATATATATATATATATATATATATATATATATATATTAGTTATTTAATCTCATGATAATGTCCTTTTATCACAGGGTGCAGTTTCCAGGAAGCTGAATATTAATCCATTGGAATCAGTTAGTGCTGTAACATTGCCAGTAGTTTGCAATCAAGTTCAGTATGCAGAATTGACAGCTTCCAAGGAGGATATCCGACGAGCATCATTTCGAAAAAATTCATTTTCTCTGCTTGATCCCGAGAGCTCTGCAATTCCATCTTTAGTTGATCTTAGCAGACAGGATTGTGAAGTGAATGCTCCTTTGGGCTCTTCTTTGAGTCTATTGCAAGGCCGTGACTTGCTCACTGCTCTTGAGATACCCGATGTACCAATGGAATGAGAGCAAATTGTAGTAATTATGTATTCTTTAAATTTTATCATCCACTTTTACACTTGTATTGGTTCTTATGACTATCTTATGATATGTTGATGTATAGAACTGTGTGGCTGGGAAACAGGAGAATTCTTGGTGAAGGACATAAAGTAATTGTTATTTTGGTAGGTGTTTATTTTGATATGAAGCTGCATGAAATTATGATACTGATAGCAGTTGAAATACACCAAATTACATACCCTAACTTACCTTGAATATATAGCACAATTATTTCCTTTTATTAAAAATTTGAGTACACTTGTTAAGTTGGGAGCATGCTTTGAAAACTTTATTCTAATGCTTTATTTTTGCTTTACTCATGTTTTATAAATATTTAATTTTGTTATTCATGGTGAGAGCATATTACCACTTGCCTTCTATTGAAATAATTGTATAACGTTCAAAATATCTCCATCAAATGCGCCTGTCAAAATTCGTATTTTTACATTAAGTCCCTTAAATGGTGCAGTTTTCCTGGAGAATGACATATACGGCTGGAACATAGTGGTAAATATAATGCAAATTATTATCTTCAAAGAAGTCAGTCATGATAGCCATCATCTTCGGCATTTAATGTGAGGGTATTCTTTGTTTTGTAAAATAATTATTTTACTTCACGATATCTTATATTTGAAATAGGTGTGTATGCAATGCCCATTTTAGGATTTTTTATCAATTCTGATAATTTCTTTCATTACTTGTTGTAATGAAGAATAAAAATTTTCCCTGTATTCATTTTATAATTATCTTGCGTAATACTCTTCATTCTTACATATTCATTAACAATCCAGTTTTCATCCAAATGGAATTGTTATTTAAGTTTGTATTTTAAACATTTTTCTTGACAGTGTTGTTATTTTAATGTAAATTTTTTTGGCTAACTAAGAGGTATACTTGTACAAATAGTTATGTGTCATTTATTGTAGCATTGACAATGTAATTATCATAAAAATATTTTAAATGAATAAGGTAGTTATTTTGTGAGAATTATATTAAAACTACAGATTTCTTGTATGAGTTTAATGACTCGTAACATTGTTATTTTTGTTTGTATCTTACGCAGTAAAAAGAATTATCAACTTGTAAAAAATAATACAATATCTAAAATAATTTATTTCTGACAGTTTCTGTTCTGAATTAATTCTGATTAAGCATAACTCTTATTTGAAGTGTACATATACACCCTTCTCTACATATGCGTTTTTAGCATTTTTTAAAATCTGCTAATGTAATTGTTTTGTCCATCCGTCTGTCACATTTCTATTCTATACCATTCAAGTTAGAGCAACCAAACTTTCAGGATAGTTTTGGCTGGTGGCAGTGGCATACCGGAAAATCTGAGCCCCCTCCCCACAGCTAATAATACGGATCCCGCCTATGTAAATCTTAAATATTTTCCAAGCTGAATTACTTATCATTGCTTGTATATTAACCCTTAAGAGATCGCGCGGTAGTTGGTGACGTCAGAGGTCGCGCACGGTCTTTCTGACCATGCTGGAAAAGGATGCAAAAATACAAATAGAGATATATTTTTATTCAACATTTTCTTTATTTTTTAATGCATATAGGTTCATACAATTGTTTTTCATCAATAAAGACGCTTTGAATTAGTTAAAATATTAATTAACTGAAATCTATTTTTTGACCTATATACAGGATATAAAGTATTTCAAAGGACATATATATATATATATATATATATATATATATATATATATATATATATATATATATATATATATATATATGTCCGATTACAATACTTAAAAAAACATTTAAGTTAAAATGAAAATTGAACTCGAGACATAGTGCGGTAAAACAAGTTTTTTTTATAAAACATTTAATAATCGTCATGTTCGTCATCTTGAACTCGGGAACATTCGATGCATAAAGTAACGGTGTCCTCTCTACAAATATATTTTGAGCATGTTACACAGCACGAACGGGTCTTTCTGTTTTTTTCCAGGAGCAAAAGGCACATCTTCCTGGTCCTCTGTGCTTCACTTTCTCCTTCAGAAATTCCTACCAACACCTCCTGATTTTTACTTATAGGCTCCGAGGCATATTTTCTGATGTAGCACCTATTTTCAAATAGTTCTTTTGGAAGTGTTTTCAAAAAAGCCCTGCGGTTCATTTTATTTTCTGTGTTACTTTCAAGTATAATAAATCCATTGATTCCAGCTATATTTATTAGCGCATAAAATACAGTAAGTGGACAAAGACAACTTTTCCTAGCTACAGAATAAGTTCCTTTTAGCTGATCAACTGTGTCAACTCCTCCTTTGGTTGTGTTATAAAATGTAAGAATTTCGCTGCAATACCAGTATCTTCATTGATTTTATCATCAATGTTCATTGAAGACAACATCATGACTACTTTATTTTTCTTTGGAACATAAGACAAAAGTGTACATGAGCTTCCAAACCCAAATAGGCTGCTCTGAGGTTCATGGTGTTTAGTATTTACGATTATCGGTGGTATTTCTCGTTAATTTTTTTTTATGCGCCAACAAGTGTTAACCTATTGTTATTAGGAGATGGATGGCAAGTGGAATAGAGCAGAACCAGTTATCTACAGTTACACTGCGACCGTATACTGAAATTGGATGTGTCAATCTTTGCACAACCTTCTGCGGGCTGTTATCTACTTTGAAAGGACCATCAGGCTGTTTACTACATAAATCTCCATATTGGGAGTATAAAATATTCGCGCATTAGATTACTGATAGAGAACCTGGTCTTTTAAACCGTGCGCGACCTATTTAGTATTCGATCAGAAAAATCCGATGCGCAGTAGGAGAAAACCACAATGTAAATAAATAAAGCTTAATCGGAGAGCCCTACAAATTCGTCATATGATACATAATGGACAAGAAATAAGGTACTTAGAAAGCCAGAGATAAAGTGATGCTGAGAGATTTAAAAATTTTAAGATGTATTCATTACGCTATGACATTTGAGTATTCTTATAACTTTCAGTTGCCTGTCGACGCCGGTGAAGCAGTGGTTGAAATACTCATCAATGGTTTCAAGTATTGTGGGTTCGATTCTCAGCCGAGGTCGATGATATATTATGGATAAAAAATATGATAAGTATTCCTTTGATGAGAAAGTGAAGCCATCAATCCTGTGTATTGTACAATGTCAGTGCACTTCAAAGAACCGTTTTTCATATGGGACAGTAGGTAGCTAAGCACCTGGCACCTGTAAATAACCCCCCTTAGGGGGAAGAGGAGTATGACCATTGCTTACGTAAGATTTGTTATCTAAGAAATTTTTTACTTTTTATGCGTGATTTATGTGCTGCGACAGCTCATCCACAACAAGCTTCCACCTGCTCCTTACGTGCACTTCGCCCGACATTCGAATTCTTTTCGCCGTTTTTTAACTGATTTTTCGGTATACATAACTTTACCTTGTTTGCTCTGATAAATTTTTCCTCATTGTGCTTTAAAGAGCATTAAAATGCATTGCTCCACTATAATAAGACATTAGAAAGTATTGCCATGAATATAAGCATGCACTTTCTAATTTTTATTGAAAAAGGGGAAGTACAACGAAATCTTACATAAGACGAGGGGAGCGGATCACCCAAATGCTGATGGCTGCTGACATGGGGGCAGAGAGTCAAATTTAGCTAAATATTTCCTGTAGTAATTTATGAATGGCCCTCTAGAGAATAAATACGATCTGTAAAATTTTATATGCCATCAGGGGCGGCTCGTAGTGTCGAAAAGAAGGGGGGGCTGCATGTCAACCAAAATCTACCAATGTATATATGAAAACAAAAACTTACTTCATGATGATATTGGAGGCCTAAAGCAGTGACTACTGAACCAACCAGTAATTGAAATCAAGTCATCATCCTTTAGGCCTTAGCCACACGAGCTATTTTTTATGCCGATGGAGAGCGTGAAAAAACGACCGGTCAAACTTGATACCTAGAGGTGACAACACGAGGCGCAAAAGAACAATCATTTAAAATCGCCAGATGGGGCGAGAAAAAACAACCGACAGGTAGAGTTGAACACATAAGGGGAAAGTCAACATCATAGCCATGCGCAGTAGCACATTTTCTATTGCATCATGCTTTCGAAACATGTCCCAGCCTATTCTCCACCATTTGACCGTGAGAACGTGTCTCCTCTCTAACTGGTTAGGCAGGAAAAAACGACCCTGTGGCGGCCTCCATAAGGAAACGAATTCTATTTTGTAGCATTTTTAAAATGCCCAACTTCGGAGTGAAAAATCACTCATTTGACCTGGGCCGGGGGTGGCTAACCTATGGAACATGTGCCAAGGGTGGCACATGGAACGATTTTGGTTGGCACGCCACAAAATGAAATAAGAAATGAAATGTGCCACTCGTTAATACAGCTACATGGCAAAAGTGATCCTGAAAATCTAATAAATGTACGTATTGAAACAATGAGAAAGAGGCTTTTTTTACAAGAGGTACCATCAGTTATATTATAATGCATTGTTGAAGAGATATTTTAAAAACTAAATTTTTTACTGCCATAACTACACCACCTATTGGTGACTATTGTAAACACTTAACGTTCCTTTTTAATGCTTTTCGTCATTGCTGAAAAGCACTATTATCTTCATGTCTGTCTGTACGCATATATCAGGGAAGAATTGGCGGAACTGATTTCAACCAAATTTGGTACATACAATACTCACATAAATTAATGACCAAAATGACATATTTGGACCAGATTGTCTCTGCAGGGGTGCCACAATTCCAAAGTTTAATTTTTCGGTAATTATGAATTTGGAAGGAATCGGCCAAACCAATTTCAACAAAATTTTGTATGGAGGTGTGCAACATAGAAAAATAAAATCAATATGTTCAGTGTAGATATGGAAATCAGGGCTGCCACAATAAAAGTAATAAAAATAGTTCTTATACGTGTCTGTGTTGAATTTTCCACATCAATTTTAACCAAATTTAATGCTAATAATATACACACATACTAAACCATAACTGCATATTTTGACCGCATCAACCAAACAGTGGTGCCACAATTACAAATTTAACTCTTTCAGTAACAATGGGTTTGGAGAGAATTGGCGGTATGGATTTCAACTAAGTTTCGCATATAAGGTTAGTACACTACTGGGGTATGAAACTCTTCTGGGAGAATAGAGACCCATGTTTTACATGTAGTTCACACTGGTCTCTGTCCACAGGGAAGCACTGCAGTCGCAGCCACAGCAATCTAGATTCACGACGGGACAGAGGTCAAGCTTGAGTGGTGTGCATAGTTGACTTCCACCATTTTGAATCATGGAAATCCTCCATTGCTGTTTGAGTACATTCCTGAGATTCTGGTGTGTACATACTGTAGCATTATGTCTTTAAGACGAGAAAAATGTGCAGTGGCAGGCTGTGGTTTAGGAAAACGTGATGAAGTGAATTTGTTCTGATCTTCAAAGTGAATTTGTTCTGTTCTCCAAAGTGAATTTGTTCTGATCTTCAAAGTGAATTTGTTCTGATCTTCAATCAACAGAGCCAGGTTAGTCTTAAAAATAACATATTTTTGAAAATTTTTTTTACAAAATAGTTCTACAAAGTGTTATGATAATGCATTTCGTGAGAATGCTTTTATATTCTCTTAACAGATACCTCTACTGGATAGATCTCCTAGGAAGGAAGGAGAGAAATTTCTCTTGTTTTTTGTGTGCGAGAAGCATTTTGAGAGGAAATGTTTCCCATATTTAGGTGTTTAGCCTCACTTACTTCACCTAGCTGTGCCATCCATTGCCCTGGGCATGAATATGGTATGTGCCAGTTGTTTGCAAAATAAGTCATAATTTTTAGATTGAGTATTTGAAATTTCTATTTATAACATCACATGGTTATTCGTAGATTATAGTGAGTTCTTTGGAAGTTAAACTACAACATAGACATCCGGGAATAGAATTTTCCTCGTAATATAATGAAATAAGTATACCATAGCGATGTATCATTTTGATTATCATATATTAGGTATATATTTTATTTTGAAATATTTTGAATTATTTACATAAATTTCTCCCTTGTTTGTTTCTTATTATGCGTTTGCTTGTATTCCTTGATGTTAAGATAATTCTGCATTCGTTGTTTCAAAACATATTTAGAAATATTTGTTCTTTGATCTAGAAATTGAAATTTCCTTATCAAAAGTTTTCCTTGTTATTTGATTAATACATATGGATCTTAAATGGCTTTACTGTGACTGCTAAGAACACCTGATCGTCAGCAAATACAGCTGCTTATAATATATTATAAATAAACAAAGTGGACATTTTATTGTGCAATATGATATGTGATCCTCAAAGATAGACTTATTTATAAACCACAAGTGACCTTAAGTTAGATTTGAGGCAACATTTGAAGCATGCCCATTGCTTCCTGTATCAACTTCTTCAGGTTTAGCATGTAGATAATTGTTATACTTAATGATTGACATTTTTAGAAATTCATTTTCATTCTTCCTACAGATGGGACAGAGGATTCCCATACAAACATGGAACTTTCGCCAAAGAACGCCAAAAAGAATGAAAATCACTTTACCATAGACATTTTCCGTCATTTGTGTGACTTTACCTTAGGTGTGTCTTCATGCATTAAAGGTATTAATGTAATAAAAGTTGGTTACAATTATTAATTTTTATATGTATTGTATTTATGTACAAATACCTCACTGTTTTGTAGTTTTATAATGACTTTGTATTCTTGCAATGTGATATATGCCAATAAATTTGATTTATTAAATGCAATTAAACATTCTTTCATTTAAGTGGAATTCTTCTATCCATCCAATTTATAGTATTTGTTATGATTATTGTATTAAAACGGGAGGGGAAGGGGGTGAGCGACACCCAAGTTTTCCCGGTACAACTACGTGTCACCTTACGTGAAAACCTGAGCATCGATTCTTAGCATTAAGTTTCCGGTCTTTCCATAGGGGACTAGTCTTAGGTACACCATATCATTATGAAATCAAGATGTTTAAAGCAGAGCTAAAGAGCAGGGCTACCACACTAAAAAGTGAAATAATATTATTTTAATCATATTTCTAGAGATCTGACCTCATGTACTTTAACCAAATGTTATATCTTCATTTAAATACATAACCAAAATATCATGGTACTACTAAGGGAGGTATGTCGTTCCGGTGGACGAAAACACGTCCAGTTCGCGCATGACGTCACGTGGCGTAAGCTTTGTAGCGGGAAGCTTAAAATTTGTATAAAAATTAACGTAAATCGGCTGCTGATATCCGTCTTTTTATTTCTTCACCCTTCGTTATTATAAATAATACATTTATAAGTCATGTTATAAAATCCCGGGACGTTAATTTGTATATACAATGATTTTTTAACGAATTACCGGAATCGGAAAAAGTTCAAGTTTGTTAAGAACATTCGGCATCAAGTGAACTTTGAAGAAGGGAAAAGACTTCTAAGAAAGGTCCTGAACTCATCTCAAAGAGAAGCAAGTAAACAATAAATATAAAATATAAATTTCGAAAATTCAACTGCGCATATGACAATCAAAAGATGTAAGACCTATCACTACAAGCTTAGCTTACAAAATATCTACGAAGCCCTCAATAAATAGGGTGTTGCTGCCTTAGTACATGCAGGTTACAAATTTTATGGTTTTAAATCTTTCCTTAGAATAATGGCAAAAATGAAATTCTACGATATGCTCAAGTTACATTTGCATTTAAATACAACTGACCAACTGTCTACTATCTATGGAAAAATCATGTGCTGGCCATGTCATATTTTTTTAATTAAACAATACCACATTACTCCAAAAAGATAAGAATGATCTCAGTTTATAGATGTTATAATTAAGATGGGTTGTAGGGAAAATAATTTAAAAGCAAAATAAAATATTTATTGATAAATGCAAAAAATTGTTGCATTCAGAAATTTATTTTGTAATCATAAACAACACATATGGTCCAAACATGGACCATATGTTACATAACAAAATATGGTACAAATTTTCTTACCATTAACTCCATTGGCATTTTGTCACCGATATAAAATCAATATTAACAATATTGTGAGCAAACATTTACTTGTAAAAGCTAAGATTGATTGATGAGAATATGAAAATCACTGATGATGTGAACTGTGATTGAGGCCCACCTACAAGGATGTACTCAGGGGGTGGTCCCCCCTGGTGTACAGACATTTGTGGAATATGTGATAACCACACTACAGACTTGCTACATTTCCTCTTGCTATGCTGCGACTTGCTGCGTTGAGTTATGAGAACTAAAAAAGTCTGGCCAACAGGTGGGAACATTACAAGAAAATGCTTTGCTGCAGGCAAAGTTTAATGACTGAAGACTAAACTCAACAAAAATATTCACCGATCACGGAAAAATGGGCAAAATTGTAGCTTTATATTTTTCAAAAACTTAAATCGATCAGAAAACACACTAAATTTCAAATGTAAATAATACTTCGTTAAATTGTATGATATTTAAATTTATAAATACTGTGCATGAACACATGTAGGAAGAACTGGTGCTGTATAATTAGAAGGTACGTTTGTAAACATTGCTAAATTTACATAAAAATGGCCATTAACGCAACAGTAAAATTTTGTATTTTAGTAACGCTTATGATGTTAAGTAGGTACTTATTTTAAATTAAATAAATAATGTTTCAGATCTTGTAAAGAGATATTTAAGAATTATACAAAAAATACAACTAATTTTTTAACATGCTATTGTCTCAACATACTGTATTTGTGACAAATTTATATTGCACCAAGCACTTTCATTCTAAATATGCATAAATCCACCGAGGAGACACTGTATAAATCGATTAAGTTAACATCATACTGAATGAATAAATTTCATAATATTGACGCTTTAACTATATATAGCGACAACACTAGTTTCACTACAACCAGATCACTGAAGTTCAATTCACCAGCAATAATTACATAAATATATATAGATATAATTAATAAGTAGCATATTTAAACCAAAGAATACCTGCTCTTGCCTGATTTCACGTTTATGTTGTCTCTTCTCTGGCATGCTCGAATCCATATTTCTTGAATGGACTTTTCTTGGGAAAATCAAAAAAATCTCACCCTACCATTACAATTTTTGTAACTGTTATTACAACCAAATACCGCACAAGACATCATTTCACTGAGAAAGCCACAGTTCAAGATAAAACAATAATTTTCCAAACCCGCGACCCCAGTCAATGCTAAATCATAGGTGGCAAGCGCAATCTATATGCCACGTGATGTCACACGCTCAAAGCGACGCTCGCCTGAGATGCGCAATGACCTACCTCCCTTAGTAGTACCATGCAAAATAGCATATTTCAACCGGGTCGACTAAACAGGGTTACCACAATATCAAGGTTAGAAATTTCCTGTAACTATGAAATTGAAGGCCTAACCGATTTCAAAATGAAATTTCCCTTGTAGGACGAATATAGAATGGGAAAACAAAATGAACATGTGTATAACGGATCTAAAAAGCAGGGCTACCACAATATAAGGAAAAATAATTTTCTGATTTCAAAGCAAATACATTAGTATACGATTATACAACGGCAAATTTGACGAAAAGCACTTATGTGCTATGGAAAACCCGTGTACATCCCTACTTGTTATTTTATTAGTTGTTGGAGCTTTGGGTTTTCAAGTGAATTTAGGTAATTTTTGTTTTTGTGAATAGCAGTTGATATCGCTTTAAATTTTTATCCTTGAATAATGATGGAATCGAGGAATAAAAAAGCAAAATTTTCTGGTGAAGGAAGTGAAAGGATTTTTAAGGATTGGTGGACTGAAAGGTATGGTGCAATTGAAAAGAACGATAAAGAATTGTGTGGTGATGCTGAAATTATCTACATGCAGATGCGTGTGAAAATCTAATATCTTTAAAGTTTAAAAAGAAAATATCTTGATCCAAGAAGGAACTGTCCCAAAGGTGTCATCGGCCTACAGGGATAATGCTCTGTGTTCTGGTGGCCCAATCTGCCCCTGGTATCAACACAGAATTTAGTATCTGACATTTTTATTATATCGTTAACATCCGATAAGTATTTAACTGGAATTAGACCAACGGAGGTTGATGTCACAGATCAGTCCATTCATGTCATACATCTTCTTCATTACTTCATTCATGACATTTATTAAATCATTTTCACATATAACGATTTTTCATGAGATACCTAATATTTTTAGAGAGTACCACCTTCACTAAAAATAACATTATCCATTAATGGACCTTATTTTCTGTTAGTGTTTAATATTATTTGTAAAGTCTAGAAGATGTGGGATTCACTCAAGGTTCACCAGACCTGATCTAGGACTTTGAGCAGGGGTTCTCAAACCAGGGCCACAACCTGAACATGGGTCGCAAAGGCCTTATGATTGGTCATAGATGATCCCCAGTCCCAAAGTGAAAAACTAAATTTTCAATACTAGCAAGAATAAATGTAAAGGACCACCAAGAGAGGCAAGAAATAAACTTGATCCTAGACTAGACTGTGCTCTCTCCATCAATATTAAACAAGGATTGGATAATCTGATCTCGAAGGTGCAATAGCATCATTGAAGCTGCTAAAGACGAGGAGCTTGCATTAACAATCAGCCGAGCAAAAAGTGATGTTGATATTTTTATTAATTTCAAGTAAATTAGTGCTTGCAGCTTTCTTAGTTCTAAAAAATTGAAAACTTTCCTAAAATTTCAGTGAAGGAATGCCTTGATTCAATGATTCCATTTTGTTTTTCATGCACCCAATTCAAAAATTGAATTTTATTCAGAAAAAAATGAAATTGGAAGAAATTGAGCGATTGTGTCTCCAAATTTTTTCTAAATGTTTTATTTAATATTATGCTAATAAATATATGGCAATTTGCTGGGGGGCTGAGTAGGTACCAGTACCCTTTGGGTCGAAGGCGAATGTGATTTCAAATTTTGGATTGTATACAAAAAGTTTGGGAACCACTGCTTTACAGTCTGAGCAGTGGACACAGAAGTCATGCTTCATTTAACAAGTAATGCACACAATATACATAAAGCACAATAATCTTCCCTAGCTATATATAACACTTAAGAAATGTTGACATATGAGAAAATACCAGTACATTGGCCTAAGAGTGAGTGATGTCAGAAGGCATATAATCATAGCCTATATCTTGCACTAGTTTTCATGGCAAGAAATGCCTCTTCTCAGTGCTATAATGCTGTATTGCAGAAGTCACAATTACATTTTCCGGGTTCCTAAAGTGGGCATCACACACCTTAGCACAGTTTCAAAGATTGGGGGCCCCCTAAATTTCGGAGGACCCCGCATTGCGGAGGTTGCGGGGCCTATCAGTACGCCCCTGGCTGGTGGCAAATATGAAACCTATTAATTTTGGAGTTTATCTGTCTCTCCATTGGCTTTTTAACTGGATTTTAAAAACCTCTTATTAACTATCCATAAGGGTCTGTCAGTATGGTAAACTTTCATTTTGTTTGTATTGCTGCAATAAAAAAATCTGCCCTTAATATCCAATTCATCAATTTATTCTTTCCGTACTCCAAGAATGATGGATAGAATAGCTCATATTTCAGAGCACTCCCACAAGTTAATACAGTTTAGCTGTTTTTACTCGTGAAATTTTATGTATTAATGTATATAGAAAAATCAGATTACCACATAAACAGCTAATGTACCTCCTGTTATTGGAATAAATAAAAAATTATTTATCACTTTCATGATTTTTAGCAGTTTTTTAAAACCCTTTAGCTACAGATTTTATAGTTTCAATTTTTTTACATTCTTACCAAATATAGTCAGCCCTCAATTTCCATGGTTGTTATGTTCCTGGAAAATACTGTGTAAATTGAAACCATGTAAAAACATATTAAAGATTATATAGTAAGGATAGTTTTGGATGGTGACAGACATGAACCTCATTGTTTTTGAAGTCCGTTCATCCATCCATTTGCATTTTCTCAGATTAAAATAACCCTTATGAACTATATATACTGGGCTGTCACTATGGTAAAGTAGCGTTTTGTTTTCATTGGTATAAAAATAAAATCAGAGCGTAAATACATTCAGTTTACTTTCAAAAAGGGATAAATATCATATAAAACTGCTTAACTGCAGAGAGGTATATTTTAAATCACTTTTGATTTATTTTGAGTGTTATGCCTTCTTTCAAATGGTAAGTTTCTAATAAAAATATAGTGTTACATTATAATAGTGCAGCTAGATCACTAAATCTGAAGTTTGTAGAATGATGCATCTTATTATATAATAAGCTATGTTTGTCCCTCATGCTGGACTGTGGCGCCACTCTTAAAAAGGCTTTATAAAAGAGCGGGAGAATCAAGAACTATTTAGAACTGACTGTAATGCTATTTTAACAAGCTTTCTGATTAGATCAAAAATTGAAATTTGGAAGAAATGCTTGATTGTTATGATAAAAGCCATTTACAAAAAAAATCCTCAAAGAAGTCCCTGGTTCGACACCAGTAGATGATATCTGTTTCCCATAAGATAACACGTAAAAATCTATTTTTAGACCTACAGGCTTTTACTCTTATGTAAATTAAAATTAGAAATAATTGACACACGATCTTTCAACCTGGAACATTTTAAAGACAAATAAACAAAAATTCTTATTCTTATCATCACATTTTGCCTATGATACAATATCACTCAAGTAATACGTTTAAATCATTTATTGGAAAATTTTAAGCATGTTGTTGCCTTGCCAATCATGTTATTATTAAATGTCAAGATTATATTGTAATCTCAATCCTTATGCATAAGGAATGCATGCTTTAAATGTTATACTAGGTGAGAGAGAAAGAAAGAGAGGAAGAGAGACAGGAGGGAGCGAGAGAGGAGATTGGTTGATTGATTGATGTGGTCTTTATTTGGGGTGAGATTGAGACTAAGAAGTCCCATCTTCTACCTAACCCCTCGTCATGAAATATATGCAATAATGCATAGCACTTTACTTATATACAAGTAACAATAAAAATACAAGAATTGAAAAGATGTAATTTTGTGGGGGAAAAATATGGACTGCTGAATAATGAAATCCATGCAAAAAAACCCACAGCAGGAAAACACCCACACAAGAAGGGGGGTGTGAAAAACCTGCGAAACCTACTGAGATTCACTAAAGACATTAATAACTGATATTTAGAACAAAAGATGAATACATGAATAACTTGAAGCTATGATCAGTAAAATTTTGGCACAATACGAATACATCATTGATGGAATGAACATATGACAATGACAAAATGAATAGATAATAACACTGTTATGACTAAACAAAAATAGAGGAGAAAAAATAAGTAAATGAATAAAATAAAAAAGTATAAATCATGCACAATGAGTATTGTTTTGTCGAAATCAAGATTGAGAAACATTGAAGCATTAAGTTTGTTTAACTGTTCTTTTGAAAGAATAAAAGAGATAGATAGCAGTGTCGTTTGAATGATGAGAGCGAGTGTAAATTTTTTATTGTTTGGGGAAGTTCGTTCCATAGTCGGCAAGCAGTTACAATGAAGGACTTGTTGAATATTACTGTTCTGTGTTGAGGAATAAGGAGTTTATGGCACCCTCTGGTATTACGGTTGTGTACAGTGTCTATACTCATGAATTACGTTGGAAGATAATGTGGATTGTTAGAAGTAAGTAACTGATATAGTAAGGAAAGCAAGTTTAGTTTGGCGCGTGAATCTGAAATATGGTCTGATTTCTTCAGGTTAAAAATATATCTAATGCACACGTTCTGAGTTCTCTGAATCTTTAACGACAACTCTTGGTACGCTATATCAACATAGTCAAAATGCAGAATAATGAGAGAAGTTACCAGATGCTTTTTTAGAGAAACTGGAGTACTACTACTTAACATCCTAAGTGTGTGAAGAGGTTATTTTACTGTTCTACACACATTTCTAACATGTAGGGCCCAAGAGAGGGTTTTATCTATTAGCAATCCAAGATTCTTTACTACTTTACAATAGGGTATAGTTGAATTTGCTATGTTGATCGGTATTCTTTGGGATTGATTAATTGTGGCTAATAGCTTAGGGTAACCAATTAAGATGGCCTGTGATTTTTCTGGATTAATACTAAGAAAGTTTTTATTACTCCAGGCCTCTAGTGTTTCTAAGTCCTTATTGATATTTTTTAGGGTTTTCGCGAGATCGTTTGCGGTAGAACTTGAGTATATTTGCAAGTCATCTGCATAAAGATGATGATTACAGTATTTAAGGGCCAAGGAGCAGTCACTTATGTATAAAGAAAATAGTAGGGGACCCAAAATTGAGCCCTGTGGGACGCCTCTCCCATTGGTAAGATGAAGAATTTATGGAAATAACTTGTTGGGAACGATCGTTTAAATAAGAAGATATCCAGTTAATGGCCGAAGGCGAGAAATTCATTGCGAGTAGTTTAGACAGCAGGACATCTTTGTCTATCAAGTCGAAAGCTTCACTGAAATCCAGTAGTACTAGGATTGTTACTTCCCTTTTGTCCATTGTGCGGTGAATGTCATCGGTGATTTTTACAAGAGTAGTGATGGTTCTGTGAGATTTACGAAAAGCCAGATTGAAAGGGATAACAATTGATTTTCGTTAAGAAAGAGCGTAATTTGTTCATGTACTAATTTTTCTAAGGCTTTTGATAAGGTAGGCAAAAAGCTAATTGGGCAAAAATTGTTGATTTCAGTCGATTTCAATGTCTTTGGTAATGGCCTTATGAAAGCGCGTTTCCATAGCACTGGAAATTTTTCTTGAGATAGGGAGCAGTTAAATATATTAGTTATTATTGGTAGAATAATATGAATCAATTTTTTGATGAAGATAGTGGGTATGCCATCTGACCCTTGAGCTTTAGATTTAATTTTTCGAAAAGCGTGGAGCACTTGGAATTGAGTGACCAGGATGAACTTGAATGGGTTAAAATCCTTGTTTGATTTTTCCACTGTGACAGTAATCGAATTAATAACTTCCCTTTTTATTTTGTCATTAATGACATTTGGGGGTGTAGAGAATTTAGAATTCAACTAGTCTAATGATATGCATGGAGGCAATTTAAAGTCATTTTGTCTGCCAATACCAATCGACCTAAGTTTTTTCCAAATAATCGAAGGTGATTTGTTCGGACTAGCTATTGAGTGAATGAATCTAATTTTTGCATTTCTGATTAGTTGTTTTGTTTTGTTTCTAGTGCGCTTATATTTATGAAAAATATTATCATCTTTAGTTCTTTTGAACAAACGAAAAACCGAATCGTGATGCACCATCATTTTTTTAATATCGTCATTAAGCCAGGGCGAGCGAGGTTTGGAAATGCGAATGGTTTTTTCAGGTGCGAAGTGGTCAAGCAATTGCATTAATAAAGTGTTTAAGGCTTCAACTTTTTTGTCAATATCATCGATAAATTCAATGGTATACCAGGGAAGAGTTGAAGCTTCTTTCATTAATTCAAAGTCATCTATCCCTTCTATGTCTTGGTGATGCATAAAAGTTTGTTTGAATTTCGGCGAATTTAGTGAGTAAGCTAAGAAGATTAGATCATGAGAAGAAATTCCTGGGGCTGGCAATTGACCATGAGTTATTATTTTTTCAAGGTTTGTCGTAACGGCTAAGTCGATCCAGGTGGAGGCTGTTTGAGTGTTATTAGTTGGATTCAGCGGAACGATGTTGAGGCCATGCAAATTAAAAGAATGTTTTAAATAATCAGTATCATGAGAAATAGCTGTAAAATTAGCATCAAAATCACCGGTGATTATAATGTGTTCGTAATTGGTAGCAAAATTTGAAAATATGTCGTCTAAGTTGGATAGATGGGCTATTTTGGGAGGTCGATAAATAATTCCCAGTAAAAGTTTTTGGGCATTGACTAAAATTTCTAAGAAGAGGAATTCAGGCCTTCTTGCATATTGAGGTTCGCTTGCAGTTATCACTTTACATTTCAAATCATTTCGTAAGTAAAAACCCACACCACCATCACCTTTCCCTAAGCGATCGTTGTGATAAAAGAGAGAGAGAGAGAGAGGGAGGGAGAGGGAGAGATAGATAGATAATGGTTGCTATTAGGGCGAGATTGAGACTAGGAAGTATATTTTTCCTGAGAATAAGAGAGGGGAAGAGGGGGGGAGAGAGAGAGAGAGAGAGAAACTAAGGAAGAGAAAGATAAAGGGAGAGAGGAGGAGGAAGAGGGAGAGATAGATAGATAATGGTTACTATTTGGGTGAGATTGAGACTAGGAAGTATATTTTTCCTGAGAATGAGAGAGGGGAAGAGGGGGAGAGAGAGAAAGAGAAACTAAGGAAGAGAAAGATAAAGGGAGAGAGGAGGAGGAAGAGGGAGAGATAGATAGATAATGGTTACTATTTGGGCGAGATTGAGACTAGGAAGTATATTTTTCCTGAGAATGAGAGAGGGGAAGAGGGGGAGAGAGAGAAAGAGAAACTAAGGAAGAGAAAGATAAAGGGAGAGAGGAGGAGGAAGAGGGAGAGATAGATAGATAATGGTTACTATTTGGGCAAGATTGAGACTAGGAAGTATATTTTTCCATAGAATTAGTACATTACAAAATTCAAGTAATTTAAACAAAACTAAATATATAGATTGCAAACAGAATCAAGATATTCTTGCATATTAAACAAAAAAATGGAAGCAGTGAATGAATACAAACGTATATACATTTCATGCTTAAAGTACCACTTGTTTAAGTTTGAAAAAAAGTACAGGATGGAAAAAATGCATTAAAAGGAATGGAATTGGATAGAATGAATTGGAATGGAATGCAATAGCATGGGATAGAAAGAGAATACCCTAAGGTGAGTATAGTCGATGTAGAAAAATATAGAAGGTAAAGTTAAGGAATTCCCAGAATAAGGGGACGTAGTACATTACTGGTTTTGCATAGCTTTTAATGATTTCCTGTAAGCATTTTTAAAAAGGAGATAGTCTTTGATGTAATTAAGGTTGGATTAAGCTCATTTCAATAATGATATGCTGTCATTGCAAAAGAGTTATTGTATATGACTATTCTGTGATATGGAATTTGCAGCAAAGCGAGGTCTCTCCTTTGAAGTCCGTGCATTTTGTCTGTTTGTTCTATGATAACTGCCATCTCAGTTGTCTGATTTTTACCAAACTTAATGTGCATGCACAAATAACTTAGAGTCGACAGCCTGTAGTTTTTCTAGAACACTACCTGTATAGTTGCTGCGCAATTTGCGTTAGCGCATTGTGCTAATTTCCAAATCTTATCCAATCAAAAAGAAATTTGGCATACATACGGAAATTATCAAACGATGAAGAAAACATCAAATAAACATTTCTCTAAAATGTACAGGAAGCCTTCCAGAGGTGTGCAATGTGATTCCCCCACCAGCCCTAAGTGAGCTGAGCGAAGTCAAAATCCCGCGGATCCCCTAGTATTTGATTCATTAGAGTTAGGAGATGTAGATGCCTTTGTGATGCAAGATCTAGCCTTAACCGTTTTGTTAATGAATTCAGAAATGTGATCTGACTGATCTGATAGGAGAGAGAAAGAGAAAAGGAGAAAGAATGGGAAGTGCCTTAAATATAATACTTAATCAATCCATACCCATCATATATATATATATATATATATATATAAACTTAAGGAAATGAAATGGTAGTGATGAGGGTGGCAGCAAGGTGTTGAAGGAAGCCCAGCAGTCACTTACCAAGTTGATGACCAAGTTGGCAGACTGCTGGGGGCGTCGAAGAGACAGAAAACACGCACATAAAAAAACACATGTAAGCTTTTCGGGCATATGACCTTCTTCAATGATGGAGATACAGTAACAGAAAGTGACACACTGGGCAGGAAATGACAGGGTGATGTGAGAAGGTTGATGATTGGAGGAGGCGGGGAGTGGGAAGGGTGGATAGCCAATAAGGAGGGAGTGTGATAAGGTAAAGCGCGAATAGCTACAATATAACTAAGGAGACATTGTATGAGGGCCAATAGGGTTAGCAGAGGTTGAGGCCAGGGGGGAGAAAGAGTGAAGAAGATGTATATGGGTTAGTTCCCATTGTCAGAGAAAGGGGGCAGGAGTGTCATTGGGTAAGGCACGAATAGCCCTTACATTGTAACAACTATTGAAGGGGACATTGTCGGCATTGGCATGTAATGTAACTAGGAGGGGGGATCTGAGAATAATGCTATTCCAGTGACCGTTCATATGGATGTTTAATGGATTGCTGGTGAGGCTTACGTAAAATGCGGGACATAGAGTGCAGATGAGGAGGTAAATGACGTTACGGGTGGTGCAGTTGGTTCTAGAGATGATGGAGTAGGTGATGTGGGTGAGCAGGATGGAGGATTGTTTTGAGGGCCTACTGGATACCAGAAAGAAAAGGTGTGGTTAGAGTGAGTGGAGGGGTTGATACAAGGATAGTGGGTGTGTGAGGATGGGATCTATTGGTGGTAGGCATCATCACCCTATAGATCTGTTTGCAGACCAGGTCTGGAGGGTAGCCACGTTTGAGAAAAGCATCCTTGAGCATGGAGTAATATTCTAGAAGAGATGCACTATCAGAACAAAGACTCCATCCTCGTCAAGCAAGGGCATAGGGGATTGAGGTTTTAGTATGAAGGGGATGGCAGCTATCAAAGTGGAGGTATTGAAGGATGTTGGTGGGTTTGATATGAACACAGGTGCGAATTTTATTGTCTATATATATATACTAGTAGTTGGTGCTTGCATTCTGCAAGCATATCAGCCCAACATAAAAAAACATTCATTTTTCATATTTCATCATTACAAATATTTTTAAATTCTAAATATTTCACCTCCGGAGCGATTTTTGCTTTTCCCTTATGTAAAAATAATAGATTAAAACAATCCCAAAACTTTGCAATTTTAAGAATTTTATACTTTCTCCATTATGGGGTACTAATGCTACACATTTCTGCCAAATTTTAAAGTTGTAGTACTTATAGAAGTGAAATCATATTTTCCAATTGTTTAAATTTTAAACATTTTTAACGGCCGCCGCAATATGTTTATGGAGAGATTCAAATGTTTATTTGTGCAAATGCACTACTCTGTACATAACTTGAAAATTTCAGTTACCTAGCTCACCCCGTAATGTCTAAACAGTTATCTATTTGTTTAAACTTTAAGAATTTTTAACTGCCGAACAAATTAAAATATCAAAATTTGTATAATCCTTACTCCGTTTTTTTTTAAGAATTCTACTTATAAAAAAATTTCAACTCCGTAGCACATGCGGAAATACATAAACCTTGAAAATTTGTTTAAACAATTGCGAATTTTTAGCGGCCGCATTGTTGCACTTTTTCATGATTTTCTACTTTACTAGCCGGTTTTGCACAAAATCTTACCTATGAAAAAAAATCGACATTGGTATCAATCGACAGAGAATTTTACAACGATTGTGAATACGCAGCCTAAAAACGAAAATAAAGTGGGGGAGGGCATATGGTATGCCAAAGAAACAGTCAACATTGGTATCAAACGACAGAGAATTTTAATACAAATACGAAGCGTAAAAACGAAAATAAAGGGGGGGAGGGAAAAGGGGGGAGGGCATAAGGTACGCCAAGGAAACACGGTCGACATTGGTATCAATCGACAGAGAACTTTATAATGACTATGTATACGAAGCGTAAAAACCAAAATAAATGGGAGGAGGGGGGAGGGAATAGGGGGAGAGCGTAAGGTACGCCAAGGAAACAATCCTGCACTTTAACTGTTCTGGGCTCATGTAGGTGATTTACAGATGGATCTTACCAATAAGAAAAAAACTTGTAGATTCCCCGGATGCCATCAAAAAGATAAACAGGTGGAAAGAAAGTATGCCTCATGCCAAAAGATCATTACAATTAACAGAAGGACCTAAATGATATAAGGCTAAGTATAAATTTTCTATTATAGAAATATGATGTATTACTGAAAACACTGAATAGTTACAATAAAAACATTGATGATCTGAACCTTACTATAGAACAACTAAGAGATGAACTAGAAAACAAGGGGAATAGATTAGATCGAGATTACTTAGATAAAACATTAGATATTGTGCGCATAGATGAGGATCTGTATGAAAGAAATATTATTGGTATAGTTAACAATATTGTTAATAAGTTAGAAATAGAAAATTTTAGCAAAAATGTTACTGATGATGTGTATGTAGTTAAAAACCTCTGAGCAGATAACAAAATTAAAATCGTTGTAAGTTTCGTTTCAAAGAAAATAAAAGATATTTGCCGCAATAACCGAAAACCATTAACAGATGACGATATTTTGAGCAATAATAATAATAGCAGAGTTTACGTAAATGGGGCCTTAACCAAATATTATGGAGAACTATTCTGGAAAACTAGGGAACTATGTAAACATGCCAGATATAACTTTGTTTGTTTCATAGTTTGGCATATGACATTGTTTGAGCTAATAAATTGAAGGAATGACGATAATCCTTTGTCGAAGTTTTTTACATACGTTTTAGTCACGCCTGACGTGGACGGGTTCGCCCAACCTTCAGTTTTACCCTTATTAGAACACTCTGGAGCACGTAAACACGATAGCAAATAACCATAATTAACTACAAACTCTAAGAATCAAGAATAAATCACGTATCACCAGGCCGGGCGCTGGTGTAGTGTGACGTCATGCGTAAGATGCCGATTCCGATAACAACATAGAAGAAGAATGGTCGAGTGACGAAGTATTTCTTGGATTTTAAAATGAATAAATACTGAATTCATTATTTTCATATCTAATTAATGAATGTTTGTAGAATTAATTAATAAATTTTAACTATTATCTATCTTACTTTTCGTAAAAATCACCAATAAAATTATGAGGATACCCGGGCAGTAATTACTGTGCCGACATTGTGGAAATATGGGGTCAAATGAAAATAGGAAGATTATGTACCCTCGTATAACACGCATCCTAATTTTTAGCTCAAATATTTCGAAAAAAAGTGAGCATTATACGCGGGTATTTACGGTAAATAATAGAGGCGGTGGGGTCATTTTTTATGTTAGAAATGATTTCACCTTCATTGAAAATGACAGCGACGCTGTTAACTTTGAATCTAAGATACATTTGTTGATGAAGGCTAATTGGATATTATTTCTTTTAGGAGTTTATAGACCCCCAACTTCAGCAAAATATTATGATTATAATATTATGATGAGCTATATATGATTATATGCAAGTCAAAAGAAAAAGAAATTGTGATATGAATTTAAATATAAAGGCAAAAGATGCAAACAATACTAAATACAGAGATATGCTTCCAACCATGGATTTGCAGAAATAATTAAAGAATACAGCAGAGAAAAAATAGATCTCAAATAATTCCCTCATGCATTGACCATATCTACACCAAAGGACTAATTTCTACTTCTGAAGCACTAATAATATACTCCAAAATACCTGACCATAAAACCATAAGCTTAAATTTAAAATATTGTGACAGATATGTAACTAAACAAGTGGAAAAAAAAATAATTTAACTTGACAATTTCAAAGTCAAAGCCATAATTGAATCGATTAATTGGGAATATCTCTTAAAAGAAAATGATCCTAACAAATGTAAAGAAGAAGCTTAACAAAATCAATGCATTGTCAACTAAAGAATTGAGAAGTTGATGGAATAATAGAAACTATGCAGAAAGGCATAAGCTGTAATTTTTGGGAATAACTTTGAAACAGAAAAAATTCTGCTATGACCGGGAATCGAAGTGGAAGTCCCGGGTTTGATTCCCGGTCATAGCAGAATTTTTTCTGTTTCAAAGTTATTCCCAACTAAAGAATTAGTGATTGTTTTACTCCATTATTGTTCCATAAGGAACAAACGAAAATGGAGAAATCTTATGAATTAAAGAAATATATCCCATGATGAAATAAATCTATGAAAAATTAATATTTATTTTAGGTGAGATGACATGCTTGCAGTATGCAAGCACCTTCTACTATTATGTTATATGTTAATCCCCCTCTGTAAGGAATGTCTATATATAATGATATATAGGAGGTTACTAATGTTTAGGCACTTCCAGAAGAGCTGAAGATTCAAAATTTTTTACGATACTAGGATTATGTGCAAAACTGATTAGATAAAAAGTTTAACCGTGCGATATGTAAAAATTAGCCATTGTATAAACATATTTTTAAGGTTTACGTATTTCCGAATGTGCTACAAAGCTGAATTTTTTTTAAAAATTAGAATAAAAAAACGAAATAAAATTTACAGAAATTTTGATATTTTAATTTGTTTGGCTGCTAAAAATTCTTAAAGTTTTAACAAATAGGTAAATGTTTAGGTGGTATAGGGTGAGCTAGGGAGCTGAAATTTTTACATTATTTAGAGCTTAGTCCATATGCACAAATAAATATTAGATAAGCGCCATCAAGTTATTATTGCGGCCATTAAAAATATTTAAATTTTAAACAATTAGAAAAATATTATTTCACTTCTAGATGTGCTATAACTTTAAAATTGAACAGAAATGTGTGGCATTAGTGCACCACAATGGAAAATTATAATATTCTTAAAATTGCTAATTTTAGGTATTATTGTAATCAAATATATGCAAAGAACGAAAATTGGTGCAGAGGTGAAATCTTTTGAATTAAAGAAATATTTCTAATAATAAAATAACCCTCTGAAAAATTAATACGTTTATCAGGGTGAGATGAAATTCTTGCAGAATGCAAGCACAAACGACTTCTATAACATAACATATATATAGGTGGATACTAATGTTTAGGCACTTACAGAATAGTGGCAGACTCGAAACTTTTTTTGGTAGAACTATGCGCAAAACCGACTGGAAAAAACGAAAATCTTGAAAAAGTTCAACAATGCGGCCGCTATAAATTCAAAATTGTTTAAACAAAATTTCAAGGTTTATGTATATCCGAATGTGCTATGGAACTGAAATATTTTAAAGGTAGAATTTATAAAAAAAACGAAATAGGGATTATACAAAATTTGATATTTTGATTTGTTTGGCAGTTAAAAATATTTTAAATTTAAAAATATAGGTAAATGTTTAGATACTATGGGGCGAGATAGGGAGCTTAAATTTTTAAGCTATTTAGAGATAAGTCTATACAAACGAATAAACATCAGTGTATCCATGAAATTGCTATTGCAGCCGTTAATAATTAATTAATTTTAAACAATTAGATAAATGTTAATTCACTTCTAAATGTGCTACAAATATAAAATTTGGCAGAAATGTGAGGCAACTGTATGTGGAAAAAGTATAATATTCTTAAAATTGCAAATATTAGTGATTGTTTTACACCATTATTGTTCCATAAGGAGAAAACGAAAATCGGTGCAGAAGAGAAATCTAATGAATTAAAGTAATATTCCCAATGATGAAATATATCTCTGAAATATTAATGTTCTTGCAAGGAGAGATGTAATGCTTGCAGAATGCAAATACCAACCACTTGTCATATATGTAGACGTTCCTTACAGAGGAGGATGTAGCTATATAGGAGGATACTAATGTACAGCCCAAACTACAAGAGTTAGATAGCTGAAGGTTTCTGTGTTTATAGATGTCATGGAGAAACCTGCATAAAAAATGGGACTTCTAACCTAAGTGACAGGAGTTCGACTCAAGAAAATCCGAAATTTGCGTTTTTTTCCGCTAAGAAAAGCATTGCACCATTTTTGTAAATTAATTTCCGGCACTTGCCAATAAGCTGGAGTAATGAAATTTTGAGTGTTGCTAAAAGGCCGCAATACCTATCAGGAATTGTTATCGGTTTTTCTTACAGTGCCCTGGGTTCGATTCCAGATGCTCCGAAAAAATCTCCCATAAGTTAGCATGGGGAAAAGTTATTCCAGTGTGTAGACTAGGGGTGCGCAAACTAGGGGGAGCGACAAATAATGCGAGGGGCACGATTATAGCCATGATTTAATTTTAACTGCAAGAAAATTTAGTTCTTTTTTCATATTTCATGTATCTTTTTTGTTTACAATGTTATATTTCTGTAGTCTTTCGTATTTACGAGAGTAACATGCTGGGAATCCCCTCACTCTATTCAGCGTGACCGTGACTTTGTTTACAGTGCGCGTTATCGCACTACACTGCAGTACGTTGTTGAACGAAGGCAGTCATGTGAATACGTCTATTGAAATGTTAAATGTTTAGTTCTGAACCGGTGGATTTATTCTTTATTGTTTTACAAATAAATTTAATAAAATAATTGTCAGTAAGAACGCCATGAATCAGAATTGAGAGTGGCGATTTCATCAATTAAGCCGAGACTGGACGAAAATTTCTGTAAGAGACAAGCCCACAGATCCCATTGAATTAAATCTATTCATACAAAAATCAAGTGTTATTTTTCTTCTTTGTGCTTTTCTTATTGTTATTTTAAAATGTGATATTTATTTTTGTATTCATATTGCTGTATAATTTCATTAATTTAGTGATATTTGATTTTATTCCTATTAGAATGTTCATTTTGTGTATTTATCTTGAATTATTTTGTTATGTTCAGTTTTAATAAAATATACCTTATGGAACAAAACTAGAGCAAAACCACTCCCTAAAATTTGTAATTTTAAGAATATTACACTTTTTCATTTTTTATTACATGCTACACATTTATAGCAAATTTTAATGTTGTAACACATGTAGAAGTGCAATAATATTTATCTAAGCGTCTAAATTTTAAAAATTTTAACAGTAGCAATAACAAATTAATGAAGATTTTATAATGTTAATGTGTTAATACACTAAGTGATAAATAACTGGAAAATTTCAGCTCCCTAGTTCGTCCCCTAGTACATAAACATTTATCCATTTTTTTAACTTTAAAAAACATTTATTAGACAAATCAGTAATATATCAGAATTTTTATAATCCCTATTCGGTTATTTTACGAATTCTACCTTTACAAAAAATTTCAGCTTCGTAGCACACTAAGAAATACATGAACCTTAAATAATATTTTAAACATTTACGAATTTTTAGCGGCTGCATTGTTAATTTTCAAAAAGATATTTGAACCTTTCTAGTCGGTTATGCACATAGTCCTACCCGTATAAAATATTTCAAGTCTTTATCTTATCTGGAAGTGCCAAATCAAAGCATAAAAACAAATATATAAACTTATACATCAATTTACGTGCTTTTCTTATGAGGCAAAAATGGGACCAAAACAGCCCCTTAAAATATGAATTTTCCCAATTTCGTATTTTTCTGTTTAGTTGTGACCAAAATACTATAATATCTCCCATAAGTTAGCATGGGAAAACGCAATCCAGTGTGTAGACCAATCTAACAAGTTTAGGGAGCTGAAATTTTGCAAGATTATAGAACATTTCTCATAAAAATAAAAATTTTTAAAATAGATAATTTTTAGGGGTTGTTTGAACCCCATTTGAACATAAAAGTTTAATAATTATTATCTTGAAAACTATATGCTGTAGGTTCGAGTTTTTAAAATCATTTTGTAGAAAATTATACATAGAAAAAAAGAAAATTTTGAAAAAGTTCAAAAATTCGACCGCTAAAAATTCGCAATTGTTTAAACATATTTTTGAGGTTTTTGTATTGTCGAATGTGCTACGAAGCTGAAATTTTTGTACCGGTAGATTTTGTGAAAAAACGAAATAAAAATTATAAAATTTTGATATTTTAATTTCTTTGGCTGTTAAAAATTCTTAAAGTTTAAACTAATAGATAAATGTTTAGGTACTTTGGGACAATCTAGGAAGCTGAAATTTGTAAGTTAAGTAGAGCTCAGTGCATTTAAACTAACAAACATTTGAAAAGCTCCAACAAAGTGTTATTGCGGCCGCATTAAAATTTTGAAATTTAAACAATTAAATAAATATTATTTCACTTCTAGATGTGCTACAATTTCAAATTTGACAAAAACGTGTGGAATTAGCATCTTACATTGGATAAAGTATAATATTCTTAAAATTGCAAATTTAAGGCATTGTTTTAATCAAATATTGTTCAATAAGGAAAGATAGAAATTGGGTGCAGAGGTGAAATATTTTGAATTAAGAAAATAATTCTAATAATGCTATATCTCTCTGAAATATTAATGTTTATCAGGGTCAGATGAAATTTTTGCAGAATGCAAGCACCTTCTACTAGTATGTTATATCCTCCTCTGTAAGAAACGTCTATATATAATGATAATGATTTCCAAATGACTACCGCAACATTTGATCACCTATTTAATATTCTTGGTCCACCTCTTTGTTTATTTTATTCACAGTCAAAACTTTTCCTAGAATCCACGACTGACCGCTAGCTTCCACAGGCAAATACTGTTGACCTTTTTTAGGGAAAGACCGACAGTCGCCAGTGCGCGCGGATACGTCTGATAGCGGGGGTTTAATTTTTGAAATAGTCGACGAGCGACAATCGTTTCGCGCTCAAAATAGGACGTGCTGTGAATTTAAAATCGCCGCGACAAAATAATCGCCAGTGCGCGCGGTTAACTATGTAGCCACTTGTTTCATTTTGACGACACGATAGTCGCTACGAATAAGTAGCCTAAGACCTTTAGGGAGCTGAAATTTTTTTCGATTATAGGATTTTGCTTACACCCAACTATAAATATTTTTTTAAAATTGATACATTTTAGGGGTTATTTTAACCCCATTTGTACATTAAAGTTGAATAATTATTATCTTGGAAACTATAAATCGTAGGTACGTGCTTTTGCAAACATTTTGCAGCAAATTCTGTATGGAAAAAAATTTGAAAAAGTTAAAAAATGCGGCCCTTTAAACTCGCAAATATTTAAACAAAATTTTATGGTTTATGTATTTCACAACGTGCTACTATGTTGAAATTTTTAAAAGGTAGAATTTGTAAAAAAATGAAGAAGGGATTATAGAAATTTTGATATTTAAATTTTTTGGCCAGTTAAAAATCCTCAAAGTTTAAACAAATAGGTAAATGTTTATATACTACGAAGCGAGATAGGGTGCTGAAATTTTAAATTATTTAGAGCATAGTCTATATAAAAGAATAAACATTACAATGTATCCATGAAATCGTTTTTGCGGCTGTTGAAAATTATTTAAATTTAAACAATTTTGAAAAAGTGCAACAATGCGGCCGCTAAAAATTCGCAATTGTTTAAACAAAATTTCAAGGATTATGTATTTCCAAATGTGCTACGGAGCTGAAATTATTTCTAGAGGTTGGATTAGTAAAATAACGAAATAGGGATTATTGAAATTTTGATATTTTAATTTGTTTGGCAGTTAAAAATTCTTAAAGTTAAAACAAATAGGTAAATGTTTGTAACTTTTTGTGAGTTTATTTTACGCTATCGTAATAGTTAACAGTAAGTATCATCGTAGTTTTCTAGCGCTCCTTTTATTCTTACTTTTATAAATACAGTCTTAATCCGTAGTTATTGTTCCTTCGCATATTTTATTTAAGGTTGTCAGCTGCATAGTATTTAGAATTTGCGTTGCTTGAGTATTAACCTATCTCGTGTTTGAACTTACTTTGCTTGGGTTGTGATTCGCCTTTTAATTTATACCTGCGACTGACTCTTGTTCCTTCCACTGGGACACCAGACGAATTTACCCGTGTATCTTACAGAGTTTGTTAATACGTTATTTTTCAGCTTAGGATGGCATCCTCGAAGACACCTGTTCCCCACTTGTGTGACGATGGTTGCGAGGCCACGAGGTTACGCATCGCGGAGTTGGAGAGGTTGGTGTCGGATCTCTTTCAGAGAGTTGAAAGCTCCGAGTCAGTCTTGTCGCGTTTGAAGGGTGAGAAGTCTTCCTTGGAAGCGAACTGCGCCAAATCAGCGGGTGACTCTTCATTGCGGGCTGAGGGACCTAGGGTCCGTAAACCAGGTCAGTGGAGAGTGGTGTCCACTCGGGAGGGTCGTGGGGTGGTGCTGCGGAGGCGGGTAGGTGGGGACGTTTCGTCGGACCCTCTTCCTGCAAGCAATAGGTTCCCGGTGTTACCGGAGGACGACTCTGCGGCCGTTGCACTAGCTCCCGTCTCCTCGGCGGAGGCCGGTCCCAAGGTGGGCCGGGAGAAGAGGGGTCTGTTACTGATAGGAAGCTCGATTGTCCGGCGTTTGATGGCACCTTTGATGTTACGGGCCCGCCGGGAGGGTATTCAGAAGAGGGTGTTCTCCAAGTGTATACCTGGAGGCACGATACCCCAGGTGACGAGGGAGTTAAAGGCATCGATCTTGACCACGGGTTGCTCCTCGTTGAATGTCGTTGCACATGTGGGTACCAACGACTCCTCTAGATGCGGGTCGGAGGAAATTATCAGCTCTTTCGAGAACTTGATATCCGAGGTGTCCCGTGTCCGGGGCGGATCTACGTCTTAGCATTTACAGCATTGTCCCACACACGGATTGTGGTACTATGGTCTGGTACCGGGTAGTGGGATTGAACGGTAGACGGTGGGACCTATGTAAGTTCCAAGGAGTCGACTTTGTTGACCTGATGCCGGCCCTTGACTCGTGTCGGGTATCCCTCCTCGGGTGTCCACTACACCCCCGAGGCCGCGAAGAAGGTAGCGGGTTTGTTATGTGAGCATGCTAAGAGTATTTTCAGTTAAAGAATACTGTAATGTAGCATAAAGTTTGATAGCAATTTAAACTGCATGGCATGAGACATAACTGCATGTTCCCTCTCAAATCCTAACTGCTGCCTCAGCATGGCGAGAGGGTGTAACAGGTGTATCTTTGCCCTCAGATTAACTAACATAGTTTTTGATTAAAAAAATAAATTAAATTTTATATAATTTCTTTTTGCCCTTAACAAAATAATGATGAAATTATCATGTGTAAGTTCTAGTATGAAGAATTTCTGTGATACTCTTGAGAGTTAATGACAATATATTAAGGTAGCATAAAGTTTGATAATAATTTAAATCGCATGGCATGAAACATAACTGCATGTTCCCTCTCAAATCCTAACTGCTGCCTCATCGTGGCAAGAGGGTGTAACAGGTATCTGAAATTCTTCCAAATTAAATACCTGGCTAAAGCAGTGGGTACCTATCATTACTTACAGAATTTATATATTTGACCTGTATTGCATGAAACGTTATACATTCATTTAAACTAAATAATTGCACAGCTTTGAAATGTTAGTATTTTATTAGCCAACTTCATTTTACTTAATTGATCAGTCTTCCTTCATCGCTTGTTCATCAGAGAATGTAATTTTTTTTTCACATTTTCCATAATATATGTATTTATAGGGTTCACAAAATTTTGGACTGATATTTTTGTAGGAGAAAAGCAATTCTAAGATTATTCTAAACTGGAGATAGTCATTGTAGTGATGTCCTTGGTATTATCACATTTCTTCATAGTTGCCTTATATTGTTTGTAATCTTGCATTTTTAAATAATTCCCAGGTCATATTACGAGCATTTCGAGGAAAAGGAATGTCCATCAACGATGTAGCTCAACTAGGGGAAGTTTCAGCTGCTCTTCCTCCAACCTGCATCATTGCAGAAAGCCTGAAAAAATCAATCTTATTTAGAGTTCCATGACTTCTTCCTGAAGAGCATTCCATTATTGCGACTGATTGTCTCAGCATCATGTGTTTTTTTCTAGTAACGTTACACATTATTCAAGCATGAAGTGTTCCTCAATGTTAATTGCTACCATTAGATACATGTATGTCACAATTTTTTAACGAATAAAATTTCTATAGCAGTTTCATATTTTTCATTAGATAAGTGATATGTATTCCTAAAAATGTAAGCTGCCTTAAGATTTCTAAGTTATAGTGGGAGAAAGAGGACATATGCGTCCTACCATCTCAATGAGATGAAGATATCCTTATTTTTTCGAGTGATTATTTCATATCTATTCTTAACTACTTCAGCATAAAAACTGCTTTGGCAATTTAAGGGTAGTTGCACTTGGCACATACCAGGGATCCAAAAAAATGTTTTTCATGTAAAATATCAAACTTTAAATTGTCAATTTAAAATTAATGAAGAAAAATTCTCTTTTTGTACTGGGATAATTTGTTTTCACTGCATCCTACCATCTCAATGAGATGGTAAGAATTCATTGAGTATGATAGATTTTCATTTTGTCATATAATACATGACAGAATGATTTATTCTTAAAAAATATTATAGAACAAATTATGGCACTAATTCCCCAATCAATAGGTTGATGCAGACTGAATAAATATATCTCTTTGGATATTTTTAACTGTACATATAGAGATGTTAAGTGGTTATTTGAATAATTATGTATTTAAATTAATTCAGAATGTTGATTACTGTTTTGTAAGCATATATTTAAGTTATGCATGTATTTCATTTTAATGTAATATCTATCTTACTATACTATTTTATTTTGTATGTGCTATTTAATTTTTTTGTATATTTTTGTAAGGACTTTACGATTAAATAAATAAAAAACTTTTAGTGAATCATGCATTAAAGAATTCTACTAAAAATTAATATTAATCTTGGGGGTCCAAACAGGAAACGGCATCAGCCCCCTACTTATTAAAGGCCTGCACTGCTAATGATTGATAATTTTACTTAAGTTCAAGAGAAGGCATTAATAAATTTTAGCTCTCTTTATGTCCTTTGATCTGCACTGTGCTAATCATGAGCCAACTAGACTAAAATCTTGTCTGGATAATGTCATAACCTACTTTCCAAAAGAATTATATAAATTTGAAGTGATGTACTCATGTCTATCTAACCATTCAGCATTAGAATTCCATGTTAAAACTAAAGCCAGTAACAGTAGATTGAGCAATTCCCACTCCATTCGCATGAGGCCTATCACTTCTGTAGGAATAAACAATTTCAAATTCTTGCTAAGGTCAACTGATACAGTTTGCTTACTATCAAAGAGGGAAATCAATCTTTTTTGAAGTATTTATTAGTATGTTTGAACACTTTCCCTAAGAAATTAATGAATCAAACTTATAATAAGAAATTTAAAAATAAATTGTTCACTCCCGAGTTATTTAACCTTTGAAACGAGTTGATCAGTTCACATAAAAGTTATAAGATGACCGTTAATGAATCAGATAAAATTGTTTGCAAGAAAATTAGACAAAAATACAACAAAATAAAACTTACTAAAAATAAATGATTTCATTCATGTCTGTGAATGAGTGCAAAGCAGCTTGGATGGTGATTAAAGGAGAAGTGGGTCCTGTTTATACTACATCTGTAATGCCTTTCACTCCTGGTGATCTAAACAAATTTGTTACAAATTCTGTAGAAAATATCATTTCCAATATTAGAAGCCCACTATAAAAGACATGACATGCTCCAGAACTGCAGAGCCATTTTCAATTGGAAATGGGTCACACCCCAAGATATTGTAAAAATTATCAACAATTTTAAAAGTTCCAAGTGGTTTATGGTTTGTCCAATTATCTAATCAAAGAGGTCAATGAAATATCTCTGAGCCCCTAGCAATAATATTCAATTCTTGTTTACAATCTGGCACTTTCCCCAGTGCCCTTAAATATCCTAATACTGTGCCCGTCTACAAAAAAGGGGATAAGGAGTTACCCTGTAACTATCATCCAGTCTCCATTGTCCCTATCACAGGCAACGTTTTTGAATCCACAATTAAAAGTCAATTATATATATGTACATTTTAAAAGTAATAACATCTTTACACCTTCCCAATTTGGCTTCCATACGGGTAAATCAACAGCTTTAGATTTTGACCATGTTATCAATAAAATTCTAAACGCTTTCAAAGAGAAATGCTCCAGTGCCCTAACTGCATGTGACCTTTCCAAAGCCTTCGACTGTGTCTTCCATTCGATCCTACTACAAAAACTCGAATACTATGGGATTCAAAATTTGGAGTTAGTGCAGGCTGTTTCCTTCTTATACGATTGATGCAGACGACCAACCTGCACACTGCAATTTTTGTGTACTATGCTTACATTTACTGCCATAATAAATATGGCATTACGGTCTGGAATCACTCCCACCATTCTCTTCGGATATACAAGCTGCAGAAGTGGGCGGTGAGAATTCTAGCCAAGGCTAAATAGCGTGATAGTTGTCGTAACTTGTATACAAACCTTCCAATTCTCACTGTTCTCTGTTTATATATGTTTTACTTTATTCTATATATAAAAATAATATAAACTCACAATTAAAATCCAATTCCGATGTCCATGACAACACTGGCCCCAAATAAGATGGATCTATCATCTATTACTAAAAATGTGCGTACAGCAGTACAGCACATACTGGATTAGTATTATATAATAAGATATCTGCTACTCATAAAAAACGAGGCAATAAAAAAACTTCCAACAGAAACTCGGAGAGTACCTCATAAAAGATTAGAATAAAACTATTCCGTTGAAGAATTTACCTGTAACTGAATCTCCCCGACATAAGTCAAATCACCATTTGTTACATATGGATGTATTGTGAATGCTTTCCTACGTCTGATTTATTTTTACTAGATATAACATATTTCGGAAAACAATAAACGAATATCACGAATATAAATATGTATTGCTAATACAAATTCATTTAGTATAAGATCCTGACGCTAGAGGGTGACAGTGGTCATGGGAACTCCCATGTTAAAATCGTGGTCTTAGCTGGCTAGTACAAAAAGTTGGTGAAGGCACTGGCTAGCTGGCGCTGCTGTTGCGTTGACGTCATTTTTACAGCCAATCGAAGCGGAGAACAGGCAGCTAGCAGACGAATTTCAGCAGCCAATGGCAGCTTCGTACAGACGGCGAGCGCAATTTTCAAAAATCATACACCAATTTAGTTTTATTCATTATTTTTCAATAAATGACGCTAACTTTTTTATTTAGCAAATCAAACCTTTTTACGAATAACGTAACCAGAGGAGTAATGGGTGAGAATAGAAAGAATAATAATTTAAATTTAAATAGTTTTATTGCAGAACAAATATTGTACATATTTACATATAACAGATATTAAATGGAATTGAACCACATAGATCAATTATTGTTCAATAAATATAGGAAACATGCACACATTGAAAAAATAATACAGTAGAATGTTTGTAACAGACGAAAGAATAATTAACATATGAAAGCTGCAGAAGCCAGCCACCAGACAAACATCATAACAATAATAAAGAAACAAGTCATGACAAAGTATGAACAGAAGTGACTTTTGCCAGTCTCAATGAATCAATAAGCATAGGAATCAAAGCAAATGTTGATTGAAATAGCGATGAAACATTCAAGTTAGTCACCAACCATTAAGTATATGAAGTATTTTACCACTAACGCACACCTGATAAAGTACGTATGGACCAGCATGAAATCAGCCAGTCAGCCTCAATTAAGGGAAAGGCAAGAGGGCAATTATTGTATAAGGTTCATGCAATGTCCATCAAGCATCTTCAATAACAGTGGCTTTATGTTTGCCAAGCTGAAGCATATGGGTCAAGGTGCATAACTGCAGTTGCAAACTGATCTCCTCAGGAACAAGGAGTCCTTCCATCTAATTAACATGAAAGACTTTCATGCAAAGCAAAATACCCGCTATTTGATATGCCCAAACCATGTCATTAATTGTAATTGTGACCAAACGATAGCCAAGGCTACACTAAGCTGGCAAACACCAATTGCAGCGTACCAACACCTCCAATGGATTACCATTAATATTAAGCATTCCACCACCAGCCACAATATAGGACTTACAATGAATATCACAACACTAGCACCCAAGGCTATCTTATACTGACCAATCCAACACTAAATACAGGATAATGATGCAGCTAACATAATTATCAAAATTAAATGGTTATCAAGTAAATATAAATTTATAATTACAAAATACATCTAACTAATACATAATAATAACAATACAATAATCCTAAGAACTAAATATGACTACTTAGCTAATTTTTTACTTATACTAATGCTATACCTAAAGAGGGCATATTTGCACACTTCCTCGGCAGTTCTCTCCTTGATTTTGTGAGCACTGCAATGGAGCCATAAAAATTCCGACTTCAGGATAGCATTTTTCCCCACCTCCCCAATCCGATCCGATATTACTAGAGGAGTGCTAGTAGAAGCAGCTGAGGAAACAGTAATGGAAGAGGAAATTGGAAGAAGAGAATGAGGCGTTGAAGGTGATGATGAAGGAACAGTAGAAAATATTGTAGGAAGTGCACCACGTAACAATTTGCGATCTTCATAGGATCTGTATTGACAGGGGGTGAAATGATGTTCGCACAAATATGCCCCTTTGTTCAGTGTCATAATGGGCCTATCAAATAAAGCGGGGTTCCCTGCCCTTGCAACCCATTCTCGGCACCTGGAATGATAACATTACAGAATTATTAACACTTCAACATATGCATCAAATACAACTTTGCTCCTAAAGAGCCTAAAGTGAAGATATGCATCACATGAAAACAAGCCATAGTTAAGTATCTCGTTAAATGGTTACTATTATTAAAGTTGAAAATGCTGAGATATATATCTAACTACAGTAATAACTCGATATGCGAATAATCTGTACACTAAATAAGTGACCTTTTTACTACAGGTAGTCCACGATATACTCGCCGTATCTCGAAACGAGAGGTTTCAAGTTAAAAATTGCAATCCCATAACAATAATAATTGTAATTCATACCAGGACATATACATATATGATGTCAAATTGGCTGTACTTATTATGCAATAGATATAAGGCCACAGCCTTTCTTAGGAATAAACAAACACATCCGAGAGAACGTTCTCAGTCACTTATTAAAGGATCAAAAATAACAAGTAAGCTGAGTTGGGCGGTAGAACAAGGTTCGTGTGTTCCAAATTGCAATCTGGATATAATTTCACATACGTAAACACAACCATAGTAAGATTAATCTCAAAAAGAAACGTAAGTCATTCTTTATTTTTCTCGGTACGTAATATTATTACACAATATGCAGTGCTGTAGGTAATAAAATACAGAAGTACATTAATTAATCGATATATTGTTTCAATACTCGAAAGCAACTCACGGAGCGCTTCTACTTCGTATATCGAGGTATTACTGCATATAATTCTGTCGACTTACAAAAATATTTTTACAAATATAGCTAATAGTACTTACGTAGATTCCGTGCGAGGAAACGAATGTAATTTCAACTTTAGATCTCCGGTCGTTCCCCTCGTATGCTTGCAGTTTAGTGCGTAGCACTTACGTGAACGCACCATATTCTCTGGTTGATTCATTTTTGCAAGCTAGTGGAAACGTTGCAACGTACAGAAAATAACTTAATCAACACACACAGAGAGTCACATGTATCACCAGCATATATGAAGTTGTTAACCATTCATTCATATACTCCTCTATAGTCAAAACATCCTTACCTGTACTAAAAAATAACACTTTCCCAAGATTTCCCGTAATGGCAGATAAACTTTCAGTTACGCAGGTACCTAGTTCAACAGTCACAACTTCTCAACATGATCACATGATCACTTCAAATTCGGCTTGGCGCTCACTCATTGGCTGTCTTACCATTCAATTAGAGCGACCACAGCGCTCAAACTTTCGCTTTCACGGTGCCTTCACCAACTTGATGTATCTGACGAGAACCAAATCGCCCCATAAGAGTTCCCTCCCCCTGCAGTGGTCGAATCTCCTGAGTTTACATTTAGTTCAAATTTTAGATGCAAGATAGCGGATCTTAACTAAACGTAAGATTTTTGGGTCTTAGTAATTCTAATTTCTCAAGACAGATGGCTATTACAGAAAATATCGTATAATTATTGTAAGTAATTATAGCAATGGATTACATAATCTTCCTAATGGAATTACTGCTGTCGTCGTAAGGTTTAGTAAGAATTTCATTAGAAAATTAATTCTTACACATTTTAAAGTTTTTTATAAATAAATGCCCTATCCCTTGGGTTGTATAAATTAACAATAATAAAATAATTCTTATAAATAAATTCCCTATCCCTTGAGTGGTATAAATTAACAATAATAAAATAATTCGATCCGTGGAGCTTTATCCAATAAAAAATAAAAATTATAATGGAGAAAATTTAGTGCTGCATCAGTTTTTTCGGAAAACCCTGAAAATTTTAGGAAATAAGTAAAATAGGTGTTAGTAAAATAATCTACTTAAAGCGTGATTAAGGAATCTATGTATCAAATGTATTTTTAACCATCTACCTATAGCAGTTATTCCACAGTCGTATAAGGGCTTTAAGAAAATTTGAGTCCGGCTGACGGCGAACAATAGAAACCTCGCAAAAATATTTCATAGAGTTGGCAGGTAACTTAAAACGATGCCAACACCAATAGACGGTTACAGAATATAAAAACAAACTTAAAATTATAGTCTCAATAGCGGATGAGAAAATTACGAGTGGTCCTGTCGAGTTATGTAGTAATTTAATTTTTACAACGCCGGCGCGGGAGATTTGAAAAAATTACCTCATGAAAACTCATATGCGGCAAGAACCACGGGGGATAGGCGTTAATAAAAAGTAACAATTTATGCATAATTTAATACTCTATATATAACTACTATTTGCAGACACCTACCCCCCGTGGTTTTTTCTCAATTGGTCTTTAACCGTTTTGATGAATTTCGAGCCGGGCCGACGCCGAACCGGATGAACCCCGCAAAAATATTTTTTTCGAGAACATAGGGAAGTTTCGACTACGTAAAAGCACTGAGGTAATAACAGGTATTTACAGCTAAATTTTCTGTTTTTGTAGATCGTTTTTTATTACGGAAAAAAATCGATGATTTTCGCGGAAAAAATCGAGCGCGCTTTCGCTATTTTTAAAGAAGCCCACTTATCTCAAAAACTGCGGGGGGTAGGTTAAAATGAATTACATCGTTTATTACATAATTATAATGCGCAGTTAACACAATCATCTGCTATAACCTACCCTACCTGGTAATTGCACGATAGGCTACGACGTGAGGCGTCGACGCCCCACCGGGGACGGTAGCCCATCAATCATCACAGGTTAAAAATACTTTCGTATACGTTTTTTTCGCGATTTTGGCGTTTTTTTTGAAAAATCAAAATATCTGAAAAACGGCGAGGGGTAGGTAAATTTAGTTTTCATTGCCGAACGTCAAGTGTAATTGTTGACATTTTACCGTTTACCGTAATAAGCTACCTTGCTTGGATTGGCGGATATGGTTGATTTCTCATCTTTGAGAGCGCCGGGCGCAGCCGAACTGGCTGTGGAGATGTCCAATTAAGCGTTGTTTTAAACGTTCCAGGTTCAAATTGACAACGTCGTGCAATTTAGACAAAAGTGATTAATGTGGGTGGTCAATATCAATTTCGTGCGCCAATGACTTTTTCTGTCAATTGGTATTTACCTCAAATAAAGCCTTCGATTCGACGCTTTGGTGTCTTGGAACGTACAGAAATAAGTTTTCTCTCAATGGAAGTAGTAGAAAAAATAAAGTCAAACACAAAATAATATATTTAGTTATTTCTGTGAACAACATTATTCTATCTTTTGTTTTAGCTCCACTAGAAATGTTTAAGTTTTACGCAAAATTTAGACCGCGGCGCGTCGAGGGTGGAATAACCCAATACAGCGTGATATCTTGGGAGGGTAGGTGATTATGATATACATTTTCAAACTTGCCATGTAATGTTTAATTATGCCTGTAATTTTTGTTAACCTCCTCTCTTTAGGTTTATCATGATTGCTGCTTATACAAATTTGTGATCTTCAAGCATATTTCGTTGTGTTTTCCAAAAATCGTATTTTATAATATTTGTTTTTTGGCACGTCAATTTTGTTTGCATCTCAGAACGTATTAGTATGTTCTTTATCATATATAAAAAATAATTATGATAATATGTTATTATAAATTTAAAATATTTTTTAAGTTTTACCGTGATATATGAGCGACGCGTCGAGAAGGTCGGATAACCTTTGATAATGAGAAATCTATGAGGGGTATGTAATAGTCTTACATATCATCATATGTAGATTATAATGCTTCACGTGAGCTGTTAGTGGCTATTACCTGGATTTCGTATATTTTTCATAATTGCAGATTGTGTGTTTTACCGCTACTTGACTGACATCGGTAGCGCATCAGAAATCTCCGTTGAATTTTTTGTTGTTTCATCATAACTCATAAACAACAATTTTAGTAAACGTGAAATGTTATATTTAAGTATCTGTAAAAACTTTATTTCGCTAATGTTGTTTATATTATCAGAAAAAAATATATTCTTGTCAAGGTGCCTTGCGCGCGAGATTTTTGTAGTTTTAGATAACTCGATGTTACGAAAAAACTGCGGGGGGTAGGTGTTTAGTTTTTATATCATTATACGTTAATTATAAGGTGTTATTGTCTTTGAGAAAGAAAATAACCTACTCTACGTAGTTCTCTTGTAATCCTTGGCTAAGCCCGTCCTAGAGCGTATATTTCAGCAGGTAGCGTATCCGAAATGTTTTTTTAAATACGCTATGCTAACTTTTAGGTCACAGAAAAGTATATCTAAACTATTGAAAAGTATTTCTCTATCAATTTTATTATTCTTGATCTCTTGCCTATCGTAATTTTTTCGTTTATTATTATTAACTAAGATGGGTGAACTAGATTTTGCGCAAGGCCGTAATTGCCAACAAAACAATGGATATATGTAATTTGTAGGTTATAAAATTATATATCGGAATACGTATAATTCTATGCTTAATAATACCTATGATTTCTGGCTTTCTACTCTCTTCCATTTCTTCACAAACAATAACTAAAGTTTATTGCGTAATTTGATAGTTTGTGCTAGCTCTTTGGATATGTTATAGTTAAAAACAATTGACACCTGGAAGGCTTTAGTGACGCACACAAATTTATTTATGAATATCTGATGGGTATTACCTGTTATTGCTGATATCCAACATTGCTTGTTTTTCTCGTATTCAGTTCCTTTCTCTGCAGTTGATTGATGATGAATGAGCATGAACGTGAAAAGTATCAATTATCACTTCTTTATACCATTATGCGTCATTAAAATTGCTGATTACGATAAAATAAGATGTTTTTCAAATTACCTAAATGTCTTTAAACGTCTTAATGACGTACGTACTCCAAATTAAAAAAAATTGATAACGATATTTTTTTAAATTACCTGATGTCCTTTACGTCTCCGAATCGCCTATATTTCCCAAAATTTATAAAATTACATTTTGCAGATTACAATCCCTTTATACGCTATACATTTCTGTTCTGTCAGCCACAACGCCTTTTCCATACAACTACACTCGGGTAGTTATACGGTTTTTAGTTATTTTCCGTAAGGTAGGAAAAAAAACATTAGATGCTTCTTTTTTATCTCTATATCGTATTTGTGCGATATCATTCTATATAGACGTTTCTTACAGAGGAGGAGGATATAACAGATAACATACTAGTAGAAGGTGCTTGCATACTGCAAGTATTTCATCTCAACTTGAAAAACATTAATTTTTCAGAGAGATATTTCACCATGGGAAATATTTTCAAATTTTTAGGTGTATACCTGGACCCTACATTGACATGGGAGCATCATGGAAAAGTTCTCTCAGTGGAACTCAATAAAAGACTATACTTATTAAGATGTCTGGATTCCTGTGTCTCGAAAACTGTTTTGAGAGCTGCATATTTTGCAACATTCCATTGTAAACTATTGTATTCAATCTTAGCATGGGGTCACTCTGCAATCAGTAAAAAGCTTTTCCGTCTACAAAGAAAAGCCATTAGAATACTGGGAGGCCTAGGGTTTAGGAATGATTGCCAAAATTCTTTTAAAGAGCTGGGTATCCTGACATTTCCTTGTCTTTTTATATTTGAATGTTTAATGTACATTCACAAGAATCTGGATAAATACTGTATTGTAAACTCTATCCATTCCTATGATACGAGATGTAAGGACAATGTGGAAATTAAATATTCGAGGCTTACTAAAGCTAGGAATGGGCCTAATTACTGGGCAGTAAAATATTTTAATACTGTCCCAGTGAGTATCAGGTCTTTTCCTTTTACAAGCTTCAAATTCCATGTAAAAAAGTTCCTAATTGAGCATTCCTTTTATTCATCAGAAGAATTTCTGAATTATCAATGGAATGTATTGTAATTATTGTATTTTTTTTGTTTGCTGACATTGTAATACTCAAAGAGTGTCTACAATAAACTATCTTATCTTATCTATTTCTTTAATTCTAAAAATTTCTCCTCTGGACGGGTTTTCGTATTTTCATTATGGAACAATAATGGAGTAAAACATTCACTAATATTCGAAACTTTCAAAATATTATACATTTACCACATTGAGTTAATAATACCACACATTTCTGCCAAATTTTAAATTTAAAGTACAATTAGAAGTGAAATAACATTTATCTAATTGTTAAAATTTAAATAATTTTTAAAGACCAAAATAACCACTTTATGGCTAAATTGAAATGTTTATTCGTTTTCATCGTCTAACCTCTAAATAATTTAAAATTTTCAGCTCCCTAATCTGCTGCGTAGTGTCCAAGCATCTACCTATTTGTTTAATATTTAAGAATTTTTAACTGCCAAACAAATAAAAATATCAAAATTTCTATAATCCCTATTTCGTTTTTTTTTGCAAATACTACCTTGGAAAAAATTTTCAGCTCTGTAACACATTTGAAAATACGTAAACCTTGAAAATTTGTTTAAAGAATTGCGAATTTTTAGCGGCCGCATTGTTGAAAATTTTCAAGATTTTCGTTTTTTCTAGTCCGTTTTGCACAAACTTCTACCTAAGAAAAAAATTTCGAATCTCCAGCACATCTGGAAGTGCCTAAACATTAGTATCTTCCTATATGTTATATCCTCCTCCTCCTCTGTAAGAGTCGTCGATATATAATGACTAGTAGTCGGTGCTTACATTCTGCAAGCATATCATCTCAACATAAAAAACACTCATTTTTCATATTTCATTATTACAAATATTTTTTAATTCTAAATATTTCACCTCCGGAGCGATTTTCGTTTTTCCCTTACGTAAAAATAATAGATTAAAACAATCCAAATACTTAGCAATTTTAAGAATTTTATACTTTCTCCATTATGGGGTACTAATGTTACACATTTCTGCCAAATTTTTAAGCGATTTTTGTTTTTCCCACATGTAAAAATAATAGTTTAAAACGATCCCCAAATGTTGCAATTTAAAAAATTTTACACGATCTTCATTATGGGGTACTAATGCTCCACATTTTGGGACTTACAACATCCACATCTCTTTATACCAAAATATTTAAACCAGAGCTGCAAACCGAACCAAACTGCTGAACCGAACCGCAGTCATTTTGCAGAACCACAAACCGAACCAAAACCAATGAATCATTTTTTTACCAAACCGCGAACCGACCAACATTTTTTGCAATAGTGGTTCAGTTTTCGGTTATATCTAAACCTATCAACTACAGGGAAATGGGAAAACCAGTGACGCATCGAAAGTTGGTTCAGGAGACAGTCATTCGTTTCTCTTTCTTCCCTGCTGCCATTATTATTTAAAGGCTAGGTTTATGGCGAGGTTTATGAGGCCAACAACCATGAAAGCATGCGGAGAAACCACTGCGTGAGGGATTAAGAACTTATTTCAACGCTATCAAAAGGGTTCTTTTACTATGACCAAGAAAGGAGCCGCAACATCCTTCCCTCCATGTAAAGAGAGAGGGAGAGGACTCCTAGGGTGCATGGAAACGCACGCTAGGAGTCCTGTCCAAATACAAAACTATACCTATATACATTAGTGATAAGAAAGGGAAAGGAAAAGTGACCATCTTACTTAGAATCGTTAATTACCCTTCTGTTTTCTTTGGAAAAATTCAATTTGTTCCTCTTCGATGGCTTTTCTCGGTGGTTCCATCATTCCTGTTTCAACTCTCATACAATGCACTTTTGAGCTAATCTTTCGGTTTAGTTTGTGCTTTGTCATCCAATGAAAACTGTTGCTTTTCATTAACAATAGACAAAACCCTTCGGCAGACGTCTTGGAGAGTAAGCAATTATTTTCAGCGGAATTTGCAGAAATATCTTAATTAAGTGTATAATTACTAACTTTTTGTACAAATTATTTAATAGCTAGATTAGAATACTTTCTGAAAATTGTTATTTGAAGAGGATAAATTAATATTTTGTTTTCGGGTGTTTTAAAATCATAAGTGCCCGCGCTTCATATATTGAATTACATGAAATCTTTATTAGTTATAAATATTCTTATTATCAGTCAGAGCTGCGAACTGAACCAAACCGCAGTCATTTTGCAGAACCGCAAACTGAACCACCACAAAATTTATAGGTGGTTTGCAGCTCTGATTTAAACACTAGAAGCAAGCTATTTGGATCATTGTGAGGAAATCTTACGATAGCCCATACCATCCTATTTTCAAGGAACTAAATATCCTCCCTCTTCCGTGCATAATATGCCTTTTAGTTTATATAAAAAATAATATTAACTCCTTCCCTAAAAATGTTAACATCCATTCTTATTACACGAGAAATTAAAACAATCTACACCTACAAGTAAAACTCAGTTTATCAGTCGAGGGACCTCATGATTTTGTACTTTTTTTATTGTCCTATTCAACATGTACTGTTGACATTTGAATGAATAGAAAATAAATAAATAGATAGATACCTCAAGACGGCTCTGTAAAAATCAAACAAAACCCTTATTCAGTTGGCAGGGAATGGTAATGACTTTGAATTATCAGATACATCAAATTATCCAATATCGAATCAATGAAGTTTTCCTTTTTTATTTTTAAGTTTTTATTTAATTTAATAATTGATTCAAATTCATAATTGTTGAAGTTATCGCTATTTTCATTTAAGCAAGTTTTCCAAATACAGAAGATTTATAAAAAACATTTCTTGGGGCACACTTGCACATTTCCGCATCACAATGTCGCATTATTTTCGTATGGGTCAGTCATCACCATGTTACAATTAAAAGGTAACTGGCGAATTTCTGAGAAATTATATTTTATAATTTTGAAAATCATTATGGAAGGCAATTATCTATTTGAGAAGCAGATATGTGATCATAAAAGCTTAAGCTACAGCCAGTGTGAAGTAAAGAATAAAGTACCAACTTAAAATTCTGAATGAAAATAATGTAACTTGAATATAATAATTAATTATACTAAGTTTTAGAATACACTTTCAATCTAATTTTATTATATTAATATTTCCATAGCTGATCAACATTATCAATTGTTATAAACCTCTTAATCATAACATTACGTAAAACATAAGGCAGCTCTGAATATAATATGCACAATACTTCATGAGGTAGATTACCTTATTTCTTTCTCGGAGTCGGTCTACTTCTTGCCAATGATTAGCTTCTTCTTCTCTACAAATTACTTCAAGTTTTTCACATTTTTTTCGCTGACGCTCTTGGAGAACCTGTAAATCCCTAAAAAAAAATTAAACGTAAATATATGTCCAAGGAATAAATAATGCTTGTCATGGAGGTTCTAGACGTGATTTTAAAAAATGCCAAATTTTAACCATTCCTCTGCCATTCTCATGTGCTGGTATGTTACATTGAAAGGGCATTGTAAATGTCAGTTAGTATCGCATTTTTGTCTGGCTGTGTACAACATTCAAGGTAACTACGAACTTTTTATTGCAACTACGATGTAATTATAAAATATTAATTATTTTTACAGATTTTCTTTCGTATTACGCGTTTATATCAGCTAATACACTAAATGTTTGAAATAGATAAAGAGTTTTTCGAAGCATTTTGGTGATGGTCAGGCGCATGTTGAACTACAAAAGATTGTATGTGATTGTATGCTATAGTGAAAGGCTGTTGTAAACACAAGTAAGCTTCATGTTCTCCTCTGGTTATGCTAAACATACAAGGTAACATAACCTTTATTACAGTTGTGAAGTAATTATAAAATATCCATTATTTTCTTTACAAATATTTATTTTGTATTATTTGACATAGATATCCTAATATTAACATATTTCACCCAATAAACAACTATTTCTGACAAAATAATTGTGGGATAACCGAGTTTCCCATTTTGTAGAGAAATTATGCCTCTTTCTAATGTTATATGAATATTATGTTGTTAATGTTCATGTGTCTTCCATGCAAGTAGAGGCAAGTTGTGAGAGCAATATAGCCATGCCTTGGGTTATATTTATGTAACAAATCGGATTTTACCAATGGTATATTTTTTAAAATATGGTCAGATAATCACTAGCTGGTGGCTGTATTAGTTATTTTCAAGGTGATATAAATTGATTTTCCTTAAGATGGCGATATTTCCCCCGATACCTTACATTGACTTAAGTGATAATTGTTCAATAATTATGTAAGCTAGGGCAAATGATAATAGCAAACTATATTTTTTTCCAAACAGGTACCTCCAATGGGCGGCTTTTGTTGGGAGGAAGGGGGAGATATGCCCGCTGTGGGTCAAACAAAAATCCCACAGTAACACAATTTGTAGCCGCATTGAAGACATGCCTAATTCATGGTTTAATTAGCAGGGATTTGAAAGGCTCAAATTGTGAAGGTGAGGACAGTGAATCTTTGCTTAACAACATGCGAGAGTTCATATGTTCACAATCTGACATTTCTGTAAATAGTAATACTTTAAGTTTAGATGAAGAATTAGATTTAGATGTAGAAGATGTTAAAAAAACTGTTTTTCATTGGCCTATGTCACAGGTTACATAGCCAGTAAAATCCTCCACCGTGGCAATTGCAGCAACTGCCGTGCTATGCTCACCACTGATTCATGAGATGATTACCACCTTGCAGGTATTGTTTTCAAGGCATATAGCGACGCCTGGCCTACTGTATCCAAGTGAAAACTTCATACAGTTCGTTGGGTCTGCCGCTAATACTCTGCGAGGTGGCTCATTTAGGGTCAGTGAAACAAAGAGTTGTTGCAACCATAAAGAGGGATATCAACCATGATTGGCTCAAGGATGGTTGTTCAGAACACCACATATGTTTCTGACGCCATCTTAAATTTAGTATGTAAGATTAGTTTTAAGTGGTGGGCGAAGAAAATTTATAGGGGCACATCTCAAAGATATGATAAGGTGGCGTGGAAGCAGAAACTGAAGATACTGTCCCACAAATAGGAGTGCCATATATCCACAGAGCATCCCACCTTTGTATATTTCTGTAAATATTTGTCTTTCTCCATATACAAAGCTTATTACTGTAATCACTTTACGGTCCTTTTTATTTTCTTAATTGTTGGAGCTTCAGGGCTATATCCAATAAGAGAAGGCAACATTTTCTGTTTATTTCTGTTTTTTGTAAAGTCTTTAAATTTTTCTCGCAGTTCCTTAAAATATTTATTATTATTTAACCTATTTGGAATTATTGGAAGTATTACAGGTTTGGAGCAAGTCATGTGGTGGCCGCATCAGATTTTTTTTACAATGATTTGCCTCTTCATACATATATTTATGACATGTCTTGTCACTATCATCTACTGATGATAAGAGCTTCATTCTTGAAATGTACATTTAGAATTAGAATACTAGCCTCATTAAAAATTTTTTTTTAGAGATGTGTGGTTGAGTTTGAGTGTGTGTTTTTGAATTTAGTCTGTTTGGTCCCCGTCGTTGTCGTGAGATGCTTAAACCATCAGACATTTGTTTGAGATATCAAGTCCCTGGCATGAGACAATTTTTACATAAACTTGATATATGTTGCCTTTGAGTATGAGAGCATGTGTTTGAATTTAGTCTGTTTTGGTCACTGTCATTGTCATGAGATGCATAAACCAGATGTTTTTGAGATATCAAGTCCCTGGCATGAAAAGATTTTTTCTCTCAACTTGATATATTTTAATTTTTTACCTCAAAAAAATTTTTGAGGTTCATATGGTTTAAGAGTTTGTTGTAAATTCTCAATTTTTCACTGTAGTCTCCTTTCATATAACAACGTGACTTGTTTGTCCATACGTGAATGTTTCATTTCCTTTGCTAAGTGTACCTAATACATGTTGTTTCTCTTAATACCTGTTTGTATGACCTTAACTGTTATTCATGTGCAATTTGTTAGTGTATTTCATCAGGAACAGATTGAAACAGGTGCCAGAATGTAGTAGCATCAGGACTCTGATTTATAGAGGTCTCCAAATTTCAGATTATTTAAAATTTATTCTTGAATTTTGTCAAAAAAAGGACCCCTATTTTTCCTGGCATAGACTCCCAAAATGTTTCGATCTAGTCTGATATTTCATGATATACTTCTAAATCACTGTATACAACTATGTAAATGGTATATATTTTATACCAAATATCTTTACATCACATTTGGACATTTCTATTAATTTTTTTGTAAAGGTTGTTTAAAATTAGTGTATTTCTTAATCTTTTTTATACTGCATTTGTTATATTTGCTTTCACATGTATATTATATTCTATTATATGCTTTGTCTATCACAACCCTCATTGTACTCAGTGTGTACAACATATGCTAATAAATTCAGTTTAATAATTTAATTCTATATTCTTTTTATACCTTCTGTTGGCTATTTTGTTGTAAATATTATTTTATCTAATTTTGATTCTGTGTATGTATAATACTCGACTAGTCCAACAATAGTCATTGCAATGGCAACATTCTCGTAATGAGTGATAAAAACGCCAGTATTTACGCGAAATTCAAAGAAATACTTTCGATAAGCAAAATTCGAAGATAAAATTTGGATCGTCATTCTGGAAAGTCAAAAATACCGCGAAGGGGGTGGGGAAGATTTTTCACGTTACGTCACGATGTAGTTCCACTTTTCGCCATTGGCAGATTGGAGCGCTCTGAAAGGAAAACTTCGGCTAAGATTTTTAGCACTGAGTTACCGGTCTTGACGTTAGGGGAATAGTCTTTGGGGAAAGGCGTAAACAAAATCGCATGGTGCAGGTACATATTTAATAAAAGTACGAGAGGTTCTTTGTGAAGGAATTACTTACGCAAATTGCTATGCAAAATGATGATGCAATATATGAAAGAATTGGAGCAGGTAAGAGCAAACATTATAGAAATATATTTATGCCCATAAAAAATTCTTTCTGACACTAAATCCATTCCCAACAGGAGCCCTTCGATCCCATCGAGTTTGTGGAAAGGATGGCATGGAGATCTGTCGGAGCGACTAGGGATGATGGAGATAATTTTGATCCCGTTATACTTAACGAAACATTTATTCAAGCTATCAAGTTAGTAAATTTTAAATTTGGCATTTTTTAAAATCACGTCTAGAACCTCCATGACAAGCATTATTTATTCCTTGGACATATATTTACGTTTAATTTTTTTTTAGGGATTTACAGGTTCTCCAAGAGCGTCAGCGTAAAAAATGTGAAAAACTTGAAGTAATTTGTAGAGAAGAAGAAGCTAATCATTGGCAAGAAGTAGACCGACTCCGAGAAAGAAATAAGGTAATCTACCTCATGAAGTATTGTGCATATTATATTCAGAGCTGCCTTATGTTTTACGTAATGTTATGATTAAGAGGTTTATAACAATTGATAATGTTGATCAGCTATGGAAATATTAATATAATAAAATTAGATTGAAAGTGTATTCTAAAACTTAGTATAATTAATTATTATATTCAAGTTACATTATTTTCATTCAGAATTTTAAGTTGGTACTTTATTCTTTACTTCACACTGGCTGTAGCTTAAGCTTTTATGATCGCATATCTGCTTCTCAAATAGATAATTGCCTTCCATAATGATTTTCAAAATTATAAAATATAATTTCTCAGAAATTCGCCAGTTACCTTTTAATTGTAACATGGTGATGACTGACCCATACGAAAATAATGCGACATTGTGATGCGGAAATGTGCAAGTGTGCCCCAAGAAATGTTTTTTATAAATCTTCTGTATTTGGAAAACTTGCTTAAATGAAAATAGCGATAACTTCAACAATTATGAATTTGAATCAATTATTAAATTAAATAAAAACTTAAAAATAAAAAAGGAAAACTTCATTGATTCGATATTGGATAATTTGATGTATCTGATAATTCAAAGTCATTACCATTCCCTGCCAACTGAATAAGGGTTTTGTTTGATTTTTACAGAGCCGTCTTGAGGTATCTATCTATTTATTTATTTTCTATTCATTCAAATGTCAACAGTACATGTTGAATAGGACAATAAAAAAAGTACAAAATCATGAGGTCCCTCGACTGATAAACTGAGTTTTACTTGTAGGTGTAGATTGTTTTAATTTCTCGTGTAATAAGAATGGATGTTAACATTTTTAGGGAAGGAGTTAATATTATTTTTTATATAAACTAAAAGGCATATTATGCACGGAAGAGGGAGGATATTTAGTTCCTTGAAAATAGGATGGTATGGGCTATCGTAAGATTTCCTCACAATGATCCAAATAGCTTGCTTCTAGTGTTTAAATCAGAGCTGCAAACCACCTATAAATTTTGTGGTGGTTCAGTTTGCGGTTCTGCAAAATGACTGCGGTTTGGTTCAGTTCGCAGCTCTGACTGATAATAAGAATATTTATAACTAATAAAGATTTCATGTAATTCAATATATGAAGCGCGGGCACTTATGATTTTAAAACACCCGAAAACAAAATATTAATTTATCCTCTTCAAATAACAATTTTCAGAAAGTATTCTAATCTAGCTATTAAATAATTTGTACAAAAAGTTAGTAATTATACACTTAATTAAGATATTTCTGCAAATTCCGCTGAAAATAATTGCTTACTCTCCAAGACGTCTGCCGAAGGGTTTTGTCTATTGTTAATGAAAAGCAACAGTTTTCATTGGATGACAAAGCACAAACTAAACCGAAAGATTAGCTCAAAAGTGCATTGTATGAGAGTTGAAACAGGAATGATGGAACCACCGAGAAAAGCCATCGAAGAGGAACAAATTGAATTTTTCCAAAGAAAACAGAAGGGTAATTAACGATTCTAAGTAAGATGGTCACTTTTCCTTTCCCTTTCTTATCACTAATGTATATAGGTATAGTTTTGTATTTGGACAGGACTCCTAGCGTGCGTTTCCATGCACCCTAGGAGTCCTCTCCCTCTCTCTTTACATGGAGGGAAGGATGTTGCGGCTCCTTTCTTGGTCATAGTAAAAGAACCCTTTTGATAGCGTTGAAATAAGTTCTTAATCCCTCACGCAGTGGTTTCTCCGCATGCTTTCATGGTTGTTGGCCTCATAAACCTCGCCATAAACCTAGCCTTTAAATAATAATGGCAGCAGGGAAGAAAGAGAAACGAATGACTGTCTCCTGAACCAACTTTCGATGCGTCACTGGTTTTCCCATTTCCCTGTAGTTGATAGGTTTAGATATAACCGAAAACTGAACCACTATTGCAAAAAATGTTGGTCGGTTCGCGGTTTGGTAAAAAAATGATTCATTGGTTTTGGTTCGGTTTGTGGTTCTGCAAAATGACTGCGGTTCGGTTCAACAGTTTGGTTTGGTTTGCAGCTCTGGTTTAAATATTTTAGTATAAAGAGATGTGGATGTTGTAAGTCCCATTATAAACTTGTGTACTCAGATCAAAACCTGTCCAAGTTCCAATCCATGCTCGAATCTGGAAACTGGCTAAATGTTTCTAAAGCTGACTCTTTTGAGGAGAGTTTCCAGTATTTCCACAGCTATTTACAGTACTGTTTCATTAATGCCTTTCCCCTGATACCTAGGAAATCTGAATACAATGCTAAGAACAAATTATGGATTACAGGTGAAATATACCATTTCTCCTCTCTTATCAAGGATCTTGCTGTTGCAGTCAGACTTTCATATAATATTGAACTAAGAGAAGAATACAAAACCCTTAAAAAGAAATACCGAAAATTCCTTTCATCTACAAAAAGAACCTGCAACAACAACAGGTTACTTGCAGCAGATAACAAATCCAAGATGGGAAATTAATGCTTATAAAGGAAAAATTCCAAACCATACTTTTGCAAAAATCAGGTACCCAACAAGCAACTTACTTTTAAATTATACTGCTCTAGCAGATCACTTTAATCAGACTTTCACAATAGAATGCATACCATCTCCTGCATCAAATACTAGCAGCAGTTCACCCCCTTAGGCCGCTCTCCCACTGGGGTGATGCAACTACGATCCAATTTCAGTAAAAATCACAGATGAGTTGCCTCAGAGGTCTGACTCATGCTTTCATATAGGCCTCCTCCCACTGGCACGACTACGATGTGACCAGTCGGCAACCCATCGCTTATGATCGGTCATGCCAGTTGCCTGCTGATCATGCCCGATGAGTACCTTTTTTAGTGCTTTTTGTCATTGCTGAAATGCACTATTATCTTCGTGATGTATCAGGGAAGAATTGGCAGAACCGATTTCAACCAAATTTGTTACATAGCATATTCACATAAATAAATGACATTTGGACCCGATTGACTAAGCAGGGGTGCCACAATCGCAAAATAAACCTTTTTGGTAATTATGAATTTTGAAGGAATTGGTCAAAACGATTTAAACGAAATTTTATATGAAGAAAGTATGCAACATATAAAAACAATATCAAGATGTTCAGTATAGATATAGAAAGCAGGGCTGCCACAATACAAGGAAAAATAAAATTACTCTTTACACGTATCTGTGTTGAACTGTCTGCATCAATTTGAACCAAATTTAATATTTATAATGTACACATATGTATATAATAAACCAGAATAGCATATTTGAACCGGTTCAGTCAAACAGGGGCCACAATGACAAATTAAACTCTTTCAATAATTATCGATTTGGAAGGATTTGGCTGGACAGGTTTCAACTAAATTTTGTACCTATATAAGATTTGTACAACATACCATAATGAAATCAAGTTGTTTAAAGTGGAGCTGAAGAGCAGGGCTACCACAATAGAAAGTAAAATAATATTTCTTTTATACGTATTTCTAAAGAACTGACCGCATGGATTTTAACCAAATATGGTACCTATATATAATCTTCATATAAATAAATAACCAAAATAACATTTCAACCGGGTTGACTAAACAGGGTAACCACAATATCATGATTAGGATTTTTATCTAACTATGAATTTGGGAGGTATTGGCTGAATAGAACTCAAAGATATTTCGTGTGTAGGGCGAGTATAGAATGGGAAAACAAATTGAACATGTTTAGAACGAATCTAAAAAACAGGGCTATGACAATAAAAGGAAAAATAATTTTCTTATTTCAAAGAAAATACATTGGTATAAGATTATACTAAGGCGAATTTGATGGAAAGCACTTCAGTAACTCGGGAAACCTGTGTATTTCCCTACTTGGTTTTGTTTGTGGCTGAAAATTATGCGAACCAATAAGGTGAAAAATGATGATCAGGTTATTATCAAGTTCATGGAAGCATTTGAACATTATCCCTGCCTATATAATTATGAACTTCTTCACCAACTCATTAAAACTATCATTAGGCATCCAATAAAAGATTGAAATTTTGGATCGTCTTTTAAAAGTTCTTTTGCAGCTACAAAAGCTCTACAATTAACATTGTTTTTGGATATATGGATTTATCCACCACTGTCTTTTAGTTTTCCGTTTTCTCTTTAATTACCATAACCTTTGCACTGCATCATCATCCACACTGCTCAACATATCGTAAGCAACTGGTCGGAGACATGCCGCGCTGGTGGGAGGAAGTCTAGTTCCCTGGTCACCTCGTCCCATCTGATCCGACTTTTTGATAAAAGTCGGATCGTAGTCGCGTCACCCCAGTGGGAGAATGGCCTTACTCTCCTAACTTATTCTTTATCTGGCCCTGTGTGGAATCCGAATTAAAACTAATCATTTCTAATCTAGGTATAAAAAACTGCTGGTGCTGATGAAATGCCAGGAAAAATCATCCACCTTTGATATGACCTCATAAAAATGTCTTTTATTTCTGATTAATGAATCACTTAAACATGGTATATTCCCCTCATCCTTAAATTATTCTAAATTAGTTCCATACATAAAAACAGAGGACTAATGACTTGATTATCGATGCAAAATATGTTATCCATAGTTTTTGAAAAAGCCTACTATAAACAACTGATTTCCTTCCTGGAAGGGCAGAGCTTACTGTCTATATGTCAGCACAGCTTCAGACAAAGGTCAACCACATCGGCAGTGTTTCATGCAATCAACTACATCTTGTCTACACTTGATCAAAAACAGGCTACATTAGGCCTCTTTTTTGATTTCTCTAAGGGATTTGATTGTTTTGATCATCATTGCCTCTTGGCCGAACTCTAAAAAATTGGAATCGGAGATATTCTCAATAACTGGATAAGATCCTGTCTGTTTAACTGCTCTCAAACTGTCACCTTAAAAGTGGATGGCATCAAATATTCCTCTGAATGCAGAGTTAGCTCTCTAGGCATTCCTCAAGGACATTAATGATCTCGCTCTCAATTTTAGTGAAGTAGATGGAGCAAAATTACTTTTATTTGCTGATGACACCAACATCTTACTATCTATTCTAAACTAGTAACCAGGGCTGGTGCAGTCCAAGTTAGCACCCTCTGCAAATCAAAATATGGCACCCCTATGTAACAATTTATCCCATGTGAAATTATAAATTCTTATAAGATCTTACTGAAGATCTCAATTAACCCCTCAACGCTGTCAGGCATACTATTACGTCCCACAAAAACTGTCTAATCGGCCGTCAGGCATACTATTACGTCCTGCGGCAGCCCTAATTTATTTTATCTTTTGACGCTAGAGACTTCTTTAAATCTAAATAACCTATATATATTTAGAAAGAGGAAGCTTTGTACTTCCTATCTATGTTTGTCCTGTATTTTTTTTCTCTTTTAAAAAATATACAATCAACATTGAATTTTGCGATAGAATTTTCAATTTTGCTATATTATGATGGTGTTTCTCCGTATAAAAGTCGCTTTTCAATGATGCAAGGAACCTTTCCTAGGTGTTTGAAATGCAATGTAGGAACTGTGTATCATTTCAAAGGAGAGCACGTTTTTTCTCGTCTTTTTTCCTGGTGGAGATATTTGGCTTATGCCATGCGACAAAGGTCTTTGTCGGTATGTAAAGAAAGAAAGGAAAACATCTTGTCTGTCTATGCACAGCTATTACAAATGTTTACAATGCATTTGATGAAGAATGGAATTAGGTTGAGTAAAAACATTTCTGTAAACATTCCCTTCCATTACCGCGCGATCCTTCATTCATCGCTTCATAGGAGAGCATCAAAGTCACAACAGCTGATTTCAAAATCCAAGGCCGACATTCTTCCGATAATTTAGTGCCATGCCTCAAAGAGAGGCATTTTGTGAGAAGGATAATATCTGTCATATAATTTTCAAGTCCTTTAGAATTTTATTTTAATCTCGACGAAAATTGTGGGGAATTGAGTATATCTATTTGTATTTGTTTACATATAATATACGTTTAGTTTTGTGATCGAACTTTAGTTTTTACCACGGACCTACAGATTTTCGGTTTCTAAAGTTGACCCATAAATACCTGAGGAAAGGGAACCCACAAAATTGGGTTCCTTTTCTTTGACACTTGAAAGAAGACGAGGTCTGTTTTCCTCTTCAGATAAGTGCTTCGCTGTTGTGCTAGCAGGGCCATAGCAGCGATGAAGCGAGTAGGCAAGAAGAGGACATGCCAGCAAAAATCACGAAAAGCTCTTCCATATATTTACACAATAGATTACTAGAAGTGTTTACTAAGCTATAAGATATTTCTTGCTGAATCCAATTACACATGTGTAAATTTTCTGAAAATATTTGGGAAGGACCTATAAGAGATGTCATGATCTTCCAGCCTGAGGCTGGCCACGTCGCATTTCCAGCTAAGCTGCTAATGCGAGACTACTCTTGAAAACTAGCTTAGCGCACTTCGATAGCCCATAAATGGGCATATATCCCTCCCTACAAGCGAGGACGCTTGTTTGAAGGGAGGGCATCCTGCACATCAAGGCTGGCAATGGGCCGCTTGTAACGATCCCACCACCTAGCCCTGATGTAGCCTAGCATTCGCACCTCTTTGTGCGTTGATAATGCTGCCTTGCAGTAGAATTCCTTAGACATCCTTGGCAAGAGGATGTCCAGAGGTTCCACGTTTCCGTCTAAATGCATCCGGTCGACATGGTCGTATCTACCACGACCAAGTATCAACCAGAGTGCATTATTCTGCATTACCTGCAGCCTGTAGAGGGTGGTCTTGGACACTCCAGACCAGACCGGAGCTGCATATGTGATGATGGGCCTCACGCAGCTCAGGTAGAGGCGCCTCTTAGTGTCGGCCGTCAAGACATCCGGGCGTAGAATCGGACGGATTCTTGATAACACCCCAAGTGCCTTGCGGTGGACACTTTCAACCTGAGGCTTCCAGAGAAGCTTCCGGTCCAGCACAACTCCCAGGTATGTGACCTCTGGGCTCCAGGGGACGACCGTCCCCATCACCGACAGGTCGACTCCAGGCGGCGCTCCCATTCCAGGATGGAAGACGACGGCCCTGGTTTTGGCGGGATTAACCGCAATACGCCATCGACGATACCAGGAGGACAGATCGTCGACGGCGCATTGTAACCTCTCCACAGCCGCGTACTTCTTGCTGGAACGCGACAGGAGCGCTGCATCGTCAGCGTACAGGGCAAGACTGGTGTTCCACCCAAAATCCCTGGGGCGATCCTGGGTGAAGATGTTGAAGAGTATCGGCCCCAGGACGGATCCCTGCGGAACGCCGGGGCAGATGCGTCGCAGTTCTGATCCGACCCGGAGCCAAAACACCCGGAACGTCCTGCCCTGCAAGTACGACTCAATAAGTCGCACCATCCAAGCTGGGAACTGAAGTCGAACCATCTTCAACAGGAGTGCTGGATGCCACACGCGGTTGAAGGCCTTCGAGATGTCGAAGAAAGCCCCCGCGACCGCGTGGTTCCTGTTGAAGGCATCGGTGACGAAGTGCGTCACTCTACCCAGTTGTTGGGTAGTGGAGTGCCCACTCCTGAAGCCAAACTGCTCGTCCGGGAGATTGTTCTTCTCCTGGGGAAAGTGCTGCTGCGGCTTCTGGATAAGACGCTCAAAGGTCTTCCCGAAACCGGCCAGGAGAGAGATTGGCCGGATGTCTCCGGGGCCAACCTCCATCCCCAGCTTCTTCGGGAGACAGATGACCTTTGCCCTCTTCCAGGCAGACGGAAAGTATGGAATCCCGACACACCCATTGTAAATGGCGGCCAGGAATTCTACTGCGGCAACAGGAAGCTGTCACAGGACGATATTGGGGACGCCATCGTCCCCCGGAGCCCTCCTCGTCTCGAGGCGACGAATCACTGCAATGATATCGTCCCTCAAGAACTGAGGGAACTCCAGCAGGGGACCGCGGTCGAGCATCCCCAGCACATCCGCAATCTCGTCCTCCACCAAATCCGACTCAGCTGTAGCCGGGTTAGGACAGAATACCCCCTCCAGGTATTCCGCCATGAGCCCGGCTTTCTCTTCTGGAGACCTCGCGACGTAGTCCCCCTGAACTATCAGGGGGTCGCGCCGCTGGGTTACGCATAGCCTCCTGCAGGTCTTCCAGATGGACTTATCCTCCAGGGAAAGCGTGGAGAGATGTAACTCCCACGCGTCCGAGCGCATGTGGACCTATAAGCTTAAGTTTTCCGTGTTTTATACGTCATATCTCCCTTTCCAATGAACGAAATGCAACCATTTCTTCTATGTGACTTCTGTAATGACTAAGAATGATGACTGTATAGCTAAAACGTTTATATTATAAATATATCATTTTTTAATAAATCAATAATACTACATTTACTTAAAAATTTCCAGTCAAGACATGAAAAAGTTGAGATGCGTAAAACTTTTCACCTAATTGGTTTAGATGGGTAGACTTACAGAATGAAATAGTTACTAATTTAAGCTATTTTTTTATTAAGATTGCACATCAATATCTTCTATAGATTTTCCGGTGCTGAATATTATATATAAAGCGCGAATGCATGCCAGAAAATGAGCGATTGGTTTACATTCTCTTCTACTCCGACAATCTTTGTATGTAAAATATTTTAGGCAAAATAGATATTTACAAATTGCATGTCTTTCATAAATCCACAAAAAAAATTCAGAAAAATCAAGAGAAAACTTCTAAAGTTATGATTATTTTAATATTTTCGAGCGTTTTTGCAACGCAATTGTGAAAATTTAAAAACCTCATCCGGCCGTACCGGTGGGATTTAATAAATCTCCTCCGGGCTTGAGGGGTTAATGCTCTCTCTGTTTGATCTGCACATACACATTTGTAATTCTAATTGTTCTTCTGTTTTAAGAAAACGTTACAAATAACAACTACATACTTACAATGGAGAGATGAAAAATAAAACCTATAAAGGAAACAAAAGTTACGAACAATCAACGATATAGAAAAAGCAAAACTCCACAAAGACGAACAAATAATAGACAACAAAAACCCAGACAGAATGAATAATGATGAACATTTAACAATACAGAGAGATAAAAGACACAGAGATGAATAATAGATGCAATAACAAAAGATGAACGAACAAATAAGTCAAGCTTCAAGAAAATGTGATATTATCATGAAGTAGCATTTAAGAATAGTTGCTACTTCTGAAACACATGCCCATTATTGTGGTAAAGAAATCCAGAATGAAATCATTGAAATTTTTGGAGATGAAGTCTTAAATAGAATCGTTGAAATCAAAGTATTTTTCAATAATTTGTGACGCTGCATCAGATGTTAGTCACCAGGAACATTTATCATGTACAGCCAGAATTTTTGTTGCACAAGGCAATAATAAAACACCCATAACTATTCAAGAACATTTCATAAGTTTTGATGCTCTAGCGGAGGGTTTCCCAAACTTTGGAAAGCCATGAAACCCTTATATGAAAATATCTTTTTTCACAGAACACTAATTTGTCAAAATTTTGCATTTTTATTGAAACGTTCTCTTGGCAATCAACAAAATTGTTGTTCATACAGAAAATCAACATATCTGGAGAGTCCATAATAGCTAATTTTTTTGGATTAAAATGTTAAAGATATTGTTAACTTAGTTAAAATCTGACTACATTTTAATATCAAAAAATATAATAATGCATTAGATTTAGCTCACTTTCTTCTAATATAGTTGAATATATTAAGTTCCAATTTTCCCGTTGAATTTCAACGGGCAATTATGCTAGTATTTAATAATTCACAAATACAAAGCTTATTTGGATAATTTAAAAAATCATGTACCTACTATTCTCAAAACAATTATTTGAATAAGCATTGAAACAAATTAATAATTAGAAACTTTTAAAATGATTTTACTAATTATTTAGATGGAATAAAATTTAACTCACAATGTATTAAAAGTTTATTATCAATTCAACCAAACATCTATACTTAAAATTAAACATAAAATCTACCTTTCCAGTTTTCATTTTTTAAGGAAACAATCTTAATGGGATATATAAGTAAATTTTTGTAATTTTGCCTGTTGTACTTCACAAGAAAAAGTACTCTTGGAAATCGATAAAAATATTAACTACAGTAAAATCTGCGAGAGGCGGAATCTGTGAAAGGCAGAAACTCAGAAATCCTACTGCATAATGATGCCGTTTTTCACAGGAATCTCCCTCTGTAAGTGCGGAACCTGCATGATGCGGACGGAAAGTATTTTTTTTTGTAAATCTTGTATTAATAAGTACAATTTGAACCTGTGAATGGCGGAAAGAAAATCTCGAAAACACGTTCTCAGTTCTTCTGGGTAGGGTTTGGGTTTGTCTACCATTCACAGACCATGGACGGTGCTACTCTTCTTTTGTTAGAAAGATCCTTTGTCCCATCAGGTAAGCTTGGGAAAACCAGGGATAATAGGTGTCAGCATGAGGTGGTGGAGGGTAATTCACCACCCATCTGGGTGGTGCCATTTCTTTATCTACGGCCATTCCATCTCTTCTGGGAAGTTAAGGTCCTTACACATGGGTAGTTGCTGTAGAATTTACCCTTCTATGCAGTGGTGGGATTCAGCCGGTTCGCACTGGTTTGTGCGAACCTGTTCCTAGAATTTCCCAAGTTTGCCGAACCGGTCCTTAATTCTTTTGGATAGGCTGCTATTTACGTTCTGGGGTAGCAATTATTGCTCGCACTATTCCACGGATGATTATTGCCCAATTCACAGTTCTCGTTGGTGGCAGGCAATTCATTGTGACCTCAAAAGAGTTATTGCCCAGTCGCAATAATCGGCTAGATTCGGCCCGCCCCTCCCGGTATGAAAAAGTCCGGAACAGTACTTTGAAATTCCAGCAGCCAATGTGGAGTATTTAATTTGTCACGTGGATCACAGACACAGCCCAGATGCTCAGCTGACGACGTGATGGGAAATAAACAAATGTGTCGTTCACTCGTCTTTTCATAGAGATAAATGCTCATTTTACCCTTGAATTCCTGTTTAGTCTTTAAGATTAACTGTGTACGCTTATCACATTCCAGTACATTTTCATTTCGATTACGTATTTATTATGGAATGAAAACAAAGTATCAGTGATGGAAGCTGAATTGTTGTGAAATGTAAATAGTACGATTGTGATTTCGAAGTAGTGCCAAAATGTAATTATTATTAACAAAAATAATGTTTCTTTCCTTCAAGGAATATCAGCAGTTTCAGTTGCTATACTTCATATATGTTCACTGTCTCTGGATAATTTGTTTGAAAATACGCAGAAGTTAGCAGTATTAGGTAAGAGAATCTAAGTACCTTATGCTGTGATTAAGAAAATTTTTGATATCAATCGTTTCAATTGAAAATGAACCTTGTCAGCCTTTAGACTTTAGACTGTCATGAAATAATGTCAAAATTTGCAAGAATGATGGCTAATTGGCATAGACCATAAACTACAATGTATTCAAGCTAGAGGGAGGGGGTAAGGAAACAGCTACATTGTTGACATGGTGGTGATTTCCGGGATTCTGCCGTGATGATCCATTTCCTGGACAATATTTCGCCGGCGTTCCAGTCGGCTTCTTCAGGTCCACTTCAGACCTGAAGAAGCCGACTGGAACGCCGGCGAAATATTGTCCGGGAAATGGATCAACACAGCAAAATCCCGGAAATCATCACCATGTCAACAGCACGCCGTGGAAGCCTTCGTACTAAGCTACATTGTTGCGACTTAAAATTGTGGGTGCATACCGAATGCTGCTGGCTGCATCGCCTGAATCCGAATTCTGCGCTGTGAGGATGATCTCACACCAATCTCTTCACATCCATCATTCCACATTTTGGCAGCTGCCAAATATGCAGTGTCACTGCATCGAAGCAGTACAATAGGCTTAGGCAATCGGTATGGCTGCATTACCACAAAATGCATAGTCAGTAGCATTCGGTACATGCCCTGTAGCTCTTGCGAGGTTGTTTTAGGTAGACCTTGGTATTCTAGGGTTAATAATAAGTTTATTATAACAAATTAATTAATTAATAGTTTAAAAATTTACATATTTCAGCCCCAAAAATGAAGCGACAGCAGCTTTTATTAGATTATTTACGAAAAAAACGAGATCTGCAATTTGGAATGAAGATCCCCGTGAACATCCAACACCGAGAGGTGATGAAATATTCACTTCCAATACTGCACAAATCAGAGATGAAGATTCAGCAGCTGCATCTGCAATTTGGAATGAAGATCTCGGTGAACATCTAACACCAAGAGATAATGAAATATCTGCTTCCAATACAAGAGATGAAGATCGAGCAGCTGCTCTTCCTGATTGCTGAAATATGAAGCAGGTCGAGGAATTTCAGAAAAAAATATGATGGTTTGGCTGTTCGCAACAAGAAACTGGATTGTGATCACTGTGCAAAATTTGATTCCATAAACATGAAAGGAATTCATGTATCGAAGGAATGTAAAGGCTGCAGTATTGAAGCATCAGGAAAAAATTAAGTCGTCCAGCAAGCTTCTCCCAGAAAAAAAATGAATGAACACTTTTCATCAAAGGCACACGGTATATTTGTGGCACAACTGAAAGGTCATACTGATGATGTAATTACCAAATGCATAGATAAAATTAACCAAAAATATATCAGCTCCACATGTAATGTCTTCAATACAATTTACAGCATAGCAAAAAGAAATAGGCCATTTTCTGACATTGAAGATGAGATCCAACTGCAAGTAAATAATGGGTTGGATATGGGAGTGGGACTCCATTATCGGAAAACTGCTGTAAAAATAGTTGATCACATTGCAAGAGAAATTAAAATTTACTAAAATTAAAAAAAAAATTAAAACTTTGTGTCATCATTGATGAAGCTTCAACCATATCTAATAAACCAGTGATCATAATTTTTGTAAAAGTTGAAGATTCTCATCTATCACCTAAAATTTTCCTCTATTTGATTGAGTTGGAAGCACAGGATGCTGAGACTATACACAAAAATTTGTTAAAAAGTTTGTGTGATGTTGGATTTGATATTGGATATTTGAGAAATAGTTTGGTTGCATTTTGTTCTGATGGTGCAAGTGTAATTGCTTTGTTGCAAATCAGGGGTGAGCACCAGACTTACAAAAAATTTTCCAGGCATGATCATTTGGCATTGTTTAAATCACCATCTGCAACTTGTCTTAGATGATTCTATCACTGAAATAAAACAGGTGAATCACTTCAAAATGTTCATAGATAAAATCTACACGATTTTTCACCAATCAAACAAAAATCAAATGGAACTTTTCAAAATTTCTGAAGAACTTGGACTAGAAATTACGAATATTGGTAGAGTTTTGGGACCAAGATGGGCTACTTGCAGCTTAAGATCAACACTTGCTGTATGGTGTGCTTATCCAGCTTTATACAAATATTTTTCTCCCCATAAACAATATTCAGGAATGACTTCCCGTCTTCGCAACAGATTCTTCAGAGACGATTTAGCATTAATGATAGATATATTGAATGAAATTTCCTTACTTTCTAATGCCCTTCAAAACAGAAATTTAAATTTAGCAAGAGCTGAAAAATTAATAAAATGATCCATTATGGCATTTGAAATGCTCAAAGAAAGTCATGGAAACTATGAAAAGAAAGTTGATCCTACCATAAATTCTGACACTTTTAAAAATATTGACTTTGTCGAGAACCAAAAATATGTCAGTCTTCCTCATCAAAAACTACTGGAAGCAGTTATCAATAATATGGAAGCCAGGTTGATGTACAGTGATCACTTAAAATCAGGAAATAAAGCACAAAATAGTGATAGTAAAATTCATGAAATAGTTAGTAAACACACCAGAGCCAGATTGTTGGAATATTGATGAAGTTGTTGTCCCTTGGAAAGCCGCCGAAGAAAAACTGTGAATTCAACAAACTCTTTAATCAGGAAATCAACATCTATGATTTTCGCGACTATGTGGGAATTGTTCTAAAAAATCGGCACAACCATGAGATTCCAAGTACTGTACAAAAGGCAAAACATATTATCAATACCATTGCTGTTAGTTCTGCGGAGGCAGAAAGAGGGTTTTCTACAATGAATAACATATCTTCAGATAAAAGAAGCCGCCTCAGTTCAGAATGTTGCAAATTTGATGACAATTAATATGATTGGCCTCCCATTGGACTCCTGGGACCCCACTCCTTCAGTTCAAATGTGGCTGAGAATTAACCGCACAGCCGATGACAACAGGGTGAAAAACATGGACGAAAAAACAGTATGATTATAATCAAGTAGCGATTTGGAAATATTTTAAGGAAGGTAAATAAATAATTTCAATAGAATATTTTAAGTTTTTATTTTTCATTATGAAAGGGTGGTAAGGTGAGAGAGAACAGATTACTAAAATTTCTTAATCCCACCACTGCTTCTATGTCGTTTTCAGTCCAAGAGAAGTTCCTAGAATCCCTAAAATGACCTTTGGGAAAAACTGAAATTCTTGTGCCAATGCGCGAGCATTTCGGTTTATGTAGAGCAGGGTTAGTCTCTGGTTGACGTTCTGTGTGTTTGTATCGATGTTTTGAGTATTCCTTATTTTTGTGATTTTCCATTGAATTTTTTTGAAACCCGAAGTGAGTGTTTTGGTGTCCAAGAGATCCCTCGTGTGGTGTTCAGCTCTCCTCTTGCACCATTTCAAAATTTTGGATAAACAACAATCAACTGTAAGTACCTATTCATTACATTTATTGGGAAGTTCTATGGAAAAATACATTCAATTAACAGTGGTTTTTGTAGAAGTGGTTTTATAGAAAAATATCATTTATTTCAGATCGATGGCTAAAAAAAATGAAAAATTTAAATCTAATGGATAAGATTAATGTAATTAAAATGGTCAGTGAGGAAAATAAGAACATTAAGGAAGTGACTGCTCATTTTAAATGTGGAAAGATGCAATTTTACAATATCATCCAACAAAAGGATAAAATAATGGAAAAATATTTATCGAGTAACAAAAACAATTTAGTCAAAAAGAAAGAAAGGGATTCAAATTATACTGAACTAAATAACATTTTGTTTGAGTGCCTTTCAGCAGCCAAGGCATAAAACTTTCCTATTTCTGGCCCAATTCTGCAACAAAAAGCAAAAGAAACTGCAGCAATACTAAAACTAGGTTCCTTTTCTGCGTCAAACGGATGGTTGCAAAGCTTTTGGAAAAGACAATATTACATTTAGTGTTTCCTATGGGGAAGCAAATGATATTGACAAAAAAGCGATTGAAAGTTGGTGCGATAGATTAAAAAAAATAATGTCATTACAGCCCTGAAAGACATTGCAAATGCTGACGAAACAGCTTTATTTTTTAGAGCTCTGCCTAATAAGACCTTGCAAATGAATGGAGAAAGGTGTTCCCGAGGTCTTCAATCAAAAGAATGTTTAACTGTACTTTTGGAAGCTTTTGCTGATGGGGAATTATAAAACCGTTAGTGATAGGTAAAAGTGAAAACCCAAGATGTTTAAAAAATTTTAAGAAGAATAGAAAGCGAATAAGAAAGCGTGGATGACAAGTGCTATATTCGAGGAATTTTTGTACAAATTGAATAAAAAAATGAAAAAGGAAAAGAGGAATATTCTTCTTTTTCTAGATAACGCAACTTGCCACCCAGAAAATCAACTCTTGAATATTCAATTAGTCTTTCTCCCCCCTTGCACAACTACAGTTCTGCAGCCATTGGACAATGGCATTATACAAAATGTAAAAATTAATTACAGGAAGCTGATGGTGCAGCATCTTATCTTAAACATGGACAAATGTAAGAAAGCATCGAACTTGACAGTAAAAATTCATGTGTTAGATGCAGTCACCTTTCTCAGTCACACAGCGAGGTTGGTACAAGAGACATGCATAAAGAAGTGTTGTAAAAACTGTGGCTTCATTTTTTATGATGACATTGATTGTGGAGAAGTTGTTAGTGATAATGATTATCTGGATGTTCAATATTTGATTGAGGAGCTGTATGAAGATGGTGGTAGTGATGTGAATGCAAAAAATTTTATAAATATTGTAGGAAATGTTCTCACAGAAATTGATGAAATCGACTTAAAAGCTGTGGTGGAATCTCAGATCAATGACACTGTTGGTAAATCAGACAATGAACAGAGTGAGGAGGATTGTGAAGAACTAGAAACACCAACAACATCAAAAGTTTTAGATTATATTACTGCTTTAAAACTTTATGCTAAAATGAAGGGTGAAAATGAGTTTTAGACAAGGTTGTAGAGTTAGGGTTATCTTTTAATTGTTTAAGGAAATTCCAAAAAAAACAAAACAACTGAAATTGGTCAGTTTCTTTAAATAAGTTTCTTAATGTTTTCCATTTTTTATTGTCAATTTTTGGGTATTAAATAATCTATGTGTATTTTTATCAGAAGATTATTTGTTAATTTTTTAATAAATTCAGGATTGTGCATGCATGCAATTTCAAGTTGATGTTCTCATTTGTTGTATTTATCAATTTTTGTTGTGATTTTAAATCGTTCATTTCCATTAAGACTTAGAAAAACATATATTTTCTAATTAAACCCTACCATAAAGAAAAAGTTGCCTAAATTATGTAAACCTGTATGAGGCGGAAAACCTGCAAAAGGCGGAAAAATAGGCCGGTCCCTTGAGGTTCTGCCTTTCACAGGTTTCACTGTACTTGAATATTTTTAAGAATAATTTTTATTATTTTACCAAGATATTATTCTGTGGCTCGGATGGGATTGCTTTTACTTGGACAGTAGTTCAATATCCGGATGAATTGAGGTTAACTGTGAAATCATCCTCTGCATCCAACCGATTCCTCCATTTTGATTTAGATGCGGCATAAAGAGAGAATTATCTCTCGCAGAGATAAGTAGTTGCAGAAGACATGAGAAATTTCAAAATGCAAATAGAAATTTCAGGATATTTTTTTACAAGACTAACCCATAATTGTATAATTTCCATTTCTTTGAACTTAGTTTTTAATGTGAAATCGGTTGAGATATCAATTTGCTGTTTCTTTTCTTTCAATGATAATTCTGACATAGATAAAGATGATGTAACAAAAGGATTGTGAAGCCAATGCAATGCCTGAGGTGGAAAATACTCTAATTGTCATACGCAGTTCAGAAAAGTGTTGACATAGAGTTTTTGACACATTCGTCAAGGGAAATATTATTGGTCAAAATGAAATCATTGTGACTCGGAAAACACTCAAGGATTCCTTTTGCCACACATTCTCCACATATTTTGAGTTTTAAATTAAGTACATCCATTTTACTATTAATTTGGAAAATGTTTGCATTAACATCTTGTAGTGAAATGTTCATTTCATTTAGGTAAGTAAAAATATCTGCCAAATACGCCATCTTTTCCATTCAAACTGTAATTTAATTTTTCTGCCACTTTAAATGGATTTTTGGATAAAAAATGATTTATCTCATCTCTTAATTTATAAAATCGAGCTGACACTTTTCCACGCGATAGCCATCTCACTTCTGTATGGGGAAGGGATGTTTATATATAAACTTCTCAATTCTTCACACAACAAAGTAAATATCTGAGAATTAAGTCGCCTTGCTTTTATAAAATTTACTATTCTGACCTCATTCAATATATCCTTCAGTTCATCTGGCATGCGTTTCACTGCAAGTGCATGTCGATGAAGACAACAGTGGTTATGCATTGCATGGGGAGCTAAATTTTTTATACGTGCTACAGCACCTGCCATTTTGCCAACCATTGCCTTAGCTCAGTGCAAATACTGGAACAGTAATTCCAAGAAATTTCACGTTCTTTTATAGAAGAATCGACCATTTTAAATATTTCATTTCCTGTGGTGTTGGTCGGAAGAGGCTTGCAAATAAACATATCTTCTTCAATAGAAGATTCATGTACATAGCGCACAAAAACAAGCAAAATCGATAACCCTGCAACATCCCTGGATTCATCCATTTGAAGTGAAAAACCTGCTGCACTCAGTTTCAGTCGGTTTGTTACTTCCTTTTCTCAATAGACTGACATGTCCTTGATTCGTCTTGAGACAGTGTTGTTCAAAAGGGGAACACAATCAATTTTGTTGCTGTATCTTTCACCAATCATACACTCGAACAATTCTTTTGCACACAGTTTTATTACTTTTTCTGTGATAGTATGAGCTTTGCCAGCTTTTACTATTCTATAACTTACACAATATGAACCCTCGGAGTGTATTTTTATTATCTTCACAAAATATTTTACGAAAACCCCATTTTTTCTGCTGAACTTTGGTCAATTTTCTTTTAAAATACTCAGCACTTTTATCATTCAAGGACTGATGCTTTGTTAAAAGATGTCTTTGTAATTTTGCAGTATTCAGACTGCTGTTACTCGATACTTCTTTACATTCAACACAGATTGCATTTGCTCTTCTTTATTACCTGTCCATGTGAAACCATACATAATAAAACTTTCATTGCACTTCTGTTTTTTTCTGTCCTTACTCCTAATTTTTCACGAACTGTGCTACTGACATCGCATTGGTATTTCTGCATAGGAGGACATAGAAGTAGATGTACCTATAATTGTTTGTATTTTTCTTGTTTTCACCTTATTCACCAGTTATCACTTTAAATGTGTGAGTTCTATAGGCCAACGATCCATATTTTAGGGTAGCAATAGTTAATTATTAACGTAATTAAAAAGAAGAAAATTAGGCAACTCTGTAGCAGCAGACTTAGATTTTACTATATCTTCATAGTCAACTTTCCTTACTTAAAAATTAATAAGCAAACATTATAAGGAAAAATGGTATTAATTGTTTTTGAGTCATTCCGCCCAAGGACAGACAGGCAGATGGACGATGAACCAAATACATAAACGTCATTTTAGAAAAAAGCACTAAAATGCATTTTATGGCGGTTAAACTTTTTATAGAAAGGAGTGGACATATACACCTCATGTTATTTTATAAATACAGATATAAACAGTTGACGAAAAGTACTAACTGGCAGAAAGTGGGAAAAATTGAATCACACGGCAAAAACGAAAGAGCAAAAAGATCGCTTCTCGTTCACTATAAGGTGAGATTAACTTTCTTCTAAAAAATAGCAAATGAGATGTGATTTTTCTTTCTAGGTCAAATAAGCACTTCAGGAAATTCCATTTCAATAGTGAGAAGAAGACGAATATATTTTTCGAAGAGAAAGAAACCTTCTGCAGTAATCACCATAGATGTTAATATGACCCAACATGGAACAATATTCCCACACAATGTGAATTATAAATCAACAGCCTTCTATATTTATAGAGCAGGAATGCTGAAAACATTATATGGGTGGGAACTACCCATCTTCTTTCACTTATGGGCAGATCGGCAGTTAATTTAAAATATAAAAGAATCTTTAGAATGCGTGAAAGCAGTGGCGTAGCTATGTGAGAGTGGAGGGGAGCAGTTTCCCCTGATGCGGGACTGAGGGTTGCAAACTCGTGGGCCGAAAATTATGTTTTGGAAATAATCGGAACTGACTGTTTATAATCCGGTTCTTCGGTTCCGATCCTCATTTTAGTAAAAAAATGATTGCAACTCAGAAGCAGACATTAACTGGAAAGCGACTGCCTCATACTGCCATATTTTTCCGTGATTGCATTCAATTTTCGATACATATATCGATGATGGAAGTTGTGCGTTTACTATGACGTGAAATATATTTTTATGCTGTATGTGTTATCAGTTTCGTACGGGATAAGCAAGTCTGAATTTCCTTTAGTTCATGAGGTAAAAGAGCTTTGTAGTGCATACAAAAATCAGAACGACGAATCAGTTCAACGAACTATAGTTCCGTAAAAATATCTTTCAAAACAATTGAATAATGGGTTCCGAACTTCCAGCATTCAATATTTGGTTCGCGGCTGTGTGGTTTTATAATGTAAAAATTCAAGCAATATCTTGAGTCAAATCCATCAGTTTGAAGTGTTACTATAACTTATTAACAGAAATAAGTTTTATTTTGTTGTGTAGTAATTTTGAAAAGATACCCGCGGATAATTTTTAAATTTAATCGATTTATTATGATTAATTACAAATACTGCAAAACAATATATCAGAAATTCCAGGAAAATATTCAAGTTATATTTAGTGATTTATTTTCTAATCAGTTTTAATCAACCAAACAATCAATAAATATTTAAAACATCTCACTTGAGTTCAGGAGTTGTAATATTTACGTTTATGTTATTGTCTTTGCCATACATTTCCTTCCGTTTACAAAATCTGTCATGCACGTGTAAGGAATTAAATGTATTTTGTAATTATAGCAGATCTTATTTACTTCAATAACCAATAAGGTTGTTTATGTTAACAGCAATTAAGTAGCTATGCATGAATTTTTCAAAGTGAATTACGACTCTTGTTCGATTTTCTTGATAACGGCTACTTCTATAATAATAATATTGTAATAGGAAAGGAAATACTCTACTCCTTACTAGTTTTACAAGTTTATTTGAAAACTATTTTGATATGACCCAAGATATACGAGATATAACGGAAAGTTCATTTTTTGTCACCAGTAAAGTGGTACTGTGGCGAAGGCTTTGGCGGTGTTTGATGACTGGATGTATGGTTTTCGGTGAACCACCGCATGTGCTGACTTTAATGGACGACAGTTTCGTTCCCATTCCAGGGAACATCTTCAAGTCGAAGCGGTGTCTCTCAGATTTGGCCCGGTATATATGGGGGGAGCCGCTGTCACTAGAGAGCTGTGATTGGCTCATGGGTCTGGAGAGCTGTGACCCGAGAGCCAATCACAGCTCTCCAGACCCGAGAGCCAATCACAGCTCTCCAGACCCGAGAGCCAATCACAGCTCTCTAGTGCCAGCCGCTCCCCCCATATATACCGGGCCAAATCTGAGAGACACCGCTTCGACCTGAAGATGTTCCCTGGAATGGGAATGAAACTGTTGTCCATTAAAGTCAGCACATGTGGTGGTTCACCGAAAACCATGCATCCAGTAAAGTGGTACCCCTGATTGGCTTGCGTAATTTATTTTTGTGATTTTCTTATTGTCTTGGACTGTAAGTCCTTAATATCAAATTTCATAAATATCCGTTTGGAAGAAGCTGAGAACGAATATATGGACGGGCAAACCGAAGCTGGAAACGGAATGTGCCTAAAGACCGAGATCAGATTAATACATATATGGAAAGGTGTACTCCATGTCGGAGTGCACAGAGTTTCCAAATGCATTCTTTGAGATCAACAAATTTTAGTAAAATTCCCCAATACCAAATTTTATCAAATACGTCCTGTGGTTCCTGAATTGAAATGTACATCGTAAGCTACATGTAAAGTGGTCGTAATTACTGTCCAATTTCAACCAAAATTGGAAGCGGTTGACAAATTTTAGTAGAACTTCCCTATACCAAATTTTATCAAAATATGTCCAGCGGTTCCTGAGTTGCAAAACAGGCACATTGTAAAATACAGGTAGGTCTTCATGTAAAGTGGTCATTATTATAGTCCGATTTTAACCAAAATTGGAATCGGTCGACAAATTTTAGTAAAACTCCCAGATGCCAAATTTCATCGAAGTAAGTCTAGCGGTTCAGGAGATTAAACATGCGGATGGAAGGATAGAAACAATCTCTCCTATATGCGTTCACTTCGCTCAATGAACGCATAATAACCAGAACTGAGAACCGGAACGGGGATCAGATTAATATAACCGGAACCAGGAAAAAATGGAACCATCCCATCCCTGATTATGATATATCTCAAATTAAATGGCCAGTATAATATGATTGAATTTCCATTTTATTTCACACATTACATTTTCCTGGAAAATTGTACTGAGACCAGGAAGGGGGGGGGGGTATGGGGTGAATTTCTGTGACTTGCCTCAGGGCACAGGAGATCCTAGCTATGCCACTGCATGGAAGAGAGAGATTTTTGACAAGACGAAATCACCACGACAACCTTGTAGCCAGTGCATAGAGGGAGAAAGAGAAACAGGAACTATCAGGATTTGAGTATGTACTGAACTATATGAATACTCAAGTGATGACCCAAAAAGATATTTTAAAGAAAATGTCTGACATTTTATCTGCTTGCTCTAACCAACTATTTTGAGAGCGATATATCAGCAGCTGAGTGCACTGTGCCTGTTAGCAAACTTATCATGCACCCATTGCAGTTTCAGCCTGAAACTGCTCTTACGAATTGTGCCTCAGCTCTCATGCACTCGGTGCACCTTTTGAAGATGCTGCAGGACATGTCTCAGCTCTTCGATCATGCTGATCGAGACTGATTGACGAATACTTTCCTTCAACTCTTATTTTGAGAGAAGGTTCCTTTCACACACTGTTTTTTATCATATGACAGGAACTGTCCTTCATTAGGAGAAGACACCCCAAAAGAACATCTGGTGAATGACGTTTCCTAGTGGGCACGGCGCCCTCAGTCGCTGAGACATCACACTGATATTAACCCATCAGAGTGATAAAACAAACACCCTGTTGTTAACATAACATGTTTCCATATGATGGAGTCAGTACTGTAAACGGGAATTTGGCGCCCAAAGTGAAATCATAAAATGATGCCCCTTACCCTCGCATTAAAAATCTACTTTAAGGTCTTTTGCATGTTTGGTGCCCTTTGGGCTTTGTCGCCCTTTTGTCCAACCTTTGCTATGCCGCTGTATGGAATGGTGCCTTTGAACTGAGTAGCGCCCTGTGCTGGAGCACCAGTCGCACTTCCCTTTCACTGACTCTGCTAGTAACTAACCATCATAGCAACTGGTGTCAAGATAACTTGCTAAATCTGAATGTGCAAAAATCCCAATTGGTTCATTTCTCCTATTGTAAAAAGTTAACTAAAAGTTTGCTAATAAAAATTAATCGAAAGTCCATCCAGCAAGTCTTCTGTTACAAATTTCTTGGTGTTCATCTGAATGCCAATGTTTCTTGGGAATTTCATCTCTATGTCGTATCTCATAAGCTAAGCTCATCATGTTATTTTCTTCGGCAGTTACAGGAAACAGCCAGCAGAGACATCTTCCTGACTCTCTACTATGCTGAATTTTATTCACACATGACCTACAATAGTATCTTTTTGGGTTCCTCCTCTAATTGTATTAGAATTTTCAAGATGCAGGAGAGAGCGATCAGAATTATCTCATGGAAACCATTTGATGCTTCTTCAAAGCCTATTTTTATATCATTAAAGGTTCTTCTCCTCCCATGTGTCTACATAATGTCAGTCTTACTATTTATAAAAAATAACCTTAATGACTTCACTATTAATTCTCGTTATCATGACTTCTTCACTAGAGGACAAAAGAATCTCCATCTCAACTCAATAAGGACTAAAGTATTAAGGCTAGGTCTCAGAATAATCTCCCTCAATATATAAAATGTATAAAAACTTACAATTAATTTAAAGCAAGTGCAAAGAAATTACTCCACTCCAAACTATTATTCTGTTGATGAATACTTAAAGGATGAATATTTATGATTGTATTTAAGTGTTTTATACAGTAAAACCTTTATCTTATGAACCTTCCTATATTGAAAACCTCCATATAACAAACTCTGATATCGGTCCTGCCCCTGGAACATATAAAATGCATTCAAGACACCTCTCTATAACAAACCGCTGCAATTACAAAACTCCTGTAGAGCGAAGGCTGAATGTGGCCCATGAAATTCTGATGAAAACAAAATCGTAAACATTGGCTGTTGCTGGATCGTCTCGGCGCAAAAACAGCATCACTGTAATGCTGCACAAGGCATGCATATATATCTCTCCACTCCCTCCGAATCACCATCCCTAGTTTAGATCAGCCAAATCAGAGAATAGGTCATGCTCGCTGATTACTCTTTAGGCTGTTGCCATTGCAAAGTGCAATTGTTGGATTATTATCTTACTTAAAACGCTCATCCAAATCTATTGTCATTGCTTATGTGTGAAGTTCTTCCTGGCTATGTTTACTCAAGTGAATAACAATTGTCTTAAATGGGCGAATTAAAATGAGGTGTATGGATGTGATATTGTAAGAGAAAATATGGGGAATGAACAAAATTTATATCCCAGAACAAAGTGCTACATCGCTTCTGTGTTGCAGTATCTCAAAAGTGAGTATTTCTGAGCTGTTGCACTCACTATTTGTTATGTTACAATATATTGCGCTGTTGCAATTAAAATACGGAAATGTTCCAAAACACACTGAACACCTCAGCCTCAGCATCATATTACCTAGGTTGGAGGGTGGGGACACAGCAGGGATTCTTGAGCGAGTGGGGGAGTGGTAAGTTGGGAAACCGCTGACCTAGGGACTGCTCACAAATTTCATGATATAGAGGGAAGGGTGGAGTCCGACAAAGTGTTACTTTTTGCCACAATAGGTAACTACATATTCGGGGATACATTCGTCACCTTCCCTTCTCCTTTTCCTCCCCTCTCTTTCTCTTTCCTATTCATTCGTGAATTATCAGTTCAAGAATTGCCATTGGTAGTGATGCACCGGGTACTCAGTTATTACCCGCTACCCAGCATACCTGGCCATATTTTCAGTACCCGGCAATTACCCGGTACCGGTTGCTGAAACTCGGTGCCGGGTACTAGGTCCCTCATGAGAAAAAAGGATACCAATAAAAACAAATGGAGTAGAAATTATTTTAACTTTATTTTTTAGTTTGCAAAAAACATTCTAAGAAACAATGTTTTAATTATAATAAACCTTTAAAAATCAAATTCTTATTAGTCTTAACAAAAGTTAAACTGAATCATGAAAAAACATTTTACATTAAATGCATAGTTAAACATACTTAACAACCGGTTACAGTACCAGCTTGTAAAATTTTATAAACTTAATGAAATCTTCTTAAATAAAGAAAAAATAAAGGTGAAATCATTTTTAATTTTAATAATTTAATTTCAACTTTAATACTTGCAATAATGGGAGATTACGATGAAGAAACAATAGTTTTTCTTCATTTCAAGAAAGGAGTTGATTCCTTTGCTCTTCGTATATTATTCCCACCTCACTATACATCCTTTCACTGGGTATGCTGCTTGGAGGTAATGACAAGTAACGCCTGGCCAATTTTGACAGTTCGGGATAAATAGCTGCATTCTTTGCCCACCAAGTTAAATGATTTTCTTTATGAGGGATGTTAGGACATTTAAGAAAATTTTCAAATTGCATCTCTTCTTTAGAATAAGGTGTATTACCCTCATTATGAAACTCTTGTTTTCTTTCATTTTCAAATGAAATTTCATCTTAACAAGCCCACACACATTGAATTGTCATTATTTTTCTCTTCTTCTTCTGTAAGTTCTCTTGGTTCATTGTAATTTTTTTCTTCATTTTTAAATATTGGAGACAGACTTTTCATTTCTTCTATAATCCAATTTTTAGCAATAACAGGTTTTAAAAATGTAAGTTTGTAACGTGGATCCAAAACAGTAGCAATAACATACAATTTATTTGATTCCACATTATGAAATCTATTTTGCAAAGATTTTAGCAATTCCTTTTTCATAGTTACTCCAAAGCAGCTAAATTTGGAATCACCATTGATATAAGAGCTTCCTCTGAACTAGCTTCGACTGTGACATTGAAAAATTGTTCCAATAAGATAATTACATTTTCAATCAACTTAAAATTGGCAACATTCAAGTTGTGTATGTTGTGATCTGATGAATATAATGTGATGGCCCGCTTAAGTTCAAATATTCTCTTCAACATATGATATGTTGAATTCCATCTCGTTGCTACTTCTTGTACCAATTTGTGTTGGGGAAGCGAAAAATTGATTTGTATTTTCTTCAGCCTTGTACAAGCTACTTGCGAGTGATTAAAATGAGTTACAATATTGCAGCACTTTGATGTTAAGTCTGAAATAGATTTTTGTGCAAATATGCTATCATGAATTACCAATTGTAGACTATGGATGAAGCAGGCCTCATTTCTCAAACCTGTAATATTTGCTCCACTTATCATGTTACATGCATTGTCCTGAAGCAATACATGTATATTGTTTTCAGCATTTAAGTTCCAGAGTTGTAGCATTTCGCTTAATGCATGACTAATGGCACTACCTGTGTGGATTCTGGGAAAATGGCGAGCGTTTATAACTACGCACACTTTTAAATTTCTTAGTAAGCCAATGCCCACTAAGGCTTAAAAAACTTTCGTTAGTTTCTGAGCAGGTCCATATGTCTGATGTCAAGGAGATCAAATTCATCTGTGATTTTTCAATGTCAATTAAATTCTGAATTTTTGAACATCTGAAAAAAATCTTCTGGATGGTATTTGGTACCAAGGTTACAATGATTTCACAAGATTATTAAATTCAACATTCTCAACTATACTAAAAGGCTGGTTGTCCAGAGCCATCATTTTGCCAATTTTATAACGAATTTCACTTGCCTTAAGATTACTAATGTCTCATAACTTGACTTTGTCCAAACACTGTGCCAACGTCTGCTGTTTAACTGGATGTGAAGGTCCTGCACTCGGATCATCTAATTTTCTCTTCTTATTATCAATATCGACTTGATTCCACTCATCTAAATGTTTTAAATGTAAATGTTTCATTAACGTTGATGTTCCGTAGGTTTTTTTGCATTTTTTCCATCTCGTGGTAAAACTGAATTACACGTTTGCACACTCCTTTCATCTCGTCATCAGATAACACTTAAAAAATTTCCAAACTGAACTCATTATTCCAAAGGTACAGACGAAAATAAATAAAAATAATCCGACTTTACCCGACCTAGGTTAGATGCAAAATGATAAACGAATTAAAAACAGTTGGTGTGCCGGTGTGGATATATCTACTTGGTACATAGAAATTGCAATCATAGGCTGAGTGCGAGTTAGTAAGCTGGCCTATCAGCTGTTAGCAAGGCAGAATTTTTAATTTACTATGGCTCCACATACTAGGGTTGTAGCAAAGGTGATGTGAAGGAAAAAGGAATACCATTTAACAAACCAACCCAGTTTGCGTGAATATACGATCTAAAAGTTGCTTACTTGGGTTGAGTTTAAATTTTAGAAAGAAGACATAACCCAAGTTATGCCAGCTTACTAACTCGCACTCAGCCTACAGGTTGCGATTTCCATGTACCAAGTAGATAAATGCCGCTGATGTTCAAGTCAGGGAGTTCCCCGGTTTCGCGTTAGTAAATAAACAACATACCCGGCCGGGTAAGTTTTCTTTGCTTCGCAGGTACCCGGTATTTTTAGGACCTGGTGCATCACTAGTCATTGGTGCTAGTGGCATCTTGTAAATCCAAAAACTTATGGATTTTCTTTGCAGAGTTTTTTATTTTTTCATCGAGTTTACTTTGGTGTACATTAGTTTTTCATCTTGAATTATATGGCAATTCTGCTAGCAATTTTCATGAATTCTTGGGAAGTGGGGAGGTTAGCTTCTTCAACTAATTTCTTCTTTGTTGATTAGGGAGTGTTCTCTCTCTCTCTCCAATTCGAGTGATTAACAGGAATGCAGGAGGTTTGCGTTCAGGTGCTTAATATCAGCTTGTATAGATGTTAGCAAAGCCACCATGTTGAGCACATCATGATGAATCTCGAAACGGCATTTCAAACATTATCAGAAGATGGCTACTGACTCGGATAGAAGTTGAAAACTTGGGTCATTCAAATCATAGCGTTTAAAATGGTTTATATGGTGGCAGATGCTGCAAGAGACAAATTTATCAGGCAACTTTATGCCATCAAGACAGCAGCCACAAATGTGACTATCTATGCTGGCCACCATCAAACACTATAAAACCCTTATTCCTCTGGTCACTTTGTCCATAACGCTCAATACCTTAGCCGTTCCTTAAGCCAGATCAGACAAATTTTCTATTTCATTTTTCCTCAGGATTGTCATGCATGGCATTTCAAAAATTGTCTAATATAATGAGTTAGCTCATCCTGTCATGCTCAACTGTGGCACCGCACTTAAAAACCCATTATAAAAGAGCAGGAGGATCAAGAAATAATTATAGCCGACTGTAATGCTGTTTTTAACAAACTTCCCAAGTAGGTATAAAATTGAAATTTGGTGGGAATGTTTGATTCTTATATTAAAAGCCATTTACAAAATAAATCCCCAAAAAAGACCTCAGGTCAACTCCAGTAGATAATTTCTGTTTTCCATAACACGTAAAAATCAATGTAACGACGTGCAAGCTTTCACTCTTTTGCTCATAAAAATCAGAAAAATTGACCCTCGATCTTCAAACTGGGACTGTTTTAAAGGAAAATGCACAAAGTTTTTTTAGTCTTATTGCTGATTCTCTGCCTCAGCATCACCTATCCGAGTCCAACAATTCAAAATTAAATAATTATTTTACTAGCTGAAACTATTAAATCCTAGATTGTTGTAGGGATAAAATAAGCGCCATTTTTCAGTAGTAATGGACACTACGCAAGATGCACTTATTGGACTAAAATTTAGGTTTATTATGATTATTTTAAAAACATCCAAATCTGAAGCAACATCACTGCATTAAAGGATTTAGTGTTTTGAAGTTGTGATAATTATTGTGATGCAAAGCAAAATTCTCACAACAATTAATACTGCCTCTTCTTTAGCCTGATAAACAGGACCTCAGCCAAGCTACTGCTTTGTTAAAAGATGCATACGATGACTTAAAAATATACTGGAATGGTTTTAAATCTGTGATTCAAACTGCTACAGATATAGCTAAGAGTTGGTTTATTAAATCCGAGTGTCAGAAAAAGAAAGCCTCATGAAGCTTAACACATTTTGATGAGCTTGCAAATGACAGCAGGTTGAATGAGCCTGGAAAATTATTTGAAATCAATGTTTTCTATAAATCGCTTGACATAATTCTTATGCAATTAAATGATTTTTTCTAGGGTTTCACTGTGCTGTAAATCTACCTAGATGTTTGTTGCCCCAACAAATGCTCTTATACACCGATGATGAACTATTTGAAGCTGCAAGTAATTTGGGAATAATTTTGAAACGAGATAAAATTCTGCTATGACCGGGAATCAAAACCAGGTCTTCCACTTGCTGGGCAGATATTCTACCACTGAACTACCGTAGCAGATAATTTTTCCCTTTTCTGAATGAGGGTATTTTTCTTAGTTGGGTCGGGGCTAGCCAAGCTAGTATCAACCAGCCCCAACGGACGTCCTCCATGAGATACTTCAAAGAAAATCCCTCCCTCTCAAATGGTGAGATTGCCAAGCTTGAAATTGATGGAATGAAATGATCATAAGATTCTAAGCAGTTAGGCATTAGCTGTAAAATTGGGAATAATTTTGAAACGAAAAAATTCTGCTATGACTGGAAATTGAACCCAGGTCTTCCACTTGCCGGGCGGATTTGAGAGGGAGGGATTTTCTTTGACGTATCTCTTGAAGGACATCCGTTGGGGCTGGTCGATAATAGCTTGGCTAGCCTGGACCCAACTTAGGTGTTAAGGGTGCTCAATGAGGCAGAAGCGCCTTAGTGGACTCAAAATGATTTCTATTGAAGGAGCCCATGCTATTAAAATTGAAACTTCTGCAAGTTAATAATGTGTTATGTGTTAGATGCTACATACGGGCTATAGATTATTTGTCTTGCAGTATAAAAATTGTTATTTACAGCTTCATAATCGTGTAACCTGATTTATGTAATATTTGTTCTCTGAAATAATACTATGAACAATTAAATTCATGAGTTTATTAAAGGATTTCAATATATTTTGTTTATAAAAAAACCAAAGTATTAATAAATTTATATAATGAAAATTATTCTCTATCAAAAATAAGATTATCAATATATATTGGAGTAGAGTGGGGCCCTCCCTGTAAAGGATTCTCGAACCAGGGCCCGGCTTCACCTTGCTACGCCACTGACTTGAATTGCTTATGTAATGTACTGAAGCAGATGACAGTGTCACCAAAGAAATGGACAAATTAAATGAATTATATACATGAGATTCTTTTGATTAGATATTTGTTAGGTTTTATTATTTACTATTGTCAAACGGATTGTTTTTTAACTCCAAGAATTATTTATTTACCAATGAAAGTATGTTTTTGCCTTGTGTAGCATTATCCATGAATTCCTGGTGGTTATGCATTTTAAATTCGATTCCATCCTTCAGGCTGCTTATGGAACATTTCAAGAGCTGGATGAGAGGATAAATGGTGTGGCTACAAAAGTAATCCATTTGGGAGATCAGTTGGAGAGTGTTAACACACCAAGAGCCCGTGCTGTAGAGGCACACCGTCTGATGACTCATTTTGCTGAATTTCTTGCTCCTGGTCCACTACTCTCAGAGGTTTTTGCTGATAAATCTCGGGTATGTTAATTAATAAAAGTCAATTTCAATGAGAAATATTTGAAAATCACATGTTCTGATTCGTTGCTACTTCATCTGTTTCTATCTTTCTTCTGCTTAAACTTAGATTCTCCTCATTGTTTCTTTTTTGAGATTATTGCTACCTTTCTAACTACTGTGCCCTGCTGTAATGTGTTGTGCTTTTGTTTGAAACTTGGTATTATACAGATCTGTTTTGGGCCGTAAATATTTCATTTAAATCATTCCTTTTAGGAAATGACTGATTACTGTGTCCAGAAGAAATAAAATTGAATTGATATCAATAGAAACTTCACTGTACTTCACTTTACTTGATGGTATACCATCTTAAAAAATCTGATGTGGCCACCACATGACTTTCTCCATATCTGTAATGTTTCTAGAAATTCCAAATAGGTTGAGCGATAATAAATATTTGAAGGAACTGCGAGAAAAATTTAAAGACTTGGCAAAAAACAGAAATAAACTCAAACCATAGCCTTCTAATATTGGATATAGCCACAAAGCTCCAACAATTAAGAAATAGGAGGGTTACTAAGACGTAACTAAGCATCAATTGTTAACAATAGTCGTCGGTTGATGGTGTGGTGGATGCTAAAAAATATATTTTTTAAATATCTCTTAAACAATGCATTATATGGGAAAATGTTTCGAACAAAGGTTGTAGAAAATTAAATTTCCTACAACGTTTGTTCTAGTGCATTTTTATATTTATCGAATTTTAAAGCAAATATAAAAAAAACGGATGTGACAAGAATAAACATCCACTTCCAGTTAATCGATTTCTACCAAAAACTAATCATCTCTTCCCTTTAACAAAAATGTCAAATATACAATTTCGCATTGGCCTGAGTAATAGTTTTTTTTAGTTAGAGCACCCACAATATTCCAGTCACAGACACACCCATGGACATTATTGAGAAAATAGTCAGAACGTGTTCAGGGGACCTTATAACATGTATTTCCATTGAAATCTCGAATTCAATATTTTTCATGAAAACAATACTTTCTCTATACTTCGTTTATGAAGAAAGGAAAAATCACATAAATGACATAGTACAAAAATCTTTAATGAAAAACACGACCTGGGTTTCGATGCGTGGAGCCTTTGTCACCTGATGATGATGATGATGCTGTGTTGAAGCCTGGGTTTTGTTTTTTTCATTAAAGATTTTTGTGGTATAGTACTGTCTTTTTTGTGATTTTTTATATCAATAGATTTTATTAATCTTGTTGTTAGAAGTATTTTACTGATGAAATATTAGACAGTTTTAATCATTTGTGAATTTTACTTGCTACTGCTTGGTACTTTTAAAGTACAGGTAGATAGATGAACATCATTTTGAATAAAGGCATCTTCATGTTGCATTGCTAAAAAATATATACACTCAATTATGTGAATTTTATATTTATCGCTTTTTAGTGCATATAAAAGTTGGTTTCATTAATTTTTATTTCAATTTAATTTTAACTTAATACTTAACTCATGCACACCCATCATATTTGATGGGAAATTACACTAGTATTTTATAAATTGCAGGAACATAGATAATTCATAGTATTCCATGGTCAGTTTTATATGTCATTCATTGGTTGAACTTGACTATATTTTTTATAGTATTTACTATATATACAGGAAATCCTCGATTTATGTCGCGGATGCATTCCCAGGAAATGCGATGTGAAGTGAAACAACATATTGAAACCGGATTTTCCATGACCATAATAATTCACATATATACAAAGGAAGGTATTTTCTGCCAAAAGTCAAGGAAAATATTTAGCAGGCTCTTTTCGATGAGGTTAATAATGTAATGCTTGCCCAAGGTCAACAGTCCACTCTCCAATTTCAAAATGGCATAGCACCTCTAATTTAACATCCAAATTGAGTTTTTCGAAACTTCTTTGTTGAAGTACTTTCTGCGCGTCTTTCAGCCATATTTAAGGGTTTTGTGCTATTTAACAAATTAAAAATTGACCATAATTATGTTGGAACACACTCAAAACTAAACAATGGGCTGGCCTTGGAGCTTCCTTGATGGAAGAAGTGATGCAACGAGGAGAAAAAACTCTCTGACTCAATTCATGTCCTGATCTGTTTGATGTTACAATTTAGTAGATATTGTATGCATCATCAAAGAAGAAATGTCTAGATTGTATTTATTCTATGATGATGGTGCGTCTTCCTTGTAATGAGAGGGTGGGATGCTCATTCGGGCATTTCTGTTGGCTCAAATACCCCCTCCTCCTCTTTGCCTACTCCTACACTCCAATCGACATAGCTTACAGATCCAAAACTGATACATCCGATAACAATTTTAGGACGAAAACATAGGTACTTCATTTGTAAATATCAAGACATCATGCCAAACTATTTTTCCAGTGTGGTAAATTTGATTAATCATCTCATCACACCTTCAGACAGACTCAGCTAACTCCTTGTGGTAGCTTAACTCACGGTCGTAGAATTAATGTTAATTCTACGCGGGAATAGGCATCCCCATTAACTTATTTGTTTTGTGAAGGAACAGAAGCAGTTTTGATAGTGCATTGTTGAAAACAACCAGGCTCTGTGGTTTTCATTTGAAAGAGGTTATTGAAGACAGCTATCATTCTTCGTGAACTAAAGATAATTAACAAAGTTAATGTAAATATTGGTCAGCCCCTATTATTTAAAGTTCGCAGTTCCAAAGTTTCACAAAAACCGACACATAATTCAAACTTCTCTGCAAAAGAAATCTCTTTCTTTAATTTACATTAGCATTTCCATCGAAATAAATGCAGTTTCCCATCTTTGTTTACAATATCACTGCATTGTCATCATTTAACAGAATTTGTTTACTTAAACTTCTAAACACAAATTGCAAATAACAACTTAGCACAAATGTCATGGATGTCTTCGTAACACAAAACACATCACAGGAAATACAAACAAGAAATAAAATAAAATACAAAAATATAAAAAATAAAAATACAAAATAAGAAATAAGAACAAAATTGGGTGCATAATACCAATCAAACATTACACTTTTTGTGGATGCTCCTTATCGTAATAAATCTAATTCCCCTCTTCGTAAGTACTGATACACTTTATATACGATTTCTCTTGCTTGTTTGTGCAAAACCTTGCATTTACTTCCTTCGCCCTCCATTTTAGAACACCACAAGATGGTACTACCGTATCTGCCCGAATATAAGCCGAATCTGCCCAAATATAAGCCGATACTTTTTCTCAAAATCTATCGTGAAAAAAATCACCCTCGGCTTAAATGCGAGCCTGAGGAAAAATTTGGCATCCTCGTACGACGCCATCGCTGAAAAATTTCTTGTTTCCATAGCATACCTCCTATATTCCACTGATAAGGCACTCGATGCCTGAAAAACGCTCCCTTCTTACAGCGATTGCCCGGAGCTGTAATTTAAATTGCTATTGAAGGTTATTTATATATTTTAACACATAGTTAAAAGTAAATGGGATCTTATCCAAAGGAAACGGCGGTATATAAAACAATCGAGTTTTAACAACCCACCAGGTTCATAGCATGATTACATGCTACAGCAAATTCGTTTTGATCATAATTTGCAACGAGTTCTTAAGATACCAACACTGGTCTTATTAGAGGTTTTTACAAATTCTGACTACACTAAGCTTCTTCAACTCTTTGTTTTAATTGCACTTCTTGGTGCTGAAATCGATTTAAAGTTCAGATGTAGCAGACGTCGTAGCTTTTACGGATCATTTAAATGGCAGGTACGTTAAAGTTAGGAGCCGACAGTATAAAAGAAGTTCATATTAATTTTTCTTGTTTATTTTATATTTTGCTATAGCCATTGTCATTTTTGTATGCATGTTAAAACCCTCTTTCATAGAATGTATTAAAAGTACGTATACTGACTAGGCAGACGATATCGTCTGCTTAGTCAATTCGCAAAATTCGATGACGACTTTCGATGCTCAACTGTTTGAATTCCGCTAACATAAGATATGTCTGATTCGAAGGTGTGAGCAACGGCGTTAACTGTAATTCATCTGATAATTAACAGCAATAATAATAAAACTTGGAAACCTCTTTCATAGAATCTATTAAAATTGCATATAATGACTAAGTAAACGATCACGCCAAATTCGATGACAGCTTTCGATGCACAACAGTTTGAATTCCAGTAAGATAAATAAATATACTTACATTTGATTGTAAGGTGTGAGCAACGGCGTTGACTATATTTATAATTAACAGTAATAATACCTAATAAAACATTACATGGAACGTATATAATTATATAGATGTAATGTATAATGTATTCTAGGTTGTGCGTGCATGTCTGGTACACTTAAGCATAAAATTTACGAAAATACTTTTTTTGCCAAAAAATGTTGGAAAATTTCATGGGGTCGGCTTAAATCCGGGGTCGGCTTCTATTCGGGCAGATACGGTATTTAAATCTCAATCGTAAAACACGCAAATAAACACAAAAATCATGCCGCAAATGTACGAACCGCACCCCAAAAGCCGCTGTAACTGACTAACGTTAATTGGCCAAGTGAAGGAGTGAGAGAAACCACGTGACATTCCTGATCTTCTGCGCATCCAGTTGACACCCTCCTTCGATTGTGCTCCCTACTATAGTCCTCTACACTGTGGTTCTCAACTATTAGTTAAACGTAAATAAAAATTTTAAACTATTAGTTTAATGTTTCCATTACGTAAAAGAAATTTACATGGCCTATGTACTTCAAAATGGTTCAATGCCCTCAGTTCTCATCCAACGCGACAGTATCTCCATCTTGTGGTGAAATGTGGAACTTCTCGATGTAGTTACAAAAAAGTGCCGTAATAATGAGAGTGGGTGCTGGATTATCGAGAGTTTACTGTATATAGACGTTCCTTTACAGAGGAGGAGGATATAATCAGTGCTGTAGTAGTAAAACTTGGAGAGGAGGTCTTACCCAGTTTTTTTAAGAGCAAGGTACATGACTATAATGTTGCGATGGCAGAATAAAACTTACTTTGAATTTCCTTGAAAATTTTATTTCAATTATATTTCAGTCATGTATATAAAAAATAAAAAATTATATAAGTACAGTATTTATTTTCAATTTGATCGAAACAAAAGTGATATTAGTATTAAATCTCTCCATGGACCGCAGATTTTCAAGAATTGCAGGTGCAGCTTCAATATTTGGGACCACGAAAAATTGAGGAATTAGTTGCTTTTTCAATCAACCTGTATAATTCCTCATAAAGCGAGGGTATATGCCATTTGTTAGAAAAAGCAGAGGGTATACCCTATTCATTTGAAAAAAGCAGAGGGTATACAGAATATACCACCGTATACCCTCCACTACAGCACTGGTTATAACATATATATATATATATATATATATATATATATATATATATATATATATATATATATAACGATACGGAAAAAGAAATAATATGGTAAAATAAATGCAACGAGAGGTTGAGAGGGATAGGAAGGAGCCAGTGAACACTTACCATACGGTGGTGGATGTCCACAGCGATAGAGGAAGGCTTGTAATTTGGAGCTTTCGGGCATCACACGCCCTTCTTCAGCGAGAGAAAAACGAAGACTAAAATAAGCATAACACTGGAGTTAGGGGTTCGGGAAAAGAGGGGTAAGGGGAAGGGGAAAGAGGGGTAAGGGGAAAGGAAAAAAGGGGGTGATTGGAGTGGGAGTGTTAGCGAAGGTTTAAACCTGGTAAGGAGAGGGAGCAGAGGATGTCAATATGGGCTAGTTCCCATTGGCGGAGTTGTGGCGCGGGGAAACTACTTGGAAGAGCACGAATGGTTTTTACTGTGAAGCAGCTATTGAAGGGAAGGGAGTGGGTTAACGCATGGTCGGCCACTGGAAGGGGGTGTCTAAGAGAGATGCTATTCCGATGGCCGTTCATGCGGATGTTAAGGGGTGTGGTTGTGAGGCCTACATAGAACGCAGGGCATTGTGTGCAGGTAAGAAGATATATTACGTTTTTGGAGGTACAAGTGCTGCGGGATAAGATAGGATAGGAGATTTGGGTAACGGGGCTGGTAAATGAGGAAGAAGTATCTAAGATGGGGCAAGTGAGGCAACATGGTCTTTTACAAGGGGAGGAACCTGCGGGGGATGGTGGAAGACCGGTGGGGAGTTCCTTGCGCCATAGCAGGTCGCCAAGATTCCTAAGTCAGCGGAAGGATATCATAGGGGGCTTAGGGAAGAGTAGCATAGTTGTGGGTGTGTTAAGGAGAATTGGATGGGCGGCCGCGAGAATGTTATTTAGGGCTTCGTGCAGCCCCGGGTGAAAGGTTGTGGTGAGAGTCAGAGGGACTTCTGTCTTCGAGGGTGGGTTCAAGATTGGTGGGTGTCTGGAGGGGGTGGAGACGGCGCAATATATTTCATTGCGGACTAAGTCGGCAGGGTATCCTCGATTGAGGAAAGCCTCAAGGAGTAAGGCGCAATAATCGGATAGCGAGGTGCTATCCGAGCAGATTCTAAGGCCACGCCTGGCGAGGGAGTACGGAAGAGATTTCTTTGTGTGTTGTGGGTGGCAGCTGGTGTAGTGGAGGTATTGTAGGTGGTTGGTATCTTTAATGTGCACCGAGGTGCCAATGCGTCCATTACGAAGGAGGAGGTTAACCCTTAGTTAGTCGCGTGAAAAAAAGTTCCGTAATTAGTCGCATGGGGTCAATATGACCCCAAAATGATTTCTAAAGATAAGCAATAATATATTAATTTATTTATATTTTACTGGAAATAAAGTCAATCTTACATTATAATACAATTATTTATTAATAATTTTTACAATAAACATTGATTAAAATAAATTAAAATATTTTTTTGTATTTTCTAATCACTTTCCCTCTCGCCACATTCATTGCACTTCATTATCATATGGTCTTTGCAAGTAAAAGCTCCACAATTTCCACATCTAGTGGACACTTTATTGTCCTTATTTCTTGGGCAATGTTCGCATCTTCCCCTTGATAGTCCCGATCCCGGTGATGGACCTTCCTCCGCAAGTCCCTGTTGAGTGCATATTCGCTTTCGGAGATGCCTACATATAAACTGACTCTGAGACCTCAAAATCTGTAGATCCTTTATTAATTCCTTCAATAATGATTTCAAGAAATTTCGCCTTGTCATTTCCTTTTGAACGTTTTGTTTATAAACAATATAGGCATTTATGGCAGAAACGTTCAGCAAATGAAAAAACACAGCTAACTGCCATCTTTTCATTCTTCTGCCAACATTATAAGCAGCGCAGAGCTGATCGCATGTATCTACGCCACCTTTTGTTGCATTGTCGCATGAAGGTCGCGTTGAGGGCTTTATTAGGGATAGGACTATTTTTGCGGAGATCACTCACACTTGTGGGTTAGACATCGGTCGCGGCACGGTCGCTTTCCGGCCCCCACCTACAGCATGAAGTAGTTTATGGCTGCCCCCAACTAGCAGAAAGATTCAAGCTCACTTCTGCTGTCACCGAGGATTGCCCTCGATGGGGCTTGGGACAAAAGTTGCCTCCTCGAGCGACCCAAGGGGTTCGTGCCGAGGTCCAACCGCGTCCTCCCCTATAAGTGTGAACGTACTTGGGACTTCTCCATAGAAACCCCGTTGAAAATAGGATTTTCATATTTTGGTCTAAAACGTCGCAACCGTGACCGTCATGCGACCGGTAGGAGGTTCAAAAACTTTGAAGATTGCCAATCTCATTCGTGTTCATGCTTATTCCGAAAAATAAGGGAGAAACTCGTGCTAAAAAGGGTGAGCGGTAATAAAAGGCAAACTGCTTTCTTTTAGAGAGACCACGTGCGTTTGTTTGTGACTTTTATTACGGGTAGAAAACTATGGGAAGAAAACGGTTGCTTGTGTGCGGCCGAAGTAAGAAAACACCCGGAGAATTCCGAAAAGAGGGAAAAGGGTACATTGGAGGGGGGAGAGGGGGGGTAGATGGGAGGAAGAGGGGTAACCAACCTATAGTGAAAATTAGTGAAGTAGAAATGTATCATAAGAGATACTAGTGTTAAAACAATGAAATACAGCTTATCAGGAAAATTATTTGTATTTCTGATGTGATGATAATAATCTGTATTGCGTTTAACCCTTCTAGACCAATAGAGAAAAAAGCAACAGGTAGAGAGATGTCAAAATAAAAGCAACGTTTTTAACCTCATATATACATAACAAATGGATACACACCAAAATAGTTTAATTTTCTCAATATTTACAATATTTATACTATAAATATAAATATAAAAATACCAAAAATAAAAAATTAATAAAAAAACAAAAATGCAAATTTCTCTTCTAGAATGTCAGTTTCGAAGGTAGAACAAGTTTGGGTTAGATTGTTAATACATTTCTTTAGATATTGACGAAAAAACATTGCTTGGGGTCATATTGACCCCACACGACTAATTAAGGATTAACGTCGAGGAACGTGGAGTGTGTTGTAGAAGAGTGATGAGTGAAAGAGAGGGTGGGATGGGTGGAAACTGTCTGAAGGAAGGAATTAAGGGATTCCGCCCCATCGGTCTACAGAAAAAATGTCGTCGATGAAGCGGAGCCAGAGGAGGGGCTTTTGGGGAGAAGATTCAAGGAGCTGGGATTCCCATTCGCCCTGGAAGCAGTTGGCATAGGAGGGAGCCATCCGATTGCCCATTGCGGTTCCTTTAATTTGGATGAAATGGTGCCCTCCGAACGCGAAGTTGTTTTTGGTGAGAACCATTTCTGCCAGTGAAGTGAGGAAGGCAGTAGGTTTCTTCTCTCCAGACCTGTTGTCAAAGCAGGTTCGAAGAGCAGCAAGTCCATCGGTGTGGGGTATATTGGGGTAAAGGGAGCAAACATCTAGGGTAACCATGATGGTGTTTGGTAGGAGTGGGTGCTGGAGTGCTTTTAGGCATTTGAGAAAGTGGTTAGTGTCTTGGACGAAGGAGGGGAACTGTTGGACGAGAGGCTTTAGGTGATGATCGACGAAGGCGGAGATTTGCTCAGTTGGCAAGTCGAAGCTCACGACGATTGGGCGACCTGGATTTCCGGGTTTATGGATTTTGGGAAGGAGGTAAAAGTTGGGGGTACGGGGGTTAGGGGGCACGAGTAGAGCGGTTACATTCTCGGATAGGCCTTCATGTGTTCCCGCTGTGTGAAGGAAAGTGGAAATATCGGAGGCGTGGCGGTTAGCGGGATTAGAGGACTCCTACAGGAGTGGTCTCATATTATCCAAAGGCCTACTCATGATATCTACAAACCCAGAAAATTTCAGCGTAATATTCCTCTTAGTATTGTCTGCGCACGTAAATGTTTTCTCTTTGCTTTTAAAGGTCACGGTCTGAGAGTGACGTCATGACACTAAGCTACTTTTCAGTTCGTGGCACTAAGGTCTCGTTCAGTTTTATTAACACGTAAAATAAATTCCTGAAGAAAAGCATTGTCTCGTAGTCATGACAGAAATATTGGGCCATTGTTATAAATTGTATGAAATCGTTTTTATGCAGTAAAAATCAAATAATTGGACTAATTCGGCATGGATTCGTGTTCTACTTTCAGTAAAAATAATCGTTGTTCTTTTCCCCATCTTCTAATTCATATCCGGAGTTTGTACCTTAATTAAAAGTAATTTAAAAATGCTTGTACGGATTTAAATGGTTATCAAATGGGACTTGAAAATGAACGTTTTGGGGTGTAAAAGACCTCGTTGTAAGGGAAAATTTTGGAATTTTCCATTTTTCTGATGGTTTTGGACAAACACCAAGGTTCCCTCCAAATTTCCGCTCTGTGGAATATCTTGAAGTACCTTAGGTTTTATATCATTATATATAATACTAGTAGTTGGTGCTTGCATACTGCAAGCATTTCATATCACCTTGAAAAAACATTCATTTTTTAGACAGACATTTCATCGTTACAAATACTCTTCTTATTCTTAAGATTTCACCTCCGCAGCGATTTAGTTTTTTCCCACATGTAAAAATAATAGTTTAAAACAATCCACAAATGTTGCAATTTTAAAAATTTTACACTTTCTTCATTATAAGGTACTAATGCTAGACATTTTAGCCAATTTTTAAAGTTGTAGCACTTCTAGAAATAAAATAATATTTTTCTAATTGTTTAAATTTAAATAATTTTTAACGGCCGCCGCAATTCATATATGGTAAAATTGAAATATTTATTTGTGTAAATTTACTACTCTGTAAATAATTTGGAAATTTAAGCTTCCTAGCTCATCCCGTAGTACCTAAACAGTTATCTATTTGTTTAAACTTTAAGAATTTTTAACTGCCAAACAAATTAAAATATCAAAATTTGTATAATCTCTATTTCGTTTTTTTAAGAATTCTACTTCTAAAAAAAATTTCAGCTCCGTGGCACATTCGGTAATACATAAACCTTGAAAATTTGTTTAAACAATAGCGAATTTTTAGCGGCCGCATTGTTGCACTTTTTCAAGATTTTCGTTTTGCACAAAATCCTACCTAAGAAAAAAATTTCGAATCTCCAACTCGTCTGGAAGTGCCTAAACATTAATATCCTCCTATATGTTATATGTTTTCTCCTCCTCCTCCTCTGTAAGAAACATCTATATATAATGACTAGTAGAAGGTGCTTTCATACTGCAAGCATTTCATCTCACCTTGAAAAAAATTCATTTTTTAGAGAGATATTTCATTATGGTAAATATTTCTTTAATTCATAAGATTTCTCCTCGGGACCAATTTTCGTTTTTCCCTTATGTAAAAATAATAGATTAAAACAATCCCCAAACCTCCCAATTTTAAGAATTTTATACTTTCTCCATTATGGGGTACTAATGCTACACATTTCTGCCAAATTTTAAAGTTGTAGCACTTCTAGAAGTGATATAATATTTTGGCGAAAAGTTAAGCTATAAAATTCAATTCATTCATTGAAGCAAACATTCATTCAACGAACGTTCGTTGAATGATAGTTACCTGTACTTGCCACTATATGTATTAGAAATGCATTTCATTCTTAAAATTGTCTTAATAGTTTTAGAAACACCATTGATTTCTGCAGCATTCAGTGTTTGGTAATTTTTTTATAACTAAAGATAACACAATCAACTACAAGTTGTATATGTACAGTAGGGAGTTGTTGGATTAATATTCCTAAAATTACGTTGTATGAAAATTTATGCTGGTCATTTAAATAATATATATTTTGGGTGTAGTACATGCCATCAAAATTTGCTTGAAAACCATTTGTAGTAGATTATGCATACTTTTGAAATAGTAGGTATGGAGAAAATTAAGACCTTGAATGAATTTATGTGAGCATAGAAACTTCATAAATATGGTTGTAATTGAAGTAACTGATGTTAGTAGTTATGGCTTTATGCTTATTCTATTTTAATTTTTTTGTAGATCGATGAAGCTGCTGATATAATTCAAAAACTACATTTAATTGCCCAAGAGTTACCCTCAGGAAAGTAAGTTATTTGCTTCTTGTCATTTAATCATTTAAAAGTGTTAATAAGCATATATTTATTAAATGAATTTTAATCATTTATAAGTTATTATTTGTAGTTTTTAATTAACTATAGAGGCTGATATTTGGTGGTACTTAATATTAGTGGATGCAATTTTAAATGAAAATAAAACTAACAAAAAATGAAACAAGAATGATTGTCATCTTTGATGATGAGATGACAATCATTCATTGAAACCAGTCGTGCGTCTTAAAATTTTGGAAGTAGTACAAAGTGTATAACATCATGGGCAATTTGTTTAATTTTTATTTCAGATTACATCCATGCCCATATTTATAGTTTTGTAAAAATTTGTTTATGACATCCTTAATGTGAAGCACAATGTTAATATAAAGATGGTGTACAGTTTATCAACTTAGCGTGGATCATCTTATTTATGAATTACCCATGAATAATTAAGGATAAGATTACAATTTTCATTAAAAGACATTTTTTATTACTCTTTGATGGTGGTATGCTGGGTACTATAAATGGTGTATGTACTGTGTGCCCTTAAAAATTTTAGTGAAGTATATGCAAAACATGTTCATCAGGATAGTTTTGAGCAAGACTGCACTTTAAAATTCAAAACTAAAGGACTAAGACTAAATTTTGGCTATTAAGATAAATTTTTAGTAGCAATTTTCATGCAGTATGTAGCCAAAGAAAGGAGATCGAATCCAGTCTATATTTAATCCAATGATGGAAAAAATAACTGTCAACCTAGACTGTCTGTTGTGAATTTATAAGGAACTAGCTGAGTACCCAGCATTGCCCTGGACCATTTTAAGCTAAGTGTATAAAATACTGGGAATATACTTTGCTTGAGTTTTATCTATCAGCATTGCTTCAGAAGCTTAATAATTTGCAATTGTAGGTGTTGCAAAGTGCGCTCAGACCCTTTCCACAGTAGAATTTTGTCTATTTTTTCTAAAATGTTAGGTAGTCTGTCTGTAGACAGGTCCGTGATTATTCATGATTAAACCTGGTTCTCCATATACTTCTATTTTCTGCTGTCCTCTTCATATCTTGATATCTCTCTTTCCCTTTCAAATCGTCTATCAGCTGAAACCTTTTCCTACCTCTTTCCCTTTTCTCATCTAGTTTTCCTTCTAACACATCTTTAATCATACTCTCTCTCCTCAGGTAATGTCCAACCCAGTTAGCCTTCCTCTTTCTGATAGTCTGTATAATCATTCGCTTCTCTCCTACTCTTCGTATCACTTCATCGTTTTTCATCCTATCTGTCCATTTTATCTTCAGCTTTCTCCTCCAAGTCCACATTTTTGAGCTTTCCAAATATTTAATGTCATTTTTCCTTAGCGTCCATGTTTCTGCCCTGTACAAAGCTATACTCCAATGTCCGCAAGAAGTTCATAAAATGCTGTCTATAGTATGGTAACACGTAAAAATAGACTTTTCTACATGGAAGCTTTTATTCTTTTTGAGATCTAAATTAGAAAGAATTAACCTATGATGTTCTAATGTAAACCATTTTAAAGAAAAAATATAACGTTTCTTATTCTGTTCATCATTTTCCGCCTGCAGTTCGAATTCCCTCATGTTAAACGTTTAATTCACATATTTTGAGGAATTCTTGCCATTTTAACAGGATGTTGCCTTGCCAACAAGTTGCATTGTTAAGCCTTGAAATCCTATTGTTATTTCAATCCTTACGGGTGATAGCATACTTTAAATGCTTTTGACACGAGGGAGAGAGAGAGAAAGATGGAAGGAGAGGGAAATAAATTAATGCATTATATGCGAGAAGGAATACATCTGCTGCCTTTCTTAGGCGAAATGCCCCTAGACGAGCGTCTGAAGTTTTACTTCCAACAAGATGGAGCACCTCCTCATTATTCTAACACGGTGCACAGATGGTTAGATTCGTTTCTGCCTGGAAAATGGATCGGACGAAGGGGCCCAGTGGAGTGGCCGCCACGTTCTCCTGACCTTACACCCCTTGATTTCTTCCTTCGAGGACACTTGAAATCAGTTGTTTACTACAGCAGGCCAAGAAGCCTTGAAGAACATCGGGAGAACATCCGTGCAGCATGCACAGAAATTAGTCCGCAAACATTGCTATGTGTACGGGGAAGATTGAGGGAAACTTTATTGTAAATGTGCAATAAACACTGCTGCATGAGTTTTTGGACTTTTTATTCATTTTTGTTGCAACTCCTATTCACACTCCTTTATGTGGACAGGAATTTCCGCCGAGTCACTTAACCATTGATGAGCCAAGAGAGTAGCAGTCGAACGGAAGGCCCTAGACAAAAAAAATGAACATTTCTCCCGAAAAATTGCCTATTGCAATCAACTTTGATCTCTTATTATTTTTAGATATTCTGCAAAATAACAAAGTTGTCCTATGTGGCCGGACTTCTGGGACACCCTGTATAAACGTATATTTCACATTAAGACTAAAAATTAGAAAAATAAAATTTTTAAGTTAGTAACTTTGATAAAGCGCACAAAAAGTGTAAAAATAAAAATATAATAATTTGTTATTAATAACTTATATAAAACAATGAAAAAGTTATGTTGCATTCTTTAAGACATCTAAACTAATTATTAGAATTGCAACAACTTTTATGTATTCAATATCTCTATTAATTCAATAATTTAAATTATTTTTAAAAATTCTGTGCGTTTTATATAAATTATTAATAACAAAATTATTATATTATTATTTTTACAATTTTTGTGCGCTTTATAAAAGTTATTGACTTAAAAGTTTTATTTTAAAAAAGATATCCCTCAAGTTTGACTAAAGATTAAATATTTTTAAGATAAATTTTATTGTATGTTAAATGTTGATTTATTAGGTAGTTTTTGAATGAAAAATTGATAAAATATTATTGCTGATGATGTAGTAATTGTTGAAAAACTGGTCGCTTGCTATAAAAAAATTAAATTTATTTTAGTGTAAAGGCAAAATTAATTGTCTTACAAAATGTTTTAGATATCCATTGGTTGGGCTTTTAACTGGACTGAATATAAGGTTTTGAAGGCAGTAATACATGTGAAAGATGATTTAGAAAAAGTTTCCATCTTATAAGCACTATGATTCTCTTTGGACAACAGCCAGTTTTGCTGCATTTCAGCAAAGTAATGAAGAGCATATGAAAAGATAATTTAAACAATTGGTGGTAGGGAAAGTAGAAGTACTGGTTGATGGTAGGTCAAATATGTTAAAGCTGAACTCTCTTTTGAAGAGGCACTATCAATTTGTTCAATGTTTCCTATTTTAAGGTTCTTGAATCCAAAATGGAGAAATTGTTGATAAAAATAATTATTGTGGTTAATTTCCGGTTAATTGGGAGGCAGACTCTTTATTACAGAAAGTGTATGTGTTCATTGATCTTGATTTGAAAGTTTTTGAAGTTGGACTGTATTAGAGTGAGCTGCCGTCATCACAAGTTAATTAATGTACTTCATATTATTATATATCCATAGTTATCCTGAGTATGAGTTATGAGTATTTAGGAAAGGAAAAACAGAGTGCAAAGTATTTTGTTTTTGGGTAAGGCTGTTGGCAGTTTGTTGAAAAAATTTTTTCTGAAGAGCAATGTACAACTAGTGGGACAATTGTTTTGCTTATATCTTGTGGGAATGGAAAAATGTTATTTTGGGATTTTGTTGCATTTATTGGCAATAACTTGTTTTCATATTCCATCATCAGGTGAAGCTGCAACCTGGAAAAACTGGTTATGTTTAAAATAAATTAGAAGTGCTTCTAGTTAAAAGTTTTTCCCATCATGATTCAGTTCCACAAATTATCACTTGGAGTAATTCATTATAAGGATTTTAAATTAATTAATTAAAGTTATTCTATTAATAAAAATTAATTGCCACATTTCTTTTAATGGATAATAGATTTGAACATGCAAAGAAAAAGATTGCTTCCAAGTATGATGAAATTGAAAGATCTTTGATTGAGGAATTTGTGAAAGCTCACCGGTCAAAAGACAAGAGCAGAATGAAAGAAATAGCATCCATTTTGTCTCACTTCAAAGGCTACTCGCAATGCATTGATGCATTCATTGAACACAGTCAAATGGTAAGAGGTAATATTCAATTTACTTTGAGAGTCCCTCTCTTGTAATTGGTTTTAAAAATAATTTATTGTGCAGTGAAATTTTAATCACAGTTTCATAAGAAAGAAATTGCATAAATAAATCTTCCATATTTTGGTTTTCAACAAAAATGCAAATTTCATTGAAGTTTTTTTTCTTTTTTATTGTATTAATCTAGGTTTTATCAGTTTGTGCAGTTATTTCTCTGCTACAATTATCCATTTCCCCTCTGCATCTCCTCTCCTCCCTTGTGTCTTCTCCTCCCTTCTGCTTCTCCTCTTATCATTTTTTCATGATTAAATTTTTAATCAAAGCTTTGAATTTTTGTTTTGAATTCATAGAATTAATTTTTTGTTTGAACTTAATTCATACATTGTATAAATATTATTGATGAAAATAATACGGGAAACTTTCCAAAAAAAATCTCTTTTGGAAACTGAATCTCCTAATAAGTACGAGGGGCGATCCAAAAGTATTGCCTCAGAATTCTTTCCTTCCTCACGTGATCACTTTGTGTGTGGAATATATTGGTATCAGGTGACAATATGAATCTTCCTGCCAGTATTTTAGGTATTTCATCACTGCACAGAAGGTAGCAGGACTGTAGCAGTCTGTCAAAATAGGTGTCATTGAAGTGCCTACAAAGCAGCATTGCGTAATTGAGTTCCTGTCAGCAGAGAACATTTCACCAGTTGAAATTTACCAGCATTTACAGGAACAATTTTTGAAACGAGAAAAAAGTCTGCTATGACCGGGAATTGAACCCGGGTCTTCCACTTGCCGGGCGGATATTCTACCCCTGAACTATCGTAGCAGAACATTTTCTCTCGTTTCTAAACACGGATGTTTTCCTTTGTGGGACGGGAACTAGCCAAGCTAATATCAAACTGCCCCGACAGATGTCCTCAAAGAGGATCGTCGAAAGAAACTCCTTCCTCTCAAATGGTGAGATTGCCAAACATGAAATTGATGGAATGATATGATCCGAAGATCCTATGCAGACAGGCATAAGCTCGTTTCAAAAATTGTTCCAACTTTCACAGCTTATGCCTGTCTGCATAGGATCTTCGGATCATATCATTCCATCAATTTTAGCATTTACAGGGACAACTGTGTTGATGTAAGCACAGTTAGAAGGTGGGTTAGGCATAAACAGGTTATGGTTATCGAGATAAAGAAAGAACTTTGTCACTTCCACAAATTTATTTGGCACAACCGGTTTCACTACGATCGTAGCATCATCAGCTAGAGATAATTATTTATGAAGACTCGCTTCTCTTAAATGAATACCTTTTCCACAATCATTCTCCTCTATTTAGCTTACCAAATATTTTGTAAATACTTTGTATCAACATTGTTGTCTTTGGCCCTTTTACCAAGTTTTTGTAACCTTTTGTAACATTTTGCTACTATGATGCTTACACCTTCTTTTCCAACCCCTTCCCTTTCCTAACCGTTTATTCAATTACCTTCCATTCATTTTCTTTCTAACCCCTCCTGTCTCCCTCTCCCCCCCTTATTTTACCCTATATATATGGAACGATTTTTATATTTTATCACCTGATGATGCTACGATCGTAGTGAAACTGGTTGTGCCAAATAAATTTGTGGATGTGACAAAGTTCTTTCTTTATCTCGATGAGTAAATTCCACAGGGTTGAGCCTGACCTCATTATTGATATAGGTTATGGTTAGGTTAGGTCAGGCATAAACATGGGGTGAAGGACTTGTCCAAATCGGTCCACCCTCCCACTGCAGTGACAGCGAGAAATGAAGAGAGAGTGAATAAGCTGATTTATAATGATTGACACATTAAGACATGGTATTTTGTAAGATTGTGGGAATTGGCTTTAAAGTGTTGTACAAAATTCTGGGCATTTGGGATACAAGAAATTGTGTGCCAGGTGGGTATCACAAATGCTAAAGCCAGATCAAAGAATGCTGGAAGGGGCTGATTTTGTGGAGCAGTACGAGACCATGGGTGATTTATTCTTCGATGACATCATCACCGGAGATGAGGCTTGGGTGCACCAACATGAACCGAAGTCAAAACAGCAGTTTATGGAGTGGTGATACAAGGGTCTCCGTGAAAGAAGAAATTCAAGGCTCAAGCATCAGTTAGAGAAAAGTCATGTTCTGCTTTTTGGGACAGGAAAAAAGTTATCCTTGTGGATTTCCTGGAATGGGGAAAAATAATCATTTCTTCTCGCTACGCCAAGACACTGAAGAGGCTGAACACCCAAAATGCAAGTAGGACCAGAGAAGAAAGACAAAGTTCTCCTTCAGCACGACAATGCCAACCCTTATACCAGAACCATGACAAGGGAGGCAACACAAAATTTTGGTGGACTCTTGTGCCACATCCACAGTACAGTCTGGACCATGCCCTGTTGAACTTTCATCTGTTAGGCCCAATGAAGGATGGCCTTCATGAAGAACACTTCCGCTATGAGGATGCTGTCCTTGCAGATGTCAAGAAGTGGCTCTGTGAGGCTGACAGCAGTTTTATAACGGGGATATAGGCCCTGGTTCAGCAGTGGAGAAAACACATAAGAAGGGGTGGTTATTCTGTGGTAAAATAACAGTAAGTTTCTTAAGACTTCAAGTATGTGACACACAATTTTCATTTACGTATCTTCAGTGCTAACCAAGAAAAAAAATTGGAGACATTACTTTCAGATTACCCCTCATATTAATTCTTACTCTTGATTAATACGATTTTGGATTACACAGTGTTTTTGTCAAACCAAACTACCGTATTAATTGGGTTAACTGTATATATTTAGCCCCTCTTGATTTTTCAGGCATTCAGTGCATGAAGAATGCTTTATTTTCTTTGAAGAATATTTTCAATTGTTTGTATTTGCTAGTTGATTTTGTTTCATTGATTGCATTTTATTTAGGGTATGCCATATTTCTTCAGTTTTTAATTTAGTCACATTTTAAGAATTTTATTTGCTCGATTGATAGTTTTCATAATCATGTTCCATGTTATATATATATTAGTACTGGCAGCTCATTCAATGAACGACATTCGATCCCGAAAAGCATTTGTAAAATGGAAATTCATTGAATGATTGTGATTTTTCCATTTAAACTCATTGTCGATTGAAGGGTAAAAAATAAGAAAAATGTTTATAAAAGATTCACAGTGAGAGCAAGTACGATAAATGTGGCCACGGCAATGACTTGAAAACAAATTCTTGTGATGTAATGATTATGTATGAACTGCGAGAAAATGGATGCAGCAGAACATAGTCAATCCAAGTCACAGAATGCCTGTGGGAAAGACTGTAGTGCACTTCCTCCTTATCAGTACACAGGAGGTCCTTCAAGTTTAAGTGGATATGAATTATGAATTCCCATTTTACGAATTCCTGGCTTTACAAATTTAAAAAATGATATAATATCAAAAAAATCTATCCGGACAATGAGAGTTATTTCAAACGTCCTGCCAAGCTGTACTTCTGTGCGCGTGCAGTTATGTGTTCAGGCAGACAGATTCCAATTTCCGGTACGCAGTTAGTTGCCATGCTGACGCTGTTAAGTGTGATTGCATTGCTTTGTCTTTCCTTATGTTACGTAATATTTCAAATTTACTTACCCCTCTTTAATTCATTATGCCGCCAAAACGAAAGGATAATACAGTGAATAATGATAATAAGAAACGGCGAAAAGCCATTACATTAGAAACAAAGTATAACATCATAACAGACCATGAGGCTGGAAAGATCAGTGAAGATTTAGCTACCAAATATTCGCTAAGTGCCTCAACTGTGAGTACGATTTTGAAAGACAAAGATAAATATTTAACACTCCGACGGCGGTGATAATTTTTCTCACACGGACAGCGGTGATGGGTCCTCAAGGACCTGTACCCATTTTTTTCCTTTTTTAACCAAACTACTAGTATAGGGATATTATTTATAAATCGAATTATTTTTTTATCCATTCTAATTTAAAATATTAATTAGTTAACGATTATTAAATATTTAGTGTAATTAATAATGCCGATATTCTAACAGAAGTAATTTTTAAAATGAAGAACATTTCATAATTGAAATTAATGATGATTAATTACGTATTTATAGTTAAATAATAAGAAAAAATATTTAGGAATGTTAAGTAAACAATTATAAGTTATAATAGGTATGCATTCTACTTTTATTGCACAAATAAGTTACAGATATTTTTGCGAATAAAAATACAAGGATGAAAGATTATGACACAAAAAGTTACAAACTTTTACATAAATATTTATAAAAAGCCATGCTGATAAATGATGTATTATAATAATGTTAAAAATTTGTATCATAAGAAATTATTTTACAGTAAAGACAAATATAAAAATGATTTAACTTGTCTGTGTGGTCTTGGTTATACAAATCGTAGTAGTCTCTTGCTTTTTTGTTCGTACTTGACACTATCAAATCCATAATATCATTTGAAATGAATAATTCAAAACACTCTAACTGAGATTTGGCATTTTGCTGTACTGAGTAACATTAGTCACATTATGTACGATGTCTTTAGGCCAAGTTCGGCTAGCTCGTGGAGCGACATACTTCCAAATCCCGCCTGCTACTTCTTCGTTCCGATCGTCCGCTTCAGAATCAGAATTGACGTCCAAATCAAATTCGTCTTCTTCACTCTCATCCACCTCAACGTCCCTATCATCATGTTGAATTTTTTATCTAAAAATGCAGCTCTAAGGTTGTTCCCCCTTTCCTTGGGTTAGAATAGTATTAGGTTTATTAAAAATGAATGAACGTTTCAGAAGTCATATATGCATATACACACCTGTGTAAAACCACATTTAATAAATCTTACTCAGGATCATAATAAGTAGACACCAAAAAAATGTAACTTGCAAAAAGGCACAAAAACACGCACACATGCATAATGGCATTATAGGGCAGTTTTCTTTCAGAAACAAGTCTAAAAATGAATGCATACTTTTATTATATAACATGTCAAAACAATTTAATATAAGTACATAAAATATTTATCAAAAACATAGAATACCATACATTTTAGAGTATGTATTTATGTGATAACTTCCAGTCTCATCACGTCAATATTATGCTTGTATTGCAATTACAGTGCTTAGGGTTACAGTTCATAAATTTACCTATGATGCTAACTCCTTATCTTTCCTATGCATGCAGTAATTTCTTTGCTTTGGCATTTCTTTTGTTCTTTAAAACATTTGTACAAGTCATTAAGAGTTTTGATAAAACAATTAATGGTTACATTGATTAGCTTGTGCATGAACACATTTAGACAATCATCACACAGAAATATTTCAAGGTATGTTTTCGATAATGCGCGCCTTCACTCTATACACACTTTCCATAAACAACTGAGGAAAGGAATGGAGATTCTAATTTTTATCGTAGAATTTAGCTTATCGATTGTATTTCTTCAAATTTCTAGTAAATACTGGTGTTTTTGCAGTTTTGTTCACTCATTACCAGAGAGTTACCATTGCAACGCTATTGTTGGATTTGGTATAGTCTAGTACAGTGTTTCTCAACCTTTATTAGACCGTGGAGCACACCCTAATTTAGGAGGAGCACCAGACCAAATCCTTCTATTATATAAAATCAAAACCCTCCCCTCTCCCTAAAGGTTGACATAAAATTAAATGGGAGCAAATGCGATGCAGCATATTTTTCATTCGCATTTTAAAATCGCTTAGAATCCCTCTATGAATGATGCACTTGAACCAAACGATGCCTGAAAGAATGGAGATTCATTTTCCGGCCATTGATTTTTGAATACGCGTCGAATCGTTCTGCAAATTCATTATTAAAAAGAAATTTTGGCTAAATTTTAGACGAAAAAATTTTGTAGTCAAGGGTATCTGAATTGTTGCTGTAATTAAGTAAGGCACTGTATATATGCATATACTTTTTTACATTTTACAGTACATGAATATTACATTGTCATGAAAACGATCCACAAAATGAAATAAATAAGTTCTTACTTATTTTTACACAGATAATACCGGTAAATAAATTATGGAAAAATGTATTCCTCAATGCCGAGACCTAGGGTATATGAAAGCCAGAGTGGCTTGATAGCTAGTACCATAATTAAATTATTACATAAAACAAATAAAACATTGTAGCATGCCCTTTAATTATAAAAGCAGAAAATACTACAAACTTAGTATTACAAACTAGGTAGATTAACATAAAGGTATTCCAACAAATAGAAATAATGAAAGAAAAATCCAAAATAGTAATTATTCCTAAAACTTAGTGTTGAAGCAAAATATTACCAAAAAATAAAGGAAACGTTAAAAAAATTAAGTAACCTTACCAAAAACACAAAAATCGAATAAACAATATTATAATTACAGAGCAATAAAAAAGTAACATTAAAATTTAGTAGAAAATCAATAATTTGATTTTTTAAATCCATACATGGTTTATCCATGCCTACTTAATGGGATATTTGGGCCTGCATGTTCGAACAGAGTACATCTATCCTTGGGCTAAGTTTGGATAGAGATAGTCTTAATTTTGAAGTGATGTCCAAACAATTTCTCAGCTTGCTTTTTGTTTCAGTAACTACAGAAAAACCACTTTCACATAGAAAAGTTGATGAAAAAGGAAGGAGGACTTTCAGCGCTTTTTCACTTAGCTGTGGAAATTCAGTGAAAGTTTTAATCCAAAAAGTTTCAAGAGGAAAATCCTTCTTTAAAATTTTTAATGTGGTCTGAGGAAAGATCAGCTAGTTACTCTTCCTCTTCTAGTGATAAGTTATTTCCTTGATTATCATTAAATGGATCTAATACCCATAAATAACCTACACTTGGATCTTTGTTTAAAGGAAAATATTTATCAAATTTATCAATAAGTGTATCCAAGTGATTAGCAATGATCAATTGAAGTTCTGCAAAATTAAATTCTTCATTGTTTCTATCTTTTATTTCATTCAGAAGCTCTGTTAATCCAGAAAACATATCAAAGTAGTTGTCTTTGGCTCTGTAAACCATAACTTTAATTTCTTTTTAAGCCCTTCTATTTTACTATACATGTGAAAAACATTTTTCAATGGTCCTTGTAGTGATAAATTTAACTCATTCATATTCTGAAAAATGTCTGCAAGATAACAAAGTTTCAAGTACCAATTAATATCCTTGTAGTACTTCACAAGATCTGAATTTTTCTCAGACAGAAAACACACTACTTCCTCTCTAAGTTCACACAATCTTTCTAACACTCGACCTTTGGACAGCCAGCGAACTTCTGCATGCAATAATAGTGTGGAATGTGCAGACCCCATTTCATCACATAGTATTCCAAACAATTGGCAGTTAAGTGCACTGGATTTTATTAAATTTACTGTTTTAGTGGATATTTTAACAATTCATTTAACTCTGAGCTTAACTTTTTACATGCTAATAATTCTCGGTGAATAATGCAATGTGTAATTTGAATTTTTGGCACTACTTCTTTGAATTTTGCAACCAATCCTGAATGTACACCTGTCATATTTGCTTCACCGTCAGTACAAATCGAAACACAATTTGAAATATCGATATCTTTGCTGGAGAAATATTCAGATATTACCTTGAATATTTCGGACCCAGTTGAACGGTGTGGCAAGTAAAAGCTGTTCATGAATTCTTCTTCAATCACTTCACTGTCCCAATCAATATATCGAACGTACATAATTATTACAGCTTTGTTAGCAATATCTGTTGAATCGTCCAATTGAAGAGCGAAGGTTCTAGCTTTTTTCACTTTCTCTAACAGTTGCTGATGAAGATCTTCATTCATCATTGCAATACGTCTCGCAATCATATCGTTGGAGAGGGGAATTTGACTAATTTTTTTTGCAGCCTTCTCTTCCAAAATCTTCTTGCATGCATCTACTAAGCAAGGCATGATTAAACATTCTCCTATGGTGAAAGGCTTTTTAGTTTTGGCAATTCGGATTGAAATTAAGAATGATGCATTAAGTACTGAGTCAGTTACTTTGCATATGTTACTAATTAATCCCCTCTGGCTTTTAAATTCATTTTCTCTTCTCTTAAAATACTCGACTGGCTTATTTTGATACTGCTGGTGTTTTTTATCAAGATGTCTTTTTAGTTTTGCTGGAAACATGGCGATATTTGAAAAAACCTCAGAACAAATAACACACTGTGGACTACTGCCTTGACATGTGAAACCGTATTTAATGTATTCAGGATCGTACTTTTGATGTACTACCACTTTCTGCTTTTTCCGATCTGGCTGTGAAGGTGAGTCACATGATCTATTACCGGCATTGTCTCTCATGGAAGTAGATGGAATCGCTTCATCAACATTTGTTTCACTCACTCCGGAATTTTTCATAAATAAGTCAACATGGTCTGTTTACTCATTTTATCCTATGGGTACCAAGCAGACGTAATTTTATTAGAATAAATAGAAATATATTAAATTTAAACTTCATTTTATTAACGCAAAAGGCTACTCACGTACTGCCAAAATTCGACAAAATACGTAGAATACATGTTTCACAACCACTCACCAATGCGTTTAAATATTACACAATGGTAAACGAAAAAACTGATATACAAACAACTATGATGGAACACAGGGCAAATGGCTGCTCACATACAATGCTGGGCTTGTTTCGTGGATTGCGGACACAACGTAATTAAACTATAGTCCGTGAGATGTAACTACTGTACTGCCAAATCTTCTGAAACCTCGGAAGGAATGTGAAGCTACAGAATGTCCCTTCCCCTTTCCGTGCTCCCTTTAAACTCTTATCACTGTGATTTGCTCCTAGCAGAACACTCCAACCCCTCCCCCACCACGGTCAATGTGTTTTCTCTGCGGCGTTGCTACTTCTAGTTTTAGAAGATTTGGCGTATCAGTCGTACATGCTCTTGAAAGAGTGACGATTCAGATGATTCGGGGGTTTGACAACACAGCGTAAGGCATGAGGCACGAAACCACTCCTGCAAACCCGCACTACCCGCACCTCCCTTATTCACTGCCGAAGCAGCGCCGTTCACACCCTCAAGGTCAGGTCTTCAGAAGTCGTGGTGGGATAGTATGTCTCCGAGTCAATTTTGGAAGGCGAGTGGAGGGAGGCAGTGGAAGAGTCCGCAGTCAACAACAGAGGCCTGGCATCATCAGATGCAAGTATATAGACTCTATAGCAAATGTTACACTGAGGGGGAGGAAGGGAATCGGTGAGTAGGAGAGGGGAGGTGGAATGGTGAAGGAGAGGTTGGTTGGCGGGCAATAAAATGTTCTTTTATGTATACAATGTGGAAGGAGAAGGTCCGTGAATTGGAGAGAGGAATAAGTAAACAAAGTAAGGTGGGGAAGGGAGTGTATTGGAGAGTAGGAAAGGGGAGGCAGAAAGTTGGAAGAGGTTGGGGGATGGGTAAGAAAATGAGGTAGTAAGTACATATTCGGAAAGAAAAGGCAGAACAAGTAGATTTTATAATCAAAGCAGAGTTGCGATTATCGTAACGTGATAGACAAAAGTCTTTACACTTCGTTCTAATAAACAATTTAATATTATATTTCCAATAATTGGACTTTTCACTTTAATTTTTTAAAAGGCTTGCGGAGCACCTGCCTCATGTTTGCGGAGCACAGGTTGAGAAACACTGGTCTAGTATATGCACGCGTTATTTTTGCCACAAACATACACATACGCGAGAAGAATTTAATTTTCCATTCGAATGTAATTGTAATATTTTATAATGGTAAATTATGAAATTTTGGAACACAAAGAGCAAATCCTCCACGGTGACTTTAAAGCTATTTAAGCCAAAATAAATAATATGTGGAAAGTAGTCATCATAAGTTCCATTTGGATCATCTTGTTTTTGTAATATGTACCCATCATGAACAAGGACTCCACTCAATTTGCACTCATTATGAAGGAGTTTGCTGCAAACTCACCTAGTTACATAATTCAAAGCATTCTGTTGGAGGATTTGATTAACGGTTAATTCAGAATTATTGCTCTCATTATCTTTAACTTTCTTTGTATTTTCTAGATATGTACAAATTTTAAATCGAGACTTTTCAATATCTGCCTTACTCTCAGAATGCATATAGCTGTCATCTGTTTAGAACTCCAACCATTCCCTGCCGCTAGGAGTGCTGTGATCACTGTTCTTGCAAAATGGGCAGGAGTAGATGGTATTACTATTCTAGTGTATTTGATATTAGCTTCCCAATAGGTTATAACCAACCTACCAAAAAGTTTGCCTACTACTTCGACGATTACAGTAATATAATATAAGATTGCATTTTACAACCCATACCTACATTATCATTGAGGATGGCGACATTGTTGTAATGCTTGCATGGTTTGCTCTATTATTTTATGGCAGTGAGAGGTACCTGTATATGTAGTTTTCATGAGTATATCATAGAGTTGATCTTTGCAGTGAAAACATTTACTATATGGTTTTCTTTAATTATTTTTCTTTTTTATTATAAAATATTTTACAAATAATCATTTGTTGGAAATGTGTTAAAATGCTTATGAACATAATTGTATTTACAGGGAGCATTCAACAGCAAAGATATTTTTCAAGATGTCATACCTTCATGTCACAAGAATTTCTCTTTGATGAGTGAAGTATTTACAAATCCTGAGCAAGTGATGGCTAAATATGTTCTCAACATTTACCACTTAAAGTTGCAGGTATTTATTCTCTCTGGTGTGACTGAAGTTTTCCTCTTCAAGCATTTTATTCATTGACATTTGCACTCTTATTTTCTAGAAATATATTGTTGCAAAGCTGATTGAAAAAACTGATTATGATTCATACTTAAAACATTTGTATGAATTGTATAGCAGGTTTGTATGGAACTTTTCAAGTATTAAATTTCTTATTGATCTTGTTATTTTTACATTGGTAACTGTTTTAATTAGTAATGATATGTTTTTATCGTTCTATTTAATTTTAATGTCTTATTCATAAAAATTTAAAGCTATAAACATCATTTTTGAAACTTTATACTTATGTGCCATTAAGTGAAAATTTTCACTTTCAGGACTTTAAAATTATCAAAGGATTTGACACAGTTTGACATGGGAAGTGATCAGACATTCTTAAGTAAACTAACAAGCAATATTTTCCAAAAATATTTGGACTCATATATCAGGTAAACAGTACTATGTGACTGCATTTTAGTAATACAGTGAGTTTCTCTTAATAGAATCACTGCTTTATTGAATCAAAACAGGAAAACTAAAACCATCCCCCCTTATAATAAAAGGCTATGTTGATTGGTCCATGTCACGCTCTTAAAGCGCGAATAACTCGATCAAATATGCAGACATAAACTTGAAACTTGGCAGAGATAATCTACTTGGATATAAAAATGTCCAGCGTTCTACTCCAGGGGATGATTTGCATTCCCCATAAGATAACACGTAAAAATCGACTTTTATGTGCAGACTTTTCTTCTTTTTGAGATTAAAATTAGAAATAGCTAGCCTATGATCTTTGGATCTGAACTATTTTAAATAAAAAATTATAGTTTCTTATTCTGTTCATGATTCCATGCTTACAGTTCGATATTACTATGTAAAACGTTTAATTCACATATTTTGGGGAAATATTTCCATTTAAATTACATTGTTAAACCTCGAAATCCTATTGTTATCTCAACTCTTATAAGTTTAAGCGCATATTGAAGGCTTTTAATACGAGAAGGATAGGAAGATGGAAGGAGAGGGATATGATATTCTGCAAACAACATTCGTTACGTTTTTTAGAGAAGGAATACCACAAGAGCTGAAATACTATTCAATAATGAGCTAAATTCAATATTAATGAAATAGAAATAGTATGAAAATCTGAGGAACATGCTAGATGTTTTTATAAACAAACCGAGCATGTAAAAAATGTATAGAGTCAGGGATTGCGTGATAGGTTATGGGAGTTAGGTAGAGGGTTGGAGGACTTGAGGACGGTTTAGGAAACTTTAAAAGAATCACAAAAATAATAATAAAAGACTAATTTTTCAGTCAGTTGGTCTGAGTGTAAAGTTATTTAAACACGAATAACTCGAACAAGGATGTAGATAGAAAATTGAAATTTGGCTGAAATTTATATAATGAGCTATACTAAAATTAACGAGAGTTGGGATCTGGGCGTTTTCCACTCCGGGTGGAGGGGATGCACTGACAGCGAATCAGGTAGTCCCCCTCAGGCGGGTCCTAGGTTGTCAAACCTCATCGAGCCTCACTGCTTGGAACTGTGTGCTGTTGGCCTTCGCCTCTTAACGTTACCGTGTTCCTTTTCTCGCCTTTTGAGTTTTCATGAAAGTGTACCTTAAGACTTTTTCTTTTCAAAATAATTTGGAAATTCTCAAAATTCACTTATAAATGATTATGAATAAAACAAAACAGAATTAATTGAATAATAGTGATGTGTTTTTATAACAAAAAAAAATTGTGGGGTTTCAGGAGCATCCCACACGATTACTGGCGGTTGAAAAATTATCACGAGTACCGCAGGGTGACATTTTAACGTTTCTGAATGTGTGGTGACAATTCCCTGAAAATATAAGATGTCTTGCATTGCTGGTTTCCGAAACAATTTGCGAATAGAGGAATACGAGTCGTTCGGACTGTCAGAGAACAGCTGAGCGCTTGGGCTGCGCGGTAGGCAAAATGCAGTGGAGGGGGTGGAGTGGAAAGCGGTGGAGGGGGAAGTGGCAGAAGGCTAGGCAGCTACGCATCCTAAGCTCCGCCTCCACAAATCCCAAGTCTTGTTAATTGAAGTATAATCAGAATTAGTTTACTTAGGGTTGCCATGGTAATTTAAGCAATGATGGTTCGTTTGTGGCATTATTTGGGGGGGGGATATATTGCACTTACTTTGAATAAAATTAATAAATTTTGATTTAATGAAACAATATTTTATCTGGACTGAAACTTTAAAAAATATATAATTCACATTAGAGGGAGAGAGAGAGAGAGCTGAATTATATTCTTGGTCTCATATTAATGCTTAATAAATGCACCATTTTAGTGCTTTAATACGGATCAGGCTTTTATGCAGTGGCATAAAACATATACTGAATCTATTAAGCAGTTAGATGGTGGAAGGAAAAGGCAATGGAAATGACCAGAAATTGAGAAAAAGGAAGAGGAGGACGTAGAGTTTGCATAGAATTAGAAGGACCTGCACCACAAAAATAACAATAATAAATTCATCATCATAGGTAGTCTGTCCGTAGACAGGTCCGTGATTATTCATGGTTAAACCTGGTTCTCCAAATACTCCTATTTTCCGCTGTCCTCTTTATATCTTGATAACTCTCTTTCCCTTTCAAATCGTCTATCAGCTGAAACCTTTTCCTACCTCTTTCCCTTTTCCCATCTAGTTTTCCTTCTAACACGTCTTTAATCATACTCTCCTCAGGTAATGTCCAACCCAGTTAGCCTTCCTCTTTCTGATAGTCTGTATAATCATTCGCTTCTCTCCTATTCTTCGTAGCACTTCATCGTTTTTCATCCTATCTGTCCATTTTATCTTCAACATTCTCCTCCAAGTCCACATTTCAAAGCTTTCCAAGTATTTGATGTCATTTTTCCTTAGCGTCCATGTTTCTGCCCCATACAATGCTATACTCCATACGTAGCATTTTATCAACTTCTTGCGGATATGTTCCCTTATATTCCCTGTAAGTAGTTGTTTCTTTCTCCTGAAAGCCGCTTTTGCTTTTCCTATTCTAGTTTTGATCTCATCCGTACATTTTGCCTCTCGTGTTATGATACTTCCAAGGTATTTATATTCTGAAACTTGTTCTAATGGCTTTCCCCCAATAGTTATGTTCAGATTCTCATCTTTACCCGATATTCGAATGACCTTGGATTTTTCTGTATTTATTTCCATACCATATTTTCTACCTGTTATCACTAGTCTATTTATCATTTTTTGTAGCTCCTCTTCCTTTCTTGCTAGAAGTACTTGATCATCTGCGTATTTTACTGTTCTTATAATCCTTCCTCCAATTTTGAAATCCCCTGTGCCTTCTAAAGCTTCTTGCATTAGACTTTCTCCATATATATTGAATAGGGTTGGCGATAGGCAGCATCCTTGTCTTACTCCTCTACCGATATTTATTCCGCAGGTGTCCACATTCTCAAACCTGACCTTTACAACTTGATTCTCATATAGATTCCTAATCAGTCTCCTGTCTTTCCAGTCTACACCTATATCCTTTAATATCTTCATCAACTTTACCCAATTTACTCTATCAAAGGCCTTCTGCCAGTCTACGAAACATGCGCAGATATCTTGACTGTATTCTATTGCCCTTTCTGATATGATTCTAACTACTCCTATAGCATCTCTAGTTCCTCGTCCTTTTCTGAAACCGAATTGATCTTCCCCTATTATTTCTTCTGCCTTTTTCTCCAGCCTTTTATTAAGAATCCTCGTGATGATCTTCGATGTGTGTGACAGAAGGCTTATAGTTCTGTAATCTTTACACTGCATTGCCTTTGGCTTCTTCTTTAGAGGGATCATTGTTACTTCTAGGAAATCCTGAGGCCACTCTCCCGTGTCGTAAATCTTATTAATTAATTTCGTGATCGCTTTTAGTCCTTCTGATCCTATGACTTTAAGTATCTCAGCCGGTATTCCATCGCTGCCCGTGGCTTTCCCCTTCTTAAGTTCCACTATCGCTTTTTCTACTTCGCTCTCCATAATACTTGGTCCTAAGTTATCTTCTTCAATGTTTTCCTCATTTTCCAGTTCTATTTTTGCCGCTCCTGTCTGTTTGCTGTATAATTCCTTAATGTATTCTTCCCATACCTGTGCTACATCCTTTGTTTCTGAGACTATCTTCCCATCCGTATTCATAATTCCTTTACCACAAATTCCATTAGACTTCTTATCTTCTAATTCCAGTGCCCTAGCGTACATCATATCGTACCGTCCTAATTTCTCCATTTGTTCTATTTCATCACATTCTCCTTTTAGCCAATTTTCTCTAGCTTTATCTGTTACCCTTCTCAACTCATTGTTTATACGCCTATAGTTGGCTCTACCTTCTTCACTGTTAACGTTTTTCCATTTTCGTCTCTCATCCATTTTCTCCAGCATTTCCTTCGTGATCCATGGTTTTCTGATTTTCTTCTCTTGTTTTCCAATCTCTTTATCCAAGGTATCCTTGATACTGGTTTTAATTTCATCCCATTCTATATCGACGGTCTTCGGTTTGTTTTCCAACTTTCTTAGGTTATCTTCCAACTTCATGCTGACTACATCCTGCCTTTCTTTCAGTTTTTCTAGGTCCCAGGTCTGTCTTTCTCTTCTCGTTTTTCTTATTTGTTTGAGCTTTGTACTCACGTCAAGTATTAGAAGGCTGTGATCTGAATCAATGTCTGCTCCTTGCAATGCCTTGGTGTTCTTTATGCTGTTCCTAAATCTTTGTTTTACAAGGATGTAATCTATTTGGCATCTCATTCTATCTCCTGGGCTTTTCCATGTGTATAACCTTCGTTTATGGTTTTTGAACCATGTATTAGTCACTACAAGGTCATTATTGATGCAGAATTCTACGAGTTTCTCCCCTCCTCGATTTCTCTTCCCAAGTCCGTATTGCCCGACAACATTTTCTTCCTGTCCTTCTCCGACTATGCTGTTCCAATCTCCCATTATTATGCAGTTTACCTTTCCTCTTCCGTCTTCTTCGTAAATTTCATTAATTTGCTCATAGATCTCATCTATTTCTTCATCGTCATGAGCTGACGTTGGCATATATACCTGGATTATCAGCATGTCCACTGGGACTGCTTTTAGCTTTATTGCCATCAGTCTATCGTTCGTTGCTATTATCTTTGTCACGCTTTTCATCATATCTTTCCTAAGTACCAGAGCTACTCCCCTTTCCCCACTATTTCCTCCAGAATAAACTACCGTGAATTCTTCCGAGTCGAACTGTCCTTCTCCCTCCCATCTAGTTTCGCTTAGCCCTATAATGTCAACTCTATTTCTTCTCATTTCTTCTTTCAAGTTCTCTAGCTTTCCTGCCTTTCTCATAGTTCTTACGTTCCAAGTCCCTATTCGTAATTTACTTTCGACAAATGTTTTCCTCAAGGCAGTCCCCGCCCGGAGATCCGATTGGGGGACTATTTTACCTCCGGATTGTTTTACCTTGAGAGAACTCATATTGTCCAACCATATAATCTTTACTAGGGATTGTAATGTGGTAGTTTCCCTCTTGCTTTCCACATCGCAGTACTGTAGCCGTTCAAATCGTCCTGATCACGCCTACAGCTGTATTGGATATAGACCCAACCAACATCATTTGTTTTCGGCTCTATACCATACTGACAGTACTGCTGCCTACTGCCAGGCACTGATGATAGTTTTTTTTTTTTTTTATAAATAAAACCTCCATTCGAGGGGTTTGAACCCCCGAACTTTGCAATAGAAAGCCGACACGCTAACCACTACACCACCAGTGCATATAATAAATTATAAATCATTATAAAACAATTTATACGATCAAATCATTTACCATTGCCAAACAGTGAGATTTCATTAAACTATATATAGTGTTATTTTTAATGGATTTCTTTAAATGATAATACAGAAATATGTCGAACTGAATTTCTAATAGGATTGAAAAATAACATTCTAAGACTATGATTTAAATTTCTTTAAATAAAGCCAATTTTCCGAAAAAATTTAAAAACTACTATAGAAAATTACAATCCTAAAATATAGTCAAAACGCATTGCAGTTCGTGTAAGTATTTATTTCACAGTAAGTTAGTACACATTTTTCCTTTGATGGTAAATCGACTGTTCATTAACATTTATCATGTTTTTATGCAATTATTAAGTTAAATTATAATCGTTTTAAATAACTTATAATTTTCTCAAATATTTCAAGTAAATTTCTGTAGATTCATCATACATTGTTTTATTATTCCAATTTATTCTTATTTTCAGCAGATATTTGGATAAGAATTTGGCCTCTAATAATAATTTTTAAACAATATAACAAATATAACTTTCAAAAACACTGATTTGATTATGCATAAAAGCCAAACCTGATCATAGCGAATTTTACTGATTTTTTATAACGAAATCAAATATCTTGGGAATAATTTTATGATGATTTGATACAAGAGAGAGAGAGAGCAAGAAAGAAAGGAGAGAGAGAGACAAAATTAAATGTTCCGGAAATTAAAAATAGTTTTGGGAATATAAGAATTCTATAGCGTAAAGTATTTCTTTGTCATAAAATTTCTATTAGCCAAAACTATTTTTACTCTCTGGAACACTCAATTTTGTGAATATCCATTGATTACTTTTTAGTGCATATAAAAGTTAGTTTCATTAATATTTTATTTCAATTTTAGTTTTACTTAATACTTAATTCACATATACCCATCATATTTGACGGGCAATTACTCTAGTTATTATAATAAAAGCCTAGATGGTGGTGTTTGTGTATAACGCTGACATCAATGTGGCACGTTTTAACAAACTTCCTTATTATTTGGAAGGTTGAAATTTTGCAGGAATGTGTGATTCTTATAAAAATGAAATGACAAAAAAAATACGAAAAAAAGTTCGACTCCAGGAGGAGATTTCCATTTCCCTTAAGATAACACATCAAAAGCGGCTTTTTAAAGTGCAGGCTTTTATTCTTTTGGAAATTAAAATTAGAAAGAATCGTCAATGATGCAAAACCGACTAGAAAAAACGAAAATCTTGAAAAAGTGCAACAATGCGGCCACTAAAAATTCGCAATTGTTTTAACAAATTTTCAAGGTTTATGTATTTCCGAATGTGCTATGGAGCTGAAATTTTTTTCTGTTGTAGGATTTGTAAAAAAAACGAAATAGGGATTATAGAAATTTTGATATTTTGATTTATTTGGCAGTTAAAAATTCTTCAAGTATAAACAAGTAGGTAAATGGTTAGATACTACGAAGTGAGTTAGAGAGCTAAATTTTTTTAGTTATTTAGAGTTTAATCTACATAAACGAATAAACATTTTATTGTATTCGTGAAATTCTTATTGCGGCCGTTAAAAATTATTTAAATTTAATCAATTGGAAAAATATTATTTCACTTCTAGAAGTGCTACAACTTTAACAATGGGCAGAAATGTGTAGCATTAGTACCCCATAATGAACAAAGTATAAAATTCATAAAATTTCATAGTTTGGGGGTTGTTTTAATCTATTATTTTTACATAAGGGAAAAGTGAAAATCGCTGCGGAGGTGAAATCTTTTGAATTAAAGTAATATATCCAATGATGAAATGTCTGTCTCAAAAATGAATGTTTTTTCAAGGTGAGATGATATGCTTGCAGAATGCAAACACCTACTAGTATATATATATATATATATATATATATATATATATATATATATATATATATATATATATATATGGATGTCAACAAGGTGTTGGGATGAGGAAACCCAGTGAGCACTCACCAATCAGATGACTTCAGGTTGGCGAGGCCCCGGGGATGTCGAAGCGACACACGTAAAATAACACAAAAACACAGAAACATCACAAACGTAAAGCTTTCGGAACTACTCCTTCTTCAGCTACAGAGAGAGAACTGATGGCGGTGACACTGGGTGGAGGCATGGGGGTGGAAGGATAGTGCGGAAAGGTCGAAGATTGGAGGAAACGGAGGGGGTTGGGGATGGGTAGGGTGTTGGGAGAAGACAAAGGGTGTGAAAAGCTATCGAAGGTTGAGGCCTGGGGGAGTGAAGGAGTTTAGGAGATGGATATGCGAAAGCTCCCACTGACGGAGTTGGGGAGCCGAAGCATTGTCGGGGAGAGCGCGAATGACTCTCACTGTGAAGCAGTTGTTGAACTTTAAATTATGTTTGTTCGCATGAATAAACCCCCCCTGCGACTCCTTCTCCAATCCCACAACCAACATCACCTACCCCATAACTTCCACCACCAACTGCACCACCCGCAATATCATTTACCTCCTGAGATGCACCCAATGTCCCGCCTTTTATGTTGGCCTCACCAGCAATCCCCTCAACATCCGCATGAATGGCCACCGCAACAGCGTCATTCTCAAACGACCGCTGCCGGTGGCCGTTCATGCGAACAAACATAATTTAAAGTTCAACAACTGCTTCACAGTGAGAGTCATTCGCGCTCTCCCCCGACAATGCTTCGGCTCCCCAACTCCGTCAGTGGGAGCTTTCGCATATCCATCTCCTAAACTCCTTCACTCCCCCAGGCCTCAACCTTCGATAGCTTTTCACACCCTTTCTGTCTTCTCCCAACACCCTACCCATCCCCAACCCCCTCCGTTTCCTCCAATCCTCGACCTTTCCGCACTACCCTTCCACCCCCATGCCTCCACCCAGTGTCACCGCCATCAGTTCTCTCTCTGTAGCTGAAGAAGGAGTAGTTCCGAAAGCTTTACGTTTGTGATGTTTCTGTGTTTTTGTGTTATTTTACGTGTGTCGCTTCGACATCCCCGGGGCCTCGCCAACCTGAAGTCGTCTGATTGGTGAGTGCTCACTGGGTTTCCTCATCCCAACACCTTGTTGACATCCATATATTCATTTTACCTTTCCTTTTCCGTAAGTTGTTATATATATATATATATATATATATATATATATATATATATATATATATATATATATATATATATGAGTCATAGATTGTCTTAAATTATCATAGGATTTTTCGTGAAATTACGTAATCCTAATGGGACTGGGATTTACTTTGGATTCTTTTACTTATTTAAATGATGTGGAGATGGAGATAGGAAGGAAGGACTTTAAAATGGAAGGTACATAAAGTAAGGGAGGTATAGAACTAGAAAAGGATGGGAGGAAAGATAAAGGAGGAGATGAGAAAAAGAGGGAGAGCTATGGATTGTGACAGACAGACAGACAAACAACTTTATTAGGGCAAAATTGAGACTATGTAGTCCCTTCTTACATTTAACCCTTTCGTCATATAAGTAATTACAATATTTACAAAATAAGAGAAATTAATTACTTACAGATTTCAACAAAATATTAATTACAAGTTAATATATTTGTTAGTAGATAACAGAGCATTACCAAAGAATGTTAGTTTTGTGGGTCATAAAAAACTGTGTATCAGTTATGTTTTAACACAGAAAAAATTACCACTGCGGAAAACACCTACGAAGAGAAGAGAGGTGTAAAAAACAGCGAAAATTTATTAAATAGTTCAGGGAAAGGAAAAAAAATACAATTATATGAGAAAAAGAAAAAAATAATTCATAAATACATTTATATCCATATAAAGGAGGGAGGGGTGAGAGGGGAATAGGGATTGTAGGGTAAGATATGCCTGGTTGATTACAGAGTAATTATAATACAGGAGAATAAAGTAAATAAATTAAGAAATTATGCACAATAATCGTATCCTTTGACAACCTGAAAGAGAAGATAGAGCATGGTTCAATGCATGGAGAGTAAGAGGAGATGCTTGTAATACAAGCGTTTAAAAGTGCTTAGAGAGAGAGAGTTTTTTATTAACGCTGGAAGGCCATTCCAGAGTTTACAAACAGTGACGGTGAAGGATTTGTTGTAAATTTCTGTTCTATGAAGTGGAGTTAGTAGTTTATCTTATCCTCTGGTATTGCAATGGTGAACTGTATTAATGGTGACAAAATTAGATGAAAGATAACAAGGGATGTTGTTATTTAGAATTTGATACAATAGAGAGAGAAGGTGGAGGTTTCTTCGGGAATCCAGTTTTAGCCAGGAGAGTCGATGGAAGTATTCTGAGACATGGTCAGATTTTTTAGATTAAAGATGCATCTGATGCAGGCATTATGAGAACGTTGTAGCTTAATGGTGAGTTCCTTTGATAAGTCCTGGTGCACAACATCACAATAATTGAAGTGAGGAAGAATTCGGGAGGTCTTTAGCTGTATTTTTAGTGACGAGGGAAGAATGTTAATGAGAGGCCTTAGTGTGTGTAAGGAGGAGTTTACCGTCTTGCATATTTTTATTATATGATTATTCCAGGTAAGCGTTTCATTAATTAGAATCCCGAGATTTTTTACGATTTTGCAGTAGGGTATAACTGAGCTGTTCAAAGAGAGAGGAACTGATTCCGCAAGGTTTATAGAAGCCAGTAGTTTCGGATAACCGATTAAAATGGCTTGAGATTTCAAGGGATTTATGTTGAGAAGATTATCGTAGCTCCATTCTTGAAGTTAAGCCAAGTCATGATTTATGTTGGCTATGGAAAGAGATAAGTTATTGGGTATGGTGTCTAAGTAGATTTGGAGATCATCAGCGTACAAATGATGCTTGGAGTAAGTTAAGTATTGAGAACAATCATTAATGAATAAAGAGAACAATAGGGGACCTAAAATTGAGCCCTGCGGAACGCCTTGGTTAACATTAAGCCATGAAGACAAGGAATCATTGAAGATGACTTGTTGGGAACGGTTGCTAAGGTACGAAGAGAACCATCTATTGAAGGTGAAGAGAATCGCATGCAGCGGAGTTTTGCTAGGAGTATGTCTTTATCTACTGAGTCAAATGCTTTACTAAAATCAAGCAATATTAGTACTGTAAGTTTTCTGTCATCCATGTGTCTGCGTATATCATCGGTAATTTTACTTAGCGTGGTGGTGGTGCTATATGACTTCCGAAAGCCAGATTGATGGGAGTCAAGTAGATGATTAACGTTGAGAAAATGTTACTTGTTCATGCGCAAGTCACTCCAGGGCTTTTGATAAAGTGGGAAGAAAGCTAATCGGTTGATAGTCATTGTTTGCGGTGAGATTTCTTAGGGATTGGGCGGACTAACGCGTGTTTACATTGCGATGGGAATTTTCCCTGTAATAAGGAGTGGTTGAAAATGTTAGTAAGTACAGGGAGTAATAGATGTATTAATTTGTTTATGGTAATGATAGGAATACCATCAGCACCCTGGGCTGTAGTTTTGATTCTGTGTATTGCTGAAAGTACGTTAAATTGCGAAACAGCTTTAAAGTGGAATTGTGGAAAATCGGATGACTCTTTCGCTTTTACAGTAAGACAACTAATTACTTTGCGTTTTCGTTCTGTGTCGATTGTTGTTGGATTTGTCGAGAAGCTCTCATTAAGAGAATCTAGTTATATGTTTGAAGGTAAGGAAGAATCCTTGGACTTGCCGATTCCAAGGTGTCGCAGATTGTTCCATAAGGCGGATGTTGTTACATTGGAGCCAGATATAGAAAAAGCGAATTTTATTTTGGCATTCCTAATCTGTTGCTTGGTTTTGTTTCTAATATTTTTGTAGGTATTGAACGTATTTGAGCATTTATTTGATTTGAAGAGACAAAAAATTAAATCGCGTCAAGCCATCAATAGTTTTAAATCGGCTGTTATCCATGGGGCGCAAGGTTTAGAGACACGTGTGGTTTTGATGGGTGCATATTTATCGAGTAAATGTAAAAGAAAAGTGTTAAGTGCTTCAGTTTTTGCATCTATGTCATCTGCATATTCAATAGTGTGCCACGAAAGACATGCAGCTTCGGCAATTAAACTATCATAGTCAAGGTTTTTAAAATTTTGTTGAGAGATGAATTTCTGCTTAAATTTTGGAGAGTTTAGGGAGTAGGCTAGAAAAATTAAGTCATGGGAAGAAATGCCTGGGACAGGTAGTTGACCATGTGTGCAAACTTTATCTGGGTTAGCAGCAACTAATATATCAATCCAAGTGGAAGAATTTTTAGTGTTATTTGTGGGTTTTAAAGGTAGTATGCTGAGGTTGTGCGATGCAAAAGAGTTTTTAAAAAAGACGGCATCAGAGGAGCTTGAGGCAAAATTTGCATTAAAGTCACCAGATATGATTAAGTGCTCATAATCATGTCTTAAGTTGGCAATGATCTCGTCAATGTCAGATAGATAACCAATTTTTGGAGGACGATAAACGATTCCTAACAATATTTTTTTTGAATTGATGACTCCTTCAAGAAAGAGATATTCAGGTCTGCGGGAGTATTGTGCGTCACTGGTGGCGATTACTTTACAAGCAAGGTCTTTACGGACGTAGATTCCTACTCCCCCTCCTCCTTTCCCTATTCTATCATTGCGAAACAAGTTATAGCCAGGTATTTCAACAGAAGAGCTTGAGATAGCGGGTTTCAGCCATGTCTCGGAAATGGTAATAGCATGTAGATCATTGCACGGGAGTAATGAGCACAGTTCGTCGAAGTGGGGGACAAGGCTTTGGGCGTTAAGATAGATAAGTTGGAAGGATCAAGGAAAAGGTTTAAGTTCTTCTGAAGACAATGTGTTGGAACTGGGATGGGTAGGGGAAAGCCATTATGGGGTGGGGGCGGGCGGTTGGTGGTAAGATGAGGAGTGTGATAATGAGTTCGCCTGTGGATGCTTGGTCTGACCAGTGGGAAAAATTCAGGGGCATTAGGGTTTAGGTATGGCACCCTGCAGTGTGACGGGACTAAAGCAGGTGCATTTCTGTTGAGAGTAGAATTAGGCTGAGGAGAAGCTTTGGTGGAAGGCTCAATGACAGACATTTGCGGGTAGTTGAGTAAGCGGCAAAATGTAGAGGATGATTCAGGTAAAGAAGTGGTTGAGAAGGGTTACAATAAATTGATTAATGCACATGGGAAAAAGCACACATAGCAGAGAAGTAATACTACAGTATATGCCAAGGAATAAGTAACAATAATAAGAATACCAATTAATTATTAAGAAATAATAAATGAGACACCACACTAAAGTAGCACTGGTAGAACAAAATAGAGGTAGAGATGAAATAAAGCATTTGAGGAGAACACTTGGGAGGAATTAAACACGACTTAACTTAATCGGATAAAGAGCACTGAAATGGAAGTGGATGCTATGGTTGATTAAGGGGGATGCGAGGGGATTACACTTAACACTGGTTGGAGGAAATGAGAAGCACACCGGGAAACAATGAAAACCACTAAATAGGATTTACGCCAACATTAAGGGCACTTCGGCATGGGAAAAGGAGCACTAAAACAGTGGAAAGCACTAAAATAAACATAGCACAGAAAACTAAGAGAGAAACCGAATAAGGGGAAATTTGATGCACCGGAACCACTTGGGAATAAGCACTAGGGAGAGGGATTTACACTTAAAATTTGTGACGTGGGCACTATGGAGAGGGGATGGCAGGCATCACGGGAACGGGGATGGCAGGCAGGAGGGAATGAGAGAGGGGGGAGGTGAGAGAAAAGAGAGGGAGGGAGAGAGTGAGAGGGAAGGAAAGAGAGAGGGAGGGAGAGAGGGGCAGTGAGAGGGAGGGAGGGAATATTATTGTTTATTCGTCATATGACCGGCAATACACTAGTATTCTATAAAATGCTTACAAAATTCTCCTCTTATTGAAATCGCTTATTTCGGATTATTGAATCAAAACGGCTCCAAAGGCCATATTTCATGAGAGTTGGCCATGAGCATGCATGATGATCACTTCTGTAGCTTCATAAGAACAAAGGTAGGACATCCAGGAAGAGGGTTGAGGCTTGAAAAGGAGTAGGGGCTTGGGTATTTTAAGAGCAGGTATTGCAAAACTGGGATTTCCCAATTCTCTCATGGAATGTGGACAATCTAATGATCTGACAGTGAGTATGGCTGAGAAGAATGAGCTGCTCAGAAAGTATGATGAACTTCCTGGTTCATTCAATGAGAGAGAGGCCTCAGTGAGACTGGAAATCTCACAAACTTCACTTTGTAGACTTCTGTGAAATCGAGACCAACTTAAAAATTGCGAAACATCAAACCTGAATTATAATAGAAAGAGGAAACGTGAGGGCAAGAGTTCTAGTGTTGAGCAGGCTCTGTTGCTGTGGTTTTTCCAAGCCAGACTCCTAAATGCTCCAATCAGTAGGTGAATATGGATGGAAAAAGCAGTGGAGTTTGTGGTGAAGGAGACTTCAAGTCAACAGATGGGTGGTTATCCATATGGAAGGACAGGAACAACATCGTATACAAAAAGTGTCATGGAGAGAAGCAAGATGCTAACGAAACAGCAGCTGAAGATTGGATAAAGTCAGTTCTTCCTGAACTTTTGAAAGAGTACAAATCAAATTAAATTTATAATACAGATGAAACGGGTCTTTATCATAGTTGCCAATTTAGCGATTTTGTCGCTAGATTCAGCGACTTTTTACTTCGTTTAGCGACTTTTTTTTGTTTTAGCGACATCTCGCTAACTAAGCGATTTCCACTGAATCTAGCAAAAAATTTAGCTATTCCTTATATTAGTGCAAATACATACGATATTAACCAGAAAAATGAATTACTCTTATGAAACTTAACACATACCAAATGTAGAATAAATTGCAGTTGTTTGTTATTATATATTATCAACGAATCAGGCATAATCTTGAAAACTATGACATTTATATTTGAAGTATATTATATCTTGATCTTTAGTGTTTGTTCTGCAAATCTTTATTCAAACTACATATTTACATTTTGTGGTTTGAATGTTGAATCATCATGATAATTAACATACAGTTTATTTACAAAATGTGCAACAAAATAAAATGTCCATATTTATGTACCCTCGGTAGGCAGGCGTAGGGACACCCCTTCGCAACTTTGTATGTACTTTTCTCGGAACGTCGATCGTCGTGGATATCCAAACACATTTGAACTCTTGTACATTTATAGTTTGAACTTTGTGAAAATTCTGCGTTCAGTCCGTCATAGTATTTCACTCCGAGTGCTAGCCACGAGTGTTGTCGTAAGTGAAAAAGCACCTTTTGTATGTGTATATCTGAGCAATTGGTTGCTGAACATTTTGAAATTAGATATCCTGGTCTCTTCAGTTTTTAAGTTTTATAAAATATTTTAAGTTTTTTACCCTTACTAACATGGATAACAAGAAATACACTCAACGTTTTCGTCTGGAATGGCTGAAAGACTCGAGATATAAAAACTGGCTCATCAAGGTGGATGGAGACGATACAAAGTGCTTTTTTAAGTTTTGCAAGTGTTCATTATCGGCAAAAGTTAGTGACATCGAAAAACGTCGTAATACAGTTAAACACAAAAAAGCAGAAGCTCCGTTTAGCTCTCAAAGGCAAACTACTCTTCAGTTCCAGAAGAAGAGTAATGATTTTCAGAAGAAAGTAGGATTTGTTGCACTCTTCATAGCAGAGCATTGTGCAATAAAAACTGTGGAACATCTGAATGATTTGTGAAAAGCCTGTTTTGGTGACAGTAAAGGTTGTAGTGACATTAAACTTCATCGAACAAAATGTAGTGCTTTGATTTGCAACGTGCTTGCCCCGCATTTCATTGAGGATTTAAAATATGACATAGGGGAAAGTAACTTAAGCTTAATTATAGACGAGACTAATGACATTTCCGTAACTAAAATGTTAGGTATAATAATTAGATATTATTCCCGATCAAGAAAGAAATTTACAGTGACATTCTTGGATATTATAGAACTACGTAACTGCAATGCAGATGCAATATGTGAATCTATAAAAGCTTCCCTAAAAAACAATGGGTTAGATTTACAGAAGCTAATCGCGCTTGGAACTGATAATGCGTCCGTTATGACTGGCGTTAATAATGGAGTTTATAGCAGACTGAAGTCTGATGTTCCTAATTTGATTCTATTAAGATGTGTGTGCCATTCCCTGCAACTTGCTGCTTTCCATGCGACCCGTGATCATATGCCAAGGAACCTTGATTTTCTCGTTAATGAAACGTATAATTGGTTTTCTTATTCTGCTGTAAGACAAGCTAGATATAAAGAACTTTATTCCTCGTTAAATAATGGTCTATCTCCCATAAAATTAGTGCAAACGAGTCAAACAAGGTGGTTGTCCGTTGAAGGGGCTATAGTAAAAATTTTAGAGCAATGGAATGAATTAAAGGAACATTTCGAAATTTCGAGAAAAAACGAGCGCTGTCATACAGCCGAATTGTTGTATTCAATGTATTGCAATAAGATAAATTTTGTTTTTTTTGTTATTTTTGAAGCGAATTTTAGGAGAGGTTCAAGCAGTCAATAAGAAATTTGAAGCCGCTTTGAATAATCCCACCAAGTTACTAAATGATCTGGTACATTTAAATGATTCCCTTTGCTCGAAGATCAACAATTCAGAAAGTACTGATACCCTAAATCGACTAAATTCACATAAATATTTAGGATATGAATTTGAAAAGGAAATATCCGAATGCAAATTTTCTGATGACATAAACCGTCAGATTCGTGAAAGGTGTAATAATTTCCTAGTTTTACTTCAAAAAGAAATTAAAAAAAGATTACCGGAAAATTTTCGTACTTTGCAGTTAATGTCGTATTTGAGTGCGAGTAAATATCTTCAACCTATGAAGCTAGAAATACATAATCTAGCAAAAATTTTTGTAAAAGATGCATCGATTCTGACTCGTATTGATTTTCAGCGGAAAAAACTACATACGATCATGTGAACAGAAATTTCAGATACGTGTAAACTTTGGCCAGAAATAGATAGCTATCGAGACTCAACCGGTGAAAATCCTTTTGAGGATATTTCAAATGTAGCTTTAACTGTACTGACCCTACCCCACTCAAACGCTGATGTGGAACGTCTATTTAGTGTCATGAATATTGTAAAATCAAAACTACAAAATAGAATGAGTATTAAAACATTAAAAGCTATTTTGTGCATTAGGTACGGTTTGAGAAGGCATGAGAAATATTGTTACAATTACGAACTGCCCGAAAGTGTTATAAACAAATTTGGATCCACTGAAACATATGTTGATACAGTCAAAGACAAAGATAAAAGTGAACAGACAATTGAGGAAGGCGTACTTGAAACAGGCTTGTCTTATTTCGAAGAATTACTGTAGAGTGGCTTCCAACTAACTTTACATATTTGACCTATATATAAATGAAAATAGCATTCCTTTTTATTAATAAAAGACTTCAAATAACCTACATTATTTATTTTATTTGTAAAATATTATCTTTATTTATATTATATTCATAAAAACAAAGGTAAGTGTATTATATACATAAAATAATCATTATTTTGAAATATTGAAGCACTTTTAATTTTTAACTACTTTTTTAGCGATATTTTTTGAGTTTAGCGACTTTTTAGCTACTTTTCAGGGTAAATTTAGCGACATGTTCAAAATAATTTTGGCAACTCTGGTCTTTATTACAGAGCATTGCCTGATTATAGTTTAACATTTAAAACTATTCCAACTCAGGAAGAAAGAAACAGAAAGGCCGTGTAACAGTTCTCAATACCATAATATGACTGGAACTTAAAAAAGGAATCTTCTAGTTATAGAAAGATCAAAAACCCCATGCTGTTTTCGAGGTACATCTTTACCAGTTATATACAAAACCAATCAATATGCTTGGATGACCAGCCAGATATTCTCAGAGGTTTTAGCAGAGTGGGACAAGGAACATGTGGCTAAAAGAAGGAAGATTGCATTGATTTAGGACAATTGTACTGCTCATTCAAAAGTGCCAACAAACAACATTCAACTATTCAAAGATGGCTCAAAAAAACTTTTTGGCGTAAACTGAATGAAATTTAAAAACTCCAGCCAAAAAACACCAAAGTCGACTTTGGTCGCTGTCGAAGGAATGTCGCCTTTGAAGATGCCCACTTAGTGGGCGAAATGCATCAGGCTATTACTACTTGTTTTTTGGCTGGAGTTTTTAAATTTCATTCAACATTCAACTAGTTTTCCTTCCAGCGAATACAACAACGACCATTCAAGCATTATATCAAGGGATAATAAAAACACTTAAGAATATCGACGAGATATGAGGAAAATGATCATTACAGTAATTGATGAAGTTGGTGCTTGGGAGCAATTATCATCAGCAACGGTTGCTAACTGCTTCACGATAGCAGGATGAAAAAAATGAAGAGGAGGAATTTGATGAAGAGTTGAGAAGATGGAATACAATCGATGACGAGATCGTTGTAGCTCTGGTATTGACAGAAGATGACATTGTTCTTGACATTTTAAATAATAAATCGAGTGTTGAGAAAGATGTAGAGGAGGAAGACTGAGAAGACTCTTTGTTGGCACCTTCTAAAGAAATCAGATCTGCATTGGCTGAACTTAGAAGAAACCTAAAGTTAAGAGGAGGACAGCTGGAGGAGTTAAGCCGTTTGTACAAGGTGGAAGATTATTCATTGTCTCATCATAAGGAGAATTTGATTCAAAAGACATTGGACAACTTTTTTAAAACAACATACAGTGGAATCCCCATTTAACATTTGCCTGGGGACAAGGTTTTTCTACCTTAAATCGAGTAATACCTTAAATGGGGATAGTCTAAAATTGAAAGATTAAACAGCAGTTTATTAATATCAAATTATTATTAATTGAAATGAATATAATGAGTACAGATTAATTGAAAGGTAAGCTTCCTGTCAAGTTACAGGCTTTTTATATGGAATAAACAAGTATGGAAAGTTGTACTCCATGTCGGAGAACACAGTTTCCAAATGCGTTCTTTGAGATCGACAAATTTTAGTAAAATTCCCAATGCCAAATTTCATCAAAATGCGTCCTGTGGTTCCTGAGTTGAAACATACATTGTAAGCTACATGTATTTCTTCATGTAGAGTGGTCGTAATTATCGTCCGATTTTTTTTACCAAAATTGGAATCCGTTGGCAAATTTTAGTAAAACTCCCTAATACCAAATTTCATTATAATATCTCCCGAGGTTCTTGAGTTGTAAAATTTTTAATTAATAATTTTTTGAATGAACAAAAGAACATTGAAAATGGTAAAATTACATAACACGTAAACATACTAATTTAATTTTCTTTAAATTTATCGTAAACCTTACATTTTACAGGAAAGGTTATTTGACAAAAAATGTGTATTTAATTATTTTATTAAACTTTCATTTGTTCAGATGAATATTTAAAGAGATGCAAAGTACGTTGTAGGGCTTCATGTAAAGTGATCATTATTATGGTCCAATTTTAACCAAAATTGGAATCGGTCAACAAATTTGAGCAAAACTCCCAAATTCCAAATTTCATTGAAGTACCTCCAGCAGTTCCCGAGTTTAAACAGGCAGACGGATGGATGGAAATGACCTCCCCTATAAGCATTTACTTTGTGCAAAGATTGCATAAAAAATGGAAATTTCAGATACACGTTTTAGATTCCAGTCGGCAAATCTAAAAATGAAGAATGAGCCAAGAGCAGTTTGGAACCGAAGCATAAAGAAAATCCATGTTCACGTAATGACATCACAGCAACTTTCATAATATACGTACCAGATGACTTAAGGACTAAAGGTGGATTGAGAAAACACTGCACGACAAAATATTAATTATTTGAGTTCATTTAATGTAACAATGCCGGTATGTGTTGTGTCATTGATGGATAGTGTGAATTATTACATTACAGCTCCACTAAATAATATATTTTTGCATCGCATAATGTAAACGCACCTTAAATGGAGTTGATGTCCGTCTAGGGATGAGAATTTTGTCCCTTAAATGTGGGCAATTCACAAAATCGAGAAACACTAAATTGGGTAATATAATACCTTATTTATATGGAGACACAAAAAAACAACCTTAAATACGGGAAAAAACTTAAATGGAGAAACCTTAAATCGGGATTCCACTGTAATATGTAAATTGGGTCAAGTAATTGTTTAAAGGTAATTAAAATTGACATGAATTCTATTTTTGCATTTTCTTATTTAACATGCCTGAAATATTCAACCTCCGTATAATTGAATAAGCTGGTTAATTGATTCAAATAATGGTTTCCCAACTTGATTCTAATAAGCAGAACCCACTGTATAATAATGTTTATTTTGCTTCAATTTATTATATATTTGGTGCATATTGAGCTATGCTTGTATTTAATTTGATTCATGATGAATATTGCTATGTTAACATAATGTATATGTAGAAGTTGGAAACATATATGTGTGTGTGTAGAGGCTTTTTGCGATTTTCTGTTTGTGATTTATTTCCATTATTGCTTTTTGCAGTGTTGAAATAAAAAGCCTCAAGGATAAATGCTCTTTCATCATGCAGAAGTATTACGAGTCTAAAAATCATCAGAAAAAACAAATCCAGACCGGAGGGTAAGAGAATGTTTGAAAGCATCAATTACTTTGGAAATGCATACATGTTTATTCTTATAAACTATTAAAGCACTCAAAAAATCTATGGTTATTGATTTTCCCTATTATTGAAGGAATTCTAGAAATTTATATACAGTAAAACCCTGTATTTACGTTATTGGATTATTGGAATGTATGTTTTCCCATGATTTACAACTTTTTATATGGGTCCCATCAATTTTCCTACGATTCCAATGCAAGTAAAAACCTGTATTTACATTATTTCATTTTAAGTTTTTCTGCTATTTGCATCATATTACGTTGGAATTTCCAATTTTTAAAAAACAATTTAGCATGCGATTCCCAACAGTTTTGAATGTTTTTCGACCTAGCTTTGCAAAAAATTCTCTCTCTTTTGGGCGAAGATTTCGAAAACGGCAGCAGAGTAGGAACAGCGTCCCTAGAGGCAGAAATATGAACTCTTTCTTTTCAAAATTGCACTCACTTTAACAGATGCTACTCAGGAACAGCGTACTTAGAGACAGAAATACGTATGAACTCTTTAGCATGAAAACTTCATGTGTAAATCACACCAGTGGCAGAACAAGTAAGCAATGGGTCCTGGGGCAAGAATGTTTAGTGGGCCGCCTTAAGTGACCAACCGTACTGATTTTCATGACTTGGGACTATTTAACTTTTTGTCTTGATTTCTTTCTGTTAGAATTTTTAACAGATACTATATACAGAATCAATATAATAGATGCTGGTACTTTTAAGGGGGGTTTATACCAAGGTGACTGGTGGCAGTGTTTTACCGTAATTACTTGTGTACCATGTGCACTTTCTTCCCAAAATGTTGGTAAGAAAAAGGGACTGTGTGTCTTACTTGAAAATTTCTGAACAGGTTATATAAATTGTAAGTGTCGATAGTAAATTCACTGCCACACGCATCTATGTTTATACTCGCAAAAGATGAAGAATTCTACGAAGTATACATGCAGACCTTATTTCAGAGAAGGGGATTTGGTGAAGAGGTGGACTTTTTTAAAATCTCACATATTAACTATTCTGAAATTAGCCCAAAAATAGAGGTGCGGGTGATACATGAGGGGGCGCGGTACATACATAAGTACGGTAATTTTGACGTAAGGGCAACTTTATTTGCTTTCTGAGGGCACATGCATTTTAAATGTAACCCTTCACACCAAGTTGATGGAAATGCGCTGGAGATGTGAGGCAGCAACTTGAGAGTTCAAACAATACATATTTATATATGTTTTATGATTGAACATACATTCACAGAGCATTAAAGTGAAAGAATTACGTTTTGGCAATACATATATTTCTGAAAATATTTTTGTTTACCTGAACTTGATCTTTGGTTACCAACCGGCCCATTTTTAGCGAATCATCAACACATCTTTCAAACTGGTGTGTATTAATATTGCATCATGTAAAAATTGAATCGCTTTGGAATGAAAGTTCAGGTGATGATGACTTTCTAGTGGCTTAGTTGTCGTTATATCAGAATCAAAGCACTGTCATGAGTCACCTTGGTATAAAAGCTCCCTTTAAAATTAAGGTTTAACCTTGAAATAATGTCGCATATGATTGAATTAGACGAACCGCTGAAGGAAAATAAGGGCCCGTTTGGTACCAATGCCAACACGAGTATTTACAGCCGTGCCATATACAAACTGACTGTATTGCCGTTGGTGGATCCCACTCACATTGCTGGTCTGACAGTAACAATACTGTCCATGTCAGTGCCGTGACACTGTCCGTGAAAATTTGAAAAATATCATTGCCGATGATATTTGAATGTATGGTATGGGCACTCCCTGTTTCCGGACGTTAGGTGCCAGATATGTTTAAATGGTATGTGTAATGATTCTCAAAGCTATTTCATTAGCTACTAATTATAAACTATCAAGTGGGTAGCAGACTGGGCCCCTACAAGGGTCCAGACCCCGACACTGCCCCGGCCTAGTTCCTCCTCTGAATCACACTAGCAGAGCATAAATGGTGCACCTAGATATGGAAATACTATTTATGCTATTTACTCTGTGAACTAAGTATGAATGCTATTGAAAATGTGTTCAAGTTTGGCGCTAGCATGTTTTAACCCTTTCTACCCAAATTCTAACCCTTGACTCCCACAGTTTGTGATTGAATTTACCATATATGCTGGTGTATAAGTTGACCTTTGGAGCTCAAAAAAAATTCTGAAACTTAAGGTTGACTTATATGCCGAATATAAAATGTGACCCTTAAATAACATTAAAAACATTGATATTTACAAAAACATTTGATCTTATGGCGTAGGTGATCACCATGTTGAATCAGCTGCTCCATTGTTTACATATTGTCATTTATTTTAGAAGATTTAAGATATTTATTTTTAATAGTTAATAAAAATAAAAATTTTAACTTTTGTTTTTATTACTGAATATCAAAAATATAAACGATCTATTTGCAATTACAGAAACAAAGGATAACTAGAAATACATTCTGCCACTAGATGGCAATGCAGTATGTCTGATCTTTCTTAAATTAAACAAATGATTTAATAACTTAAAAATCAACACTGCATTTTTTGGAGAAGGTTACATTTAGGTTTTAAAAATCATAAAATTCCTCGTATTTTTCATTCGAATTTTTTTTAGCGAAAAAGTGGGAGGTTTACTTATACTGCGAATATATGTCTAATTGTGTATTTACAATCCGAAAAGTTGAGGTCGACTTATACACCAGCATTGTAATTTGTTGTAATTGAAATTACCGAATTGTCCCGAATATAATGCAATGTTTTTTTCCCAAAAAATGAAATTTCAAAAATTGCCCCCGCATTATATTTGAGTACTAGTGATTTTAAAAGATCGTAAAATCATGTTTCAAATAATCACCGTACATTCTGCAGGTCTGTTAAGTGATAAAAGATACTTGTTACATTGTAGACACATTGGGCATACATGTTACAATGTACTTGAAAAGTGTCGGAGGCGAGAATAGATCGAGTTCAGTCGGCGGTTGAACTACTCATTAGTCATTGAATTGAAGCTATCACTGCGTCGATGTATTTTTTCTGCCTACCTTAGGAAGTTTTTACCCATCCGTTATTTTAACAATGCATGACAAAAAGGATGCTGATCATGTTGAGAAAAAAAGTTCTTCCAAATCCCAGGTTAAAAGAGGAATCGGACGAAGTTATGACATGAATTTTAAAATAGTCGTAGCTCAAGAGGCAGAAAAAATGAACAATATTCAAGCTTCGAAAAAGTATGATGTTCCTGAAGTAAATATACCTACATCTATGTATAATTTTTCAGACAAATGTAATTTGGGGAATGTAATGGAAACTCAAGCCTACTGTACATACTAGCATTTTAATTGGGCACATATTTTAATATTATTATTATTAAAAAAGTATGCTCGTTAAGTAAATGAATAAATAGATATACTCTTTATAAACTTAACTCTTATAACACTAATTTTATTGTATGTCTTACTGTAACAAATGAGCAAGTTGCAAAGTAAAATCAGTTTAGCTATTTTTCATTTCCCCTCGATTTGCACTTTCCCACAATTTAGACTTTTTTTGCATGTCCCTAGAAAAGTGTAAATAAGGGGTTTTGCTGTATACCATTAGTATCTTATTTTATTTCATCTGTAAAAGCATCTAAATACTGCCATTGCTAAAAATGTCACTTTTCTGATTTAAAACAAATTTTATACTAATTCAGTAAGAGTTTGAACTTAGTTTTCTGAAAATGAACTTCTTTCAACTATAGTACTAGCTAATATAAAGTTTTAAAATAAATAATAGATTTAAACTTAATTTTAATTATGAAAAACATTTTAGGAAGGTCATAAGTGAGGTAAATTCATTCATGTTTAAGTTGTTTGCTGAACTAGGGCCCTCACCTTTTTTATCTGTCTACATTAGAATTTACATTATATCTCATGTCATATAGTTTCCAGGACCTCAGGAGGGATCTGCAAGCAGTTATTGGAACACGGGCCAACATTAACATTGCTCAAATAGAGAATTATGGCGGAGAAACTTTTCTTTCTGAAGAGGTTGCTATTGCTTTGCTGCAAGAAAGTAAACTAGCATTTTTGCGATGTGAACTGGTGAGATAGTAACTTTAACAATAGTTTTTAAAAAATGTTTTGTGTTTTTGTTCTCATCAAATAAAGTTACCTCTGCATTTTAGCTATCCCGCCCATCTGAGCTACCTGGAAATGCTGTTCAGATATTTGATTGTCTTCTACATTATTTGGTTGAAGAACATGTTGACTATGCTCTGGAATTGGGTTTGCAATCAGTTCCTATTCCAGAGACTAAGACCACCCAACCACAGCTTTTCTTTTTTGATGTGGTGAGGCAGTGCAATGCAATTATCCATCTTCTGGAGAGGCAATGTACAGATAGTGTATTACCCCTTGTAGTGTAAGTATTCTAACAAATTTTTAAAAATGTTCGTTGTTTTTATAAATTTTCACTTAACTATAAATTAGATTTGTATTAATGTTTAATTATATTTGTTCTAAATAATAAGGTAAAATCTTTAAATGCCAACCATAATTGATACTGTGATATAGCTTTACTTAATTTTAGCTCAACTCCTAAGCATGGGGATTGTTTATTTAAGAAGAAGTTTGTGCTGGAGCAAATAGAGATGAAATTGGATACAGGACTTGATAGGTATGTAAAAATGAAAATATTATAAAAGTGGAGGGACTGCACTGTGATGGAAAATGTGTCATTAGTGCAGCAGAAGAAATTGAGTTATTTTTTACTAATTAAATTTATACAGATTTAATTAAGTTGCATATATCATTAAATTTATTGAGTATGGTTATATAGTGTCTGCAATTGAAAAATTGTTCTCTAAGTTCAATAAATGTCCAGTTAAAATTTTCCACTGTGTATTACCTTATTTATTATTTCTCCAAAATTAAAATGTTACTCCGGATTAACTGGCTTTTCGATTAACTGACCTACCTCTTACGTTAACATTGGTTAAGCAGGTGTCCACTGTAATTTGTTTCTCAAATATTCCTTATACTTTTTAGGTGTATTTGTTAAGTAATACACTCATGGAAATTTTGTGCTTTCGCTATAGGTCTATTAATGCAATTGTTGGTTGGGTAAAAATATATCTTCAGAGTGAACAAAAGAAGACTGATTTTAAACCTGAAACAGACCAAGATACTTTGGCATCACAGGTAATTATTTATATGTGTAACTTGTGTGACCATAAAAGATAGAGTAAGCCAGATATCTATATCATTCACAAAATAAATATCCTAATCCAGCCATAACACATAATGTTTGGTTTCACCGAGAGTATCTATTGGGCTACTACTGGAATGGCATATCTTGGGTGAGCATATATTGTTTTATCATTTACCATTAAAGACTTTGTTATGGTAACTGATGTGTTCCTGGCTTAAAATATTTTAACAATTATCTGTGTTGAAATAATCTGCCATTGATTAGATCTAGATCTATTTATATAAAAATATCAGTATTTGTAGGTTAATTTGTGAATTTGTCTGAGAATACTTGACTGATTTAAAAGAATAATGCTTCACTCGAAATCATATGTCTAAGGAGAAGAAAGGTAGTTTTGAAAGTTTTTTTCTAGAGGTCAGTGGTTCAAGTCCAGGCTCATCCAGGACTTAAAATGTTTATTTGTGCATTTGGACTATGCTCTAAATAACTTTTAAATTTCAGCTCCCTAGCTCATCCTGTAGTACCAAAACTTTTATCTATTTGTTTTAACTAAGAATTTTTAACAGCCAAACAAATTAAAATATCAAAATTTGTATTATCCCTATTTCGTTTTTTTTTACAAATTCTACTTTTTAAAAAATTTCAGCTTTGTAGCACATTCGGAAATACATAATCCTTAAAAATTTGTTTAAATTTTCATTTTTCTAGTTGGTTTTGCACATGACCCTACCATCGTAAAAAGTTCGAGTCTCCAGCTCATCTGGAAGTGCCTAAACCTTAGTATTCTCCTCTGTAAGATGTCTATGTATAATAATGTTATATCCTCCTTTGTAAGGAATGTGTATATATAATGTTATATGTTATATAACCAGGGCTTGAAAAATGCATTCGTCTGCTTGTCTTTCACGAGTAAAAATTGTTAGTTGACAAGTAAAAATTTCAATAGAGCAGTTTCAGTTCAATCTGCAATTATTTATACGTTATACCTATTATTGAATTGAAATATTTGGAAACATTGCCAATCTACTTAATTTAGTGAATGTTGTGGCCACTAGGAAGTAGCTAACTACAACCACTTCTACAAGCACATCCAGGGGATTTCCCTATGCTGTGCATGCCTTTAGCCCTCTCCGGGCTGAAGCGCCCGAAACTGCCCGTCTTGGAATGATTTATGAATATACACTTTATCTTTCAGGTATCCCCATGCAAAAATATCTGGAGGAGTAATGTCTGGAGACCTTGGGGGATATTGAAAAGCATTCCCCCTGCGACTTATCCACCATTTGGGAAATTCAGTATCCAGATAGGCACAAACATTAGAGTGAAAATGTGGAGGTGCACCATCCTGTAGAAAGTACACTAATGTATCCAAAAACATGTTTCTTATTGAGAAAACTGCATCATTCATTAACAATTCAAGATAACTTTGTCCAGTAACAGTATCACTGAATCTGTACAGTCTGATTATCCCACGAGAGGAGAGTCCCATCCACATACTTATCTCTGCCAGGTTAACATCTTTCTGTAGAGTGAGGTGCGGATTGTCACTGGCCTAGTAATCACAATTGTGATGATTCAAATGACCATTTAATTTGAACGTGGCTTCGTCTACCTTATGATTATGTCCTCAAAATAACCAGCTTCACCGTTCTTGTGACAGTGCCACTCACAAAATTGTGTTCGTCGATCAGAATCGTCTTCCTGAATTGCATGCAATAGCCGAGGTATGAAAGGTTTGAACTTTATGTCCTTTAATATTCTCATAACACTAGATTGACTCAAATGCAGTTCTCGGGAACACTGTCTTGTTGTCTTCTTTGGTGACTGGTCATATGCACTTCTAATGGCTACAATTTTTTGGCCTTTCTTGACGTCCTTCTCCTCCTACAGCTTTCCTTACTGATGCTCTGAACAGTTCAATGCTCTTCAAATTTATCACGGAGGTGGGTTATTGTTAGATGCTTTAGTGCCTTTGTCCCATATTGATGTTCCCATACACACTGAACCTCTCTAACATTTTCATACTTCCAGTACCTTTTTAGAATGCAGTTCCTTTCTTCTGATTAGCTAACTTTTCCCCATATCATTGGGTCACCAATTAATCTGCAACATAGTAAAAAGCCAATTCTTTATTTTAGCTTTAAAATGTACAAAATTTTATTCAAATTGGTCATGCTGTCTACAAAATATGGCTATTTGAAGTGTTTATACATAATTTTGATTCACTCTGCATAATAGGTAGGAGGATACTAATGTCCAGCCCAAACTAGAAAAGATAGAGAGCTGAAAGTGTCTGCATTTGTAGAGGTCATGGAGAAACTTCCAGAAAAAAATGAGACCTCTCGCCTAAGTGACATGGATTGGACTACAAAAATTCCGAATGTTGCCTTTTCACCATAAGAAAAGCATTGCGCCAATTTTTAAAATTAATTTTGGGCACTTGCCGATAAGCTGGAGAAATGAAATTTTGAGCGTTGCTAGAAGACCAAAATACCTATTAGGGATTGGTATCGTTTTTTCTTACAGTGTCCTGGGTTCGACTCCAGTTGCCCCAGAAATTCTCCCATAAGTTTTTACCCCTTTTTTACTTTCTCCATATACATAGTATATGGGAAAGTATTGTATTCATGAAAAATCTGATGTGGCCACCACATGACTTTCTCCATATCTGTAATATTTCTAAAAATTTTTTTATAAATATTACAGGTATTTCCATTCTAAAGCCATCTTTTTCACCTTTCAATCATTTTCTTCCTTCTTAATGATTCAACAGTTAGGCAAGCCGAAGGGTTAATAAAATTCAAAAGTAAAAATTTAGTCCGTGGGCCATAGGTTGTACACCATTGGTCTAAGCATATCTTTTTACTCTTGTAGCTATTGCAATCTCAATACACACAATGATATTTGTAAAATTTTTGACATAGAATTTCTGATGTTCCATGGCATTAATCTCATTATTATACGTGCTTATTAGGAATTAAACTCTGGAACAAATGTATCAAATGCACAAACTGTAATTACTGTGAGAAGACTAATAAAGCGCAATAATGAAAATGTGTCGTAGGAACTCACTTTGCATAAGGTTTTACTGCATATATTAACAATTTTTTCACTATTAATTATTAATAATGTATATGTAAATGATTTTGCAACAAATGAGTCTATTATTCAATTTTGGTGATCAATGGGTTCGTGTCGGTACAGAATACAGTAATAATCTTACCTTCAGTCTATAAGATACAGGCTGATTTTTGGAGTCATTTTTCTAGAAATAAAAGTGCATCTTATAGCACTAAAAATAAAGTACCAATTTCACCATTGTCATCTGACATATAACTGTTGTTTCTCGTTCTTCTCCACTTGCACCATTATTGTCCTCTTAACAGTTGCTGTATTTTATCCTGTGCAATTCTTCCTCGGGTCATGCTTGGGTGTCATGTTGGCAGTGATAGGAAACAAGCGAAGCTGTTACTGCTTGAAGTAAGAATGGTGAAGAAAGAAATAGAGATAACTTTATATAGAATGAGGATCAAAAAATGATGCTACATAAGTTGTGGGTTTGTAACAGTGTCTGAAAAATTCTCAGCCTATATGGGAAAGGGAGGGGATTGCTGTTTTGTAGTTAGACATCTTGTGACAATGTGTTCAGTGTCATGATAATGCTATCCGAGTTTTATTCAGTGCGTCACTTTCCAAAAGGATGATTCAGTAACTCAAGAATTTCTGCATCATTTTAATATTGACATTATTGAATTGAATATTGTCAATTATACACACGCTCATGCACACCCATGTATGTCTTATTATTTCTTTGAAATTATAAAAAAAACATCAGGAGTCCATTGGACATACATGGTGTGGCATTACTTTTCATTAAATTTCCAATTCTTATAGAAATTTTGTTATAATTAGCAGAATAACAATTAAAAAAAAGTTGTAGAATTTCAAGTGTATCTATAGATATTAATAAAAGACAATGTGTGTGTGTGGCCAGCATATCTTGAAAACCAAGAAACTTAAAACTTGGTACACTTACTGATGGGACCATGAGGATGTGCACCTTGGTGCCAGAATTTTGATGGGGGGAGGGTGCTATTTCCCATAAGATAACATGTAGAAATCAATTTAGACTTTTACTATTTTTCAAATTAAAATTAGAAAGAATTGACTTAGGACCTAGACAGTTTTAAAGAAAAATAAATTGCATTTTTCACATTTGGCCTACGATACAAAATCGCTCAAGTTCTACATTTAAATCGTACTTATTTGAGAAATTTAAGCATTTTAACAATATGTTGCATTGCCGACCATGACATTGTTAAACCTCGAGATTGTTTTGTTACAGCAATCCTTATACAGTATGCATAAGGAATGCGTGCTTTGAATGCTTGAATATGAGAGAGAAAGAAAGAAATGAGAGAAAATTAAATGTTCCATAAATTAAAAATAATTTTGGGCATATAAGAATTGTATAGCGTATTTCTTTGTCATACAATTTCTATTTGCCCAAAACTATTTTCACTCTCTTGAACACTCAATGATGTGAATTTTATATTTATTACTTACTTTTTAGTGCATATAAAAGTTGATTTCATTAATTTTTATTTCAATTTGAACTTAATACAGGCAGTCCTCAGTTATCCAACACGATGCGTTCCTTAACTAGGTGTTGGATAATGAATCGTCAGATAACAAAATGCATTTTCCCATAGAATTAAATGTAATAATGAAGCCTAGGTTCACAACTAGGACCAAATACCCTATTTTCACTAAAATAACACAAAATAGCAATCCAAATCACATAATATCTCAATAACCTTTCTTTCTCTGTATCAGGGATAAATTCTCCTTTCATGATTGAGGTTTCTATGATGTCAACATCAATAATTATGATCTTTAAATCAAACTCAATATAGTGTTTGATTTCATAAGTATTGCATGTTCCTGCCGCTTGATATCTCTAGGTGCGTAGAAAATACAAAGCCAAATAGTTCTTATTCTTCAAAATTAAATGGAAATAGCAAAAATGTGAAACCTGTTAAATATTTTTTATAATGTGGTTTTATCATGTTCAATTTTGTACTCAAATTTATTAATATAATTTATATTTCGGCAGTGCTGCCAATCTGGATTTTCTCCTGCTAGATCTGACAGTTTTTGCAACTGTTTAGCGAGAAAAATTATCACTTGGCAGAAATGTTTAGCATTTTATTTTTTTGTTTGTGGTTTTTACTGATTTTAATAATAGTAAACTATTTTACATATTGTAAATGCAATGAGATTATTTTAAACTTCAACTATGGATTTGATTAATGATAAAATGTAAATAGAAACCAAAAAGCATGTAGTAGTTGAAATTTCATTAAAAAACATTATCAAATAAAAATTAGAAGAATCGATAAAAATGTTGTATTTTGGATTTGAATGCATGAATATATCTGAGATGAAGATAATAAAAATAGTTGGATAACTGGGTTTGATGTCTTATAAGTGAGTCAATGATTTTAATAATGAAGTTTCGAATACGTGAAACACCGGAAAGTGAACATTCGGATAATGAGGACTGCCTGTACTCATCCACGCATATCCATCATATTTGTTGGGCAATTACACGTTTGAAATAAAATGTAATAATAATGGACAATTAAAGTTATGTTCTTGGTCCATTTAACCCAGAATTGAACTGGGTTGATTGGATCCAGTTGGTAGTTCTAGGATTAAGAGCAGTGTGGATTTTATATTTTCATTGCCTTAGGGTTGTCTACTTACCATTTCTAGGAACATTATTCAAGTCCATGGATTGGGCATTTTTACTGTTTACCCTCTCGACTGAGAAGCATTGAACAAGTGGACATTGTTCAGTCAAAATTCTCAACATCTGCTAAAATTACTAATTCTTGGCACAGATGCCATTTTTAGATTCATCAATGATCCAAATACATCTAAACCAAGTGGGTTGTCCATTATTTGCCTATTAAGAGAAAAACACTTCCCTAAATTAAGGCCTGGAAAAACAGGAAATTAGTTCTGGCAGTCATAGGGTAATGCCAGGCACACATCAACTGAATCACAATTGAGTCCATTTGGAGTCGTGACCTTTCACAGTCCTAGTGAGTCACTCAAAATCGATTTCCCATAAAAATGCATGTAATAATGGTAGGATGCATTCCTGACAGAAACATTTCTACACTTGTTACTATTTAAACCATGTTTTATGGTCTTTATTAGATGATAAACATTGAAAAGATGTTTAAATATCAAGCATACATCAACTTAGAAAAGTAGTGGCAAAATGTAAAAAAATAAAGATTATTTTATCCTGATCTTAATCAAATTTACTCATAAAAAAGTCACTGCTCTGGGCACTGCATGGCCAATGCCATGCATATTTGCCACCAACTTGGCTAGACTGTCAGAAAGTTATGGCTAGGCAAACCATGGACCTAGACTCAACTCCATGGTGCAATTTCAACTAGTTGATTTCTGTGTAAACCAGAGTCGGCACCAGGCTAAGTTGCAGTTTGATTGGACTCAACTGCAACTTTGTTGGTGTGTAGCAAGCCTTAATTAACTCATTGTAAAAGAACTTGAGTGCTGTTTATAAGCATTTGATAAATAATATTTTCTTTACAGGCATGCATTTCAGTAGTTCAATTTGTATCAAAAATGGTTGTTAGAATAAGAGACAGCCTTGATGGAAAAAATGTGGAAGCCTTGATGATGGAATTAGGAAGCCGGTTTCACAGAGTCATTTATGAACACTTGCAACAATTTCAATATAATTCCTCTGGTAAGTTTTTTCGTGGTTGAGGATTCAATCTTGAAACAGTATTTATTAACATCTAGATCTATTATTTCTCTAGGTGCTATGTGTGTCATATGTGATGTTAATGAGTACAGAAAATGTGCCAAAGAATTTAAAGTTCCTTTGGTTGATACACTCTTTGATACATTACATGCATTATGCAATTTATTGCTTGTGAAGCCAGAAAATTTGAAACAAGTCTGTAATGGGGACCAACTTGTAAGTGAACCATAATTGTTCTTAAGGGTTAATTCCTCTGTATAATACTACTACTGTTTTTTCTGCATTATAAGTACCTATTAATTTTTCAGGCACTTTTGGAAAGATCCATTCTCCTCAGCTTCATTCAACTCAGAAGTGATTACAAAACTCAAAAGCTTGCAAATTCTCTAAAAAACTTGGCAACCTGAGAAGTTTTGTTACGATTGATTATATTACAAAGAATGATTACCGTTTTAAGTGAAATCAAATAATTATTCATTGTACTATTTTGACCATTGATTTTTTTATCTAATAACTGTTAAGCAATAAAAATCCTTGTACAAAAAAGTCTCATTGATAATTTGAAACATTACAGTGTAAAAAATATGGCAAGAAGCAGTATTTCTTAACTAGTGGAGTATGAAGCTTCAAAAATAATTATAACTTTATCTCAACATAATTATTTCAATATTAAATGCTTTTCAAGTTTGATTAACGATGTAACACTAAAATTTATTCAACAAAAATCCACTTCTTGGAAACGGGACTTTGTTTTTGTGGTATGCGACGATGCAAAAGGTTGAGAACAATTTTTCCAAGGGAACAACATTCAGAGTCAGTGGTTACAACCCCATTCTTCGGTATTAAAGCATCTTTTGTTCTTAAACTTATATCACGTAAAGTTGCAGCCTTTTGTGCCAAAAAAACCATGTAAATAGCATTTCAATTTGAGCAAGTTTAGACATATGAAAACCTTGTTTTAATTTCTTATTGGTACAATAGATTTACAGCAAGGGTAAATCACAACACAAAATACACGAGTGTCTCATAAATATGCCTGTGATACATACCTTGGGAATTAATGAAAACAGTATGTAGTTGGAATTGTGGCTTTCACGTTACACATATTAATGATCAACAAAATTTCTGAATGGTAGCATTAACAAAATTTTACCAACAGTACAGCTGCTATATAAAAAATTAATCCAAAAAGATGACAGAATTAACCGTCTCATTTGCGAGTCCAAGCAATCCTGATCACATGCCTTCCACACCATTAGGGCAGCTAACCAAGGGATTATTAAATCATCCGATAGAAAAAAGTTAAAAGATTTATGATTTTAATTCAGGTAGCATGAGATGCAGTCCAATAATGAGAATTTGATCCTTGTTTTGCATGGTGAGGGTGACATGTGAAAATACTAACTGAAATCGATTAATATAACCTCCCTCCCTCCTTAAACAGAAGGGCTCCCTCACACACTTTTTAACTACTCCCATCTTTAAACATGGGAACAGGTACATCATTCAGCTGACTGAATGCCACCACAATAAGATTAAGTTTTAATTGATAGTAATACAAAGCAGATTCACCAGCAATCAGCGCATGCGATAAACATTAGTCTCGTGCATCTCACAGAGTTCACCCTTGAAATCAATCTCGACTGTGAAATCTAGGTCTCGATTGTTACGCTCATTGGGACGCATTGCAAACACTCCATATATTTCTTCCCCCTTGCGCACAGTGAGGTAGTCATCAAAGTAGAACACAGTCTGCTTCCAGTGGGTGTATGGTGCCTCGGGGGCAGTACTGAAGCCGATACGTTTGTGACATTTTGTGAACTCCATATTGAAAAAAGTTACCAGAGCTTGAATATAGTCGTTGCGACGTACTTGTAGGTGGAAGGGTGCTTGGAAACTTAAATCTGCTTTTTGCACCGTATACAAATCTACCTCTTTCAGCAAACACGCATTTGTCACCACCTTAAATACAAAATACGATGTTCGTTAAAGTGAGATCCTGTGTTAATGCACGCGAACAAGTAATTGCTAACGTAATCACTCAAATTTCATGGCACAAACCTGCTTGGGATCGACTACATCAACTAAGGGCTCACTAATGGCCACTTTCCTTATTGAGCTCATGTCGAAACCATAGACATCATCCCACCAGTTAATCTTCTCATCCTTATACTGCCGATCTTCAATACCGCAAACGAATAAAGTTGCCCTATAAATGAAACATTACATTAACCAAATATATAGCTTAAAATATATTAACATTTAGAGATTACGAAAACCCACGTACTTGTCAGGGAACATAAGTCCATCTGCTTTAAGCCACTTATCGCGGGCATATAGAACTGTGTCCAACATAGACTCGTAAAATAAGCAGTATCCCATCCATTCAGAAATGATAATATCGACCTTTTCAACACCATCCGGCAAAGTTACTTCTTCTACCTAATAAACGTAGGTATATCAATCCAACATGAAATTATTCGTCGCTTGGGTTGCTTCTGCTCATGTCATTCAACTTACCTTTCCCTTAACTATTTGTACCACATCACTTAGTTGATTTGCCTCGACAATTTTTTTGGCATACTCCACGATGTTCGAGCATTCGATGCCGTAAACTTTAGCGGCCCCCGCCTTGGCGGCAAACATGGACAAAATTCCTGTACCACATCCAATGTCCAGGACTATCTTACCCTGATGGGTTAGTTGTTAAATGTGAACGTATGGCCATCAAAAGTTTCAGTAATATAAAAGTAATTTACTTTCAAGCCTTACCTTGAATAAATGCTTATTATGGTACATAGAATTTCTATAAGTTAAAGTACGGACTTCATCCTTCAACATCTCCTCATGAATTCCAAAATGTGCGTAGGAATCAAAATAATAATCTCTGGACGTCATCTCATCAACATTTACATCCTCCTTAGTTTCTTTGTCAACATGATTTTCTTGTTTCAGCTTAGTAGGAGAAACGCTTTCGGGAGTTACTTCCATATTCTCCATTTTTACAACCTGTAAATACTTTCAACATTAAGAACAAAGATAGGATATAAATGCAACGGTAAAATAACTTCTAAAACGAAACTAGGACTTGCGACATGTCAACAAAATAACCAAGGCATCTTGCGCGGCAAAATTGTTAATGGGTAGCAATCAATATGTAGCAACGATTCAAATATTATAATAGTCGCTTGTGAAGCAACTAATAGGATTACTATCACATGGAAAGTAACAGATGCACTGCAACATTGTCAAATACCATTTGTTTCTAGCACGTGTTCTATAAGAACGAATACCAGTGATAAATTGAAATTTTCATAAAATATGTTGCTCAAACGATAGATTTAACAATCTGAATCATTTAACACTACAAAACTCACTTTAAATTCACCTTTTATTTCACAACAAAACATAAAATTTATACCGGCGAAGGAACTGACCCTACAGCACAGCGTCCCGAAAAATTAAGAAAAAGATAGCAGCGCCGTTTTCGAGCAAGCAGAGATATTGACTGAATGCGAGTCTATAGGTATTAAAGCAGACAACTCATGAAGTTACTGATATTTATGCTAATTTTCAGCATAATCCACTAATAAACTGATTAGAATGTGTATAATATAGCAACTTACCGATATAGGGGTATCGTTTATCCTACTTTCATAATCCTCTACAGGAACAACTGCAGTATTCGCCATGTTATTTGCCGGATGCGCAGGCGTTCGTCGATGTTTCTTTTTTTGTGTATCTTTTACAAATGAATGATTAAATTAACTAAATAGATCTATTTTTTAAATTATAATTTCTTAAAAATTTCGAATGGCAAAACTTTACGAGAAATTTTCATAAAGTATAATAGATTATGCGTATCCGTTCAAGAGTAACTGTGCCTGGGATAACCAATCAGAGCAGAGCTTCCTTTGACAAGTTGCTGTAGCCTCAGCTTGCCTGATGGATGGGAAAGAGGTCAGGTTAAAGTGTTTGTTGTACTGATGTATTGTTGTTCTCTGTGAATTTCATTAAAATCATCTTACCATTATCAAAAGGAGGTAGAGATCATCGTTTGAAGACATGCTGGTAAGTTTTAAACTTTTAGTCAGAGTTTTAAATAGCAAGTATGTACATTCTTTCTCTTTTCTTTAAGTATAGAGTGAAACTTATGAAATCTTTCTCTAGAATCATATTCCGTACTCGAATTAAAGATATTTACCAAAACTGCCAGTTATTATCATCTGTATTAACTGAAAAAGAAACGAAGCGACGGATTATTGCAATTGATCAAAATAGCGCTATAAGCAAACAAACCGCCTCCTTTTTTATTTGATATGAAATTCATCTGATTTTCATCACATTTGAATATTAGTACATTTTGCTGTTGTCTAAACTTATCGAAGCGAGATACGTCCGAGGAAGGTCAATAACAGGTTTGAAAAATGTATACGCAGTTTGGGATTTTTGTTGGGTGGTAATTTTGAATTTTACATCATTGATACGCATTCTTGGTTTTATCAGTTGGTAACGCTGTTAATGTTTAATTGCATGTACCTTTAATTCAAAACATTCGTGCATACACTTTTCTTGTAGACGGTTAAGCTGCCAGTTGAGGTTCCTGGTATTCCTTAATGCAGGCTTGCAGCATTAAGAGAGAAACTATGGTAAGGATTTATCTTATTTCTTTCAAAATTCAGTGTTAATAATGATGTAGATCAAAATTTAGTTTTTTCTAATCGTAATTATCAGTTATTGTTAGAAATTTCTCACTGGTTAACTTAATGATAACTACGCTTTTATTTTGTATGAGATACTAATTCAGGTTTGCATACTTGTCTGATTTTAACTAAAAAATGTTCGTTGAAGGGGGATGATCCACCCTACTTAGCTGTTGGCACTGAAGTTAGTGCGAAGTACAAAGGAGCTTTTTGTGAGGCGAAGGTTCGGAAAGTTGTCAGGAGCGTAAAATGTAAGGTAAGAAATTAAAAAATTTGGTTATATATTGATATATGCATTTGTGTGTATGGACGGTAACTTGGTGTTAAAATAAGCCCAGTGAATACTGAAGAATAGAAGTGTCCCTGGGATATCGTCGAGTTGTCCTCTCTCAGTGACTGTCAAAGGGTATCGCTCGAAAGCTTCTATCCTATCATTAATGAGGTCAGGCTCTACTTTGTGGAATTTACTCATCGAGATGAAAAGAAGAAAACTATCACTTCCACAATTGATTGAAGACGACCGGTTTCGCTAAGATCGTAGCATCATCATGTGAAAAATTATATAAAACCGTTCCATATATAAGGATAAAGGAGGAGGGAGAAAGGAGGGATTACACTGGAAGCGATTGGAAAGTAATTAACCCCTCGAGCGTGAAGGACATTTAAATCAAAGCCACCCCAGAGTCGGAGGAGATTTAAATGAACTAGCTGTTCTGGAGTAAACTTATAAAAAATCGATTCATTGCATTCATCAGAAATTTGTTGAGAATTGCATAATACTATGAGTGTTTATACTATTTTTTACATTTTTAGGTAAGTATTTTGGGTGAAACGGTTTGATGAATTATTTTAACCATTCACAGTACTATATCGCACGTCTTTATCCTAGGTTTATGGATTACTTCATGTATACTGCTTCATCGTAGATTTATACAGCTTCCTCGTAAGTTGATCGGAAAATACCTTCAAATAAGTATAAACAAAGATGCTAGAAGCGCGCAGGTACAGGAGAAATAGGAAGTTTGGTATTTGCCTACTCAACAAAAAAATGCCAAAAATATAGGTTTTTACCTTAGTAATTTGAGCATGATCTTCAATATGATTCTCACTATCACTGTTTGAACTGGCACTTTCTTCCGATTTACTTTCAAGTAAGATTTCCGTCTCGTTTTTATCACCAGGTGTTTGCCTTTTTCTCCTGGTTGATGCCATGATAACTTCGACTGTTTTAACTTCTTATAAATTAAACATAAAAGTAATCACAGAAAAAACGAACAACAGCTGCGTCCATTCAGCATAAATGCTTCCCTCAGACTAACTTATTCAGAGTGGCTAGAGAATATTTCCATATAGCTCTCAAGTGTTGACACATAAGAAAAAATATTCATCTCAAGAGTGAGAGAGGTCAGAGAGAAGATAAACACGTGTAATACACAATTAAAACACATGTAATACACATTTAAAAATGCGCAAACGTAATACACAATTACAAACAAGGCACAGAATAATGAAAACCACAAGAAGCACCATTCAGGGCAAAGACTTCTTTTGGTCTATCTGTAGAGATGCGAAAAACGTTTGGCGTAAAAACGCTCGTGGTATCAGTCAGCATACGTATTTCCACGTAGGCTTTCAGCTTTCTTGCTCATCCTTTTCTATAATGGCTTATGCTGGTCCTTATCATTTGGAGATAAGTGAGGCTGTTTGGAAGACCCACATTGTCTCACTGCCTTGCTCAAAAAAAATGTTCCTGGATAGAGAAAGAATGGCCAAGAGATTCTGCTGAGGGTAGACAAAAGTGCTGTGAAATTCTCATAAATCTCGCCCACACTTCCAACTCACTTATAGATGGTCCTTTCAAGTCGAAATGAGGTTCGTCTCATCGTAGGTTGGAAAGATTTGGAAGGCCTAAAATTCAAAACTGCAGCAAGAAAAAAGAATCAAAATAATAAGGAAATATCTTTGGAAGAAAGCATTAAAAATTAAACATTTAACATATAAATAAACGCCAAACCTTACTCTATTAGAATATATAAACAAATAAGAGGTACTGTAATATTTGGCCATGTAAAAGCAAAATTAACCAAAGGTACAGGGTTGGTGCAGAGCATTTATGACGACAGCATGCAACGTTTACAGGGTCGGTGCTCTGCACGCATGACAACGTTGAGGGGTTAAAGAAACAGGAAAAGGAAGGTGGAAGCAAAATAAAATTTTTATATTGCTTCCGCCTTCCTTTTTCAACCTCTTCCTTTTCCTAACCGTTTCTTTAATTACTTTCCAATTGCTTCCTGTGTAATCCCTCCTTTCTCCCTCCTCCTTTTTCCCTATATATGGAACGGTTTTATATAATTTTTCACCTGATGATGATACAATCATAGTGAAACTGGTCGTGTTCAATAAATTGTGGTAGTGAAAAAGTTTTTTTCTTTTCATCTCCTCTATCCTATGTTTTTTGATGCATCTCTCTTTCGGACAACCCAGCGGATCTCCTATCGGTAAATGTCCACTGGGCTTCCTTCAACATCTAGATTATACCTATTTACATTTACTGTTACTGAAGCATTTGTACACATTACGTTCACCCCATGGTAAATTAATCTCCAATGTAGCTCATCTTGAAAATGTTTGATATTATCAATCACTGCAGTTGCTCATAGGTTATGTGATTGTAGAGCTTTTGCTTTTGTTATTAAATTCTTCAGTCTTTATATTCATTTTGTGTACTAAAACTTTAAAATATTTTGCATGTATTCTCAATACTTAACATTTATTATGATGCTTACAGTATGTTATTTTAATGATGTGATGTATTTTAAACTTATGCAAACTTGATTCAGTATTGCATTTCAGTATGATATACTGTTCTTCAGCAACTAATAAAATTTCCATTAGTTAAAAAATATATTATATGTAACAAAATACCAGATCTTTGTTGCTGTAAATTCCGAATGCTTCTACAATCCAGAAATATAAATGGTAGTAAAATTAATGGGACTGAGTGCAATGTGCTTTTGATTTGTGGTGTAAAATGATTCAAATCAAAATACACGTGTAGGGCTTCAAAGCTAATTTCAGTTGCATCTGTGCCAAATCAATATGAAATTGTGTTTACTACTATAAAAACATTTATTTTTCATTTCCTTAATAATGAGAGAGTAAAAATCAGGCCCGTCTAACCCATAGCCTTTGAGTCGTGTAGAAAGGAAGATCTGCTGCTGTGCCCTATTTATAAACTTGAAATTATTCTGTATTATTGGGATACCTTAAATTTAACATATCCTTATTTTATTGTCATTTGTATCTAGTGTTGCCAATCTAGTGAATTTTTAGCTAGCTCTAGTGACAGTAGGTTCGATCTAGTACTGAAAAAATAATAAAGTGAGCATTTACAAAACTAGCAAATCAATTTAACAATCTAGCTATTGGCTAAAATTACAACAAATGCTTTCATAGCAAACAAAAAAGAAAATTTAATAACCAAAACGTATATAGATAAGCGGAAATTCTTTTCATGTCTTAGTTTTTTGTTTAATTGATTTTTAAGTGCATCGACTGCCATGGTCATGTTGCACTGTCATCAACTGGGCACACACACACAGAAGGGAGGAGGGAAACCTGGTGCCAGCATTAGTCTACACTTAATGAAGAGCACCAAGGGCGCCAACTGCTAATGTCCCTTTCGAAGGTCCGAGCGCTGACTTTGCATGGTCTCCTCAAACCACACAAACAGGCAGCTGGGCAACCTCGGAAAATTTTTACTTTCGCAGGATTCATCTTTTCACCCGTGTCTTACTACTTATTTTATTGTTTTCTTTTTCGTAATTTGCGAAATTAACTACAAATCCAGACCAATGGATATCATTTATGGTAATGGTGGTATTGTTGGCCATAAGGATAAAGGAAGAGAGAGATTGCTTATTCAAAATAAAGGCCAGAGTAATCAGTCAGAGAAGAAAGTTTTTGTCGGAAAGCACGAGCTACTTTATTATAGACACCATGTCGTGTATATTTCTATTGCTACAGTTTGCTGAATTATCACTGAAAAGATCATAAAAGATTTTGTTGTAAGATAACTGCCATATTTTTAGAAGTCCCAAACATGGATGCCTGCTGAAACTTTTCCAGGGGAAGAGGTAGAGGGGCAATGGGATAGGCAAGCTGTCATATTTGGAGGTCTTAATATTTTAGTGGTTTGTTTCAAGCATGTTGCAGGGGGTCTCCGCCTGCTTGCCTGACCTCAAAAAATGACCACATTAATCCCCTGACCTAACCAGACATCATTGTCTGTTTTCCCTTGGCAAAGGCCTGATCCAGAGGGGGGCAACTTCCCCCTCCCAGTGGTCCCAAAATGTTATAATTTTATTTTTACTGCACGTTTCGCGAATTAGCTGATATTAAATGTAAGTTACGAAACAATCTAATGTAACTGTTTTTCCTATTCAGTTGCAGAGAGCACTATTGTTCCTTCTCTAGCTAATTCTAGTGACCAACCTAGTGAATTACTGAAGAAAATAATTGGCAACACTGTTTATATCAGCTGTGGCTCGATGTAGTGGTTATTCTTCTTCAGGCCTAATGGAATTTGCAATTCAATACAAACAATGAAATAACTGTGTACAATAACAATAGTTTATCCCCATGATGCGGCTCCTAGAAAAATCATCCATCCCAGAAAAAGTCCTGGATTCGACTCCATAAGTTTACACAGGGTTTTTGATTTTTAAAGGTGCAAGGTTTATTTCCTTCATTCATTAAAATATGGACCGAATTTCTCCATTTTTGTTTTATTCGACGGCTAACACTATAAAATATTTTATTCTTGCAATGTTTAGACGTTACACGGAAGAATTTGTCAGAAGAAATGTCAAAAGTAATAGATTCCAACAAATAATTGCAGATAGTTATTATTCAGTAAACTGCATGTGGACTAGGGCATTTTTACCGATTGACTAAAAGAAAAAAAAAGCTTTATTTCAATACTGGAATATTACCTTTTTCTTAAGTAAAATCATTTTATTTTACATATTTAATGTTTATTGACCCAAATAAGCCTACACATCAGCTTGAAATTTAATGATAAGGAGAATACGGGTTATTATTAATAAATTAAAAATAACACGTTGTGAAGTACAAAAAATTTGTGTTGGTAACAATTCATGAATAAAAAATGAAACAAATGGTTGATTGAAGTAGGATCTGGTGCTTTCCCGGTGGATTGCTTGTAGAAACTTTTCTCGGGTACACTCTGACCCGGTTGTGTACCTGAGAAAAGTTTCTACAAATGGTTGATTATATATGAAAAACATAAAACAATTTTAAAGCATTAATAACATAAAACTTTGAAAATAATTGCTGTATATCATTATTTTCCTCTCTTAGATGACATTTAAACATTCAGATTTTTTACTGACTTAGCAAAATGTTTGTAAATGAAACAAGAATGTGGATATTTTGTATCCAACAATAACAGATATTCGTAATTAGTATTCGTAGTAGGCCCTGTAAGAAGTTAATAGCAGTTGTTGCCCGAAACATGATTCTTTGTGAGTTCATATTTAATGAAGTGTGCAATGATAATCATTGGAAATAATGTATGGTAGAATTTTAAATTTTTTCCTTTTGAATATAATTGAAAGAATGTGATTGTTAGCGAGTTCCTCTATAATAAAGTGTGCAACGATAATCATTGGAACTAAGGTAAGGTAGGTTTTAAAAATTTTCGCCTTTGAGTATATATATATGTGATATAAGACTATATATAAGACTAACATTGAGTATCTGTGTGACATTGTGATGACAACATTACTCTAATACATTGCTGTAAAATTGAAGAAATTAAAAAATGCCAAGGGGTAGATTATGTATCATTATTTTCCTCTCTAAGGTAATTTTTTAACGCGCAGGCTTCTGACTGACTTAACAAAATTTTGCACGGGTACCACTAGAATGATGTGGTAAGATTAATACAAATTAATCACAATTGTAGCTGCAACGGGCTGCTAGTCAAATAAATAAATCATTAATTTACATTGAAAAAATAAAGGTTCTTTCTGCATAACTGGGGATGCAAAACATAACTCGACGTAGCACCGCCGACGAGAAAACGATAAATGGAATTACTACAAGGCGCGACATACTCATACTCGGAGCACAGGATACGACTGCTTAGCCCACAACATATTCCAACTCGTCCCCCGGATTGGGTAAGATAATTAAAGTGGTTTCTTCCTGCATTCACTGTGGCCCACCCTCTCCGGTTGTGTATCACTCATCGTAGTATCATCATTAAGTGAAATGCCACTGCTAACATACCACCAATTGTCACTTGGAGAAGAAGCAAGTGCCAGGTTGAGTTGAGTTGAGTTGGTGTATGTTGTGGTCTGAGCAGTCGTATTCCGCATGCCGAGTATGAGTATGTCATGTCTTTTAGTAGTTCCATTTCTCGTCCGTGGTGCTACTTCGGCTTGTTTACATTCACATCCCCAGTTATGCAGAAAAAACCAAAATAAATTCTGCCTAAATATTTTTGAGTCCCAAATTAACCTTTAATTTCTTCTTTAATCTCAACATCACTTTAAGATCAAATGATTTCCTTTGAGGAAGTGAACTTTATTTTCAAATCTCGAATTACCCAAGTTTCATTTCATATCTCATCAATATTTATTCAGACTATTCCAACATTTTGACATATCTAAATTATAATGGTTGGCTATTTTTCTGGTTATCTCCAATTATCCTGAGAAAGGACTGTTGTTTCCGGCCTTGGTAGATGGGTGGTTAGCGTGTCTGGCTCCCAATGCTAGGGTCGAGGGTTCGAATCCTGCCGAGGGCATGGTTGTATGTGTTCATCTTTGTTTATGTTATTGTGCTCATTGTAAAAGGCCGTTAACGGCTGTTTATGGGCTAATATAAAAATAAATAAATAAAGTGAGCATTGGTTCAATTCTTTTAATGTAAGACTATTTTATTTGGACATACTGAGTGATCACATGCTTTTACTTTGTATAGCCCAGAGGTCTCAGATCCAAATTGCTTGAGGGGCCAAATGGATAGTTTAGAAAAAGATATAGTTAATGGTTTCAGGTGTCACTTGGTGGAATTTCTTCATAATGTAAAATAAAGAGACTTATTGTCTTTTTATTCAAGACACCATTTCTCACAAAAAATTGCCGTATTACATTCCATGCTTCATAGGCTATTGAACATTCCTTTGTCAGATTTCAACATCAGGAAAGAACTTCAAATCATTAAACAAATAGCAGTCAACAACAGCTACCTTAGAAAATTGACAGATTATATGAGAGCAAATGATCCCAACTAGCCATGAAACAAATATACGATTTGAAACCACAATGGCAAAGACTATCATTTCTTGGTAATATATCCCTTAAAATTAATAGATTAATTCCCAAAAATAAAATTAGAGCCGCTTTTACAATAGATCAAACTTAAAAAACCTTTTATGCCATACTAAAGACAAAATTAAAAATTTGGAAAAAAGTGGAATTTACAAATTACATTGTGGAGATTGTACCGCGGTTTATATAGGACAAACGAGATGAAAATTCAAAGAACATCATTACTGCTTCATAAACAGTAAAACAACCTCTCTCTTTGCCAAACATCTATTAGAACATGGACACAACAGCGACTTTATTCCTAAAATCTGCATTATGAAAGAAAGGGTCTCAGGCTTGATATTCTGGAACAATTTGAAATTATACAGTGTGTGGCTTCAAAAAACTGTTTTAAATGATATTTTGTATCCTTTTCATTCTCCACTTCTCGACCTCCCACTAATCTAATTATTACTACCAATTATCCCCATTGTCTTCTCATTATCCAACTTACTGGACATCACTAAGCTCAACCGTCTTCTCCCCCTCCCCTTCCCACGAACATACATTCACTCCTTTCCTCCAATCATATTTGCTCCACAATTCCTTTCTTTATTCTCCCCCACCCACCCATTGTACCTATTACTATAAATTACAACCGGCTTTGAATTTATTTCACCTGACAATGTTGCATTGCAACGAAACCTAGGTCGTTTGGAATAAAATTTAAGTGGAATTACAATAAGTCTCTTTATTTTACATTAGAAAAAGATGGCAAGCGACATTTCATGTTAATGAGCCTAAACATTTTGTTGAAGGTAAAAGCACACGACAAGATTTTAGTTAAATAATTCTATAATTTGTAATTATTAATTAATTAAGTAAATTTTTTTCATGAAATAATACTTTCCCCTATACTACGTATATGGAGAAAGTAAAAATAAAATCAAGTTTCTTATTCTTATCTTCACATTTCCATAATTATGCTACTCCTTTTTTACTTTCTCCATATACGTAGTATAGGGGAAAGTATTGTTTTCATGAAAAAAATTGACTTCGAGATTTCAACGGAAATACACGTTTTGAGGTCCCCTGAACACATTTTGTTCATTTTTTTGGTGGTGTTTGTGTGTGAGATAGCTTTTTTGTGGGTGCTCTATCTCAAAAACCTGTTAATCAGGTCAATGCAAAATTTTATATTTAACATTTTTATAAAAGTCACAAGAGCTGATTAGTTTTTTGTAAAAATCGGTCATCCAGAAGTGGGGGTTTACTCTTTTCACTTATCCATTATTTTGAAATATTCGCTTTAATATTTGATAAATGCAAAAATGTATTGGAATAAATGTTGTAGGAAATTTAATTTTCTACATCCTTTGAAACATTTTCCCACATGATGCATTGTTGAAGAGATGTCTTATATTTTTAGCTGCCACCTACTGATGACTATTGCTAACAATTGATGCTTAGTTACCTCTTAGTAACGCTCCCTTTTCTTTTCTTAATTTTTTGGAGCTTTGTGGCTATATCCAATATCAGAGGGCTATGGTTTGAGTTTATTTCTGTTTTTTGTAGTCTATAATTTTCTGTTTCTTAATATATTTATTATTATGTAACCCATTTGGAATTTTTAGAAATATTACAGATATGGAGAAATTCATGTGGTGGCCACATCAGATTTTATTAATAAGCATTCTTGAAGTAGTAATATTTTCTTTCAGGAAATGAAAATTAAAAGCCAACATAGAAGTTGTTTTTGGTAAATTTTTATGAAATCTTAACCTATTCCTTCACAGTTCCTAGGATGTTTATTTCAACTGTTGAGGACGCTAAGCATCAAAACCTAGGTTGTGTTAAAATATAACAAAGCAGTGGATAATCAGTGTTTTATTTTATATCCTAGGATGTTGTTTTTTTATGTACTTCTTGTTAATGTTAGCAAAATGTTTTTGTCGTGCGCATTTCTGAGTTTTCTTTGCATTTGCATGCATCATTTTATTGTTTCATTAATTGTTGTCCTTTATCAATGGAAGTCTTGACTTGGACAGGCATTGCATCAGTTAAGCAGCATTACAGGCCTAGCTTGCTTTCCATCTTGTACGGCCTGGTTTTTTTTTCTCCTTTTCGAGTGACTTTTTTACCTCTCCATGTCAGACTCTCCCCCTTTGGGATTCATTCGCATCATATTTTGACCCATTTTCACATTCTCTTTTGCACCTGTGCATATTTTATTCCACAGAAGTTAAAAACTCATCGTTTCACTTCCTCTGTTACCCAAAATTTCACTACAAGATGTAACCGTTTGTGTGATTGCCAATCTTATGCGAATAGATCAATTAGAGCCAGCAGGGATGTATCTCCTGGACATGCCGTTTGCTGCACAGGCATGCTGGCCAATGCTGCTTTGTTGTTCTGTCACGGTGAAAGCACGTAATCGCATAAGCCTTTGAGTTTTGTATAGGTCCTTGGATAATTTCATACTGGTACTTAATAGAGCATATCATTGTAGTTTTGGGCTTCTTTTTGTGTCGGTGACTCCACTCCCCTCCTTTCACTTGTTCCATTGTCGTGTTTTCTTTCCCCACTTCTTCAGGCCACTCCTCTCACTGATCTGGCAGTTTGTCTTCTTTTCAGGTGACCTTCAAACTCGGCCTTGGAACAGCTATCGTCACTGATGACCAGATCCGTGGGACGCTTCGGGTGAGCAAATACTAGTCCGCAATGAGCACGTAATTGTAGATAAGCTTATGTGTTAAATTGATTGGGTTGCGAGGAGAGAGATTTCTTCTTCGCTTGCACGTTGGTGCGGCTTTTAGATGGGCTGCATCTTTGGAAGTGGGTGCTTCCATACTCCGTGTCATTAGTTTTCAAATGAACTAATTAAGAATTGTTAGTAAATTTGACTAAATAAATAAATATAACTGAGCTATTTGATTTCTCAGGTATCCTATTACTTGGATCTATTTGCCTGAAAAATGTCTTCTTGGACCTGGTAACCATTGGTAACCATTTCAGATGGTCAAAGGCTCTCTGTAGGGTTGCAGCCTGTACTTAGAGAATCCTTGCTCTATGATATGCGAGACAGAGAAACCTCTGTGAAATCCACTTTTTCACTCAAACAAACTATTGCATGTAGGTTTTCTAATATCTATGTTTATTCAAGAACAAGCACTTAAAAAATACACATATCAAATATCTCCAATAGCCACAACAAGGTTGTAAAAACCAAGATGCATATTTCAGCTACAAAGGGCATAAGGCAAGCTCAATAGTTCCCTGTTGGATTAACCCATGTTGAGTCTTTCATTTAGATATTTGTCTTTTTTGCGATATTGTTTATTCTCCAGAAATAGAATGATTGATCTCATATTATTAATCAAATTCAATTGATAACTTAAAAAATGAACTTTGCGTATCAGCCTAGAATCAGTTTAGAGATTTATGTGATGAAAGACATGATTGGATTGACATAAAGTACCGTTAAGGCATTCATTCTCTGCACTTCATACAAAATACCTATAAAAGGAGGAAAAATTTTAGAATTATACTTGGTTGAACCATCATGAAGTACAGATGCTGTATACCTCTTCTGGTTGTGTTAAGTTTGAGGTTGTCTTTTTATTGAGGGTTTGTGTAACTTCGTAAGCATTTATTACCTTCCAAGCATCTCAGAAAGTAATTGACAAAGGTCAGTTAATTTTAGGGTACTATTTTCATGTGTATAATGAGAAATAAATTGTGCGAAGTATTGTCTTTATATAATAATATAACAATATTCCAGATTTAACTTGTGGAGCTTTTACTTAATTAATATAAAACACATCTATGATGTTAATCAGTTAATATATTTCATTGTCTGGTGCCTACTGCAGTTTCTGTTTGTAGATTTTGTCGACATTGTTTACACTTATGCAAGTGCATCATAAAAATCACATGTGTGGGCACATGGCACACTTACTGCATCACTAAATTTTTTATTCACTATGGACTATTACCCTTTATTTTCTATATTGCTGAGAAAGCAAGTAAAACTTGGGAAATGATTATGTATCATTAATTAATTTAATTCTCCTTTCTTTATGCTGAATTCTTTTACTGCTTTCGTGAATGATGAAATAATACAATTTGTGATAATAGGTGTCAGTTGTAATTTGCCTGAAATAAATGAAAATGTTATCTACATCATTGGATGTATGGATGGGCGGTGAATCATATATCAGTATGTTGCTCAAAATTATTGCCTGTTTATATAAACCAATTTAAAAATAGTAGTACAGGTATAAAATGAAAACCTTACTGATAGAAAATAAGGAAAGCTATGTTGTCAATGGGGTAGAAAAATGCATGCATGTGCTTAAGTGAAATTTTTTGTTTCTATGAGAAAATTCTTCTTAGCGTAGGAGGCAAAGCTTTTTTTTATTTGCAGTTTTTGTTTCATTTTTCAGTCTGGCTCATCAGTCGAAGCAAAACATCCAGAAAAGAAGGATTTTGTTGAAGCTAGTATAACCAAAATTCAGGATTGTAGCCAGTATACAGTTGGTAAGACCTCTTCCTTTTCTTAGCACATATATTGAATGTACATGTCATGTTTATGTTTTTGAACTAAATACATAATGTGGAATTATTTTTAGGAAAGTATTATTATATATTTAGCAGAATTAATGTTGTTCTCATGATAATTATAAAACTTGGTTGATCATTTCACAACCATACTGCCTGAGATTTTGGCTTCCTATATAAGCTCGAGCATCTGATGCTAGCTACAAATCACTTTCAAATATATCTCTGTAAATTGGACTGCATAACAAAATACCACTTTTTTACATTGCTGTACATATCTTAATATATAAATCTGAAATTGTGTTTGTTTGTCCGCTATAAAAATCCACACCTTTGAAGATATCGTCATGAAACATTGCATAGGTATATAATTCAACCCTGCGAGTAACAGGCTATATGGCGATATAAACATTTGGGGGGGGGAGAGGGGGGTGCTATATTATAAGCGCAGTGTGCATTACGCTACAATAGATGTTAGCACCATCGGACGGAAACCATGTGAATTACGTTAGCACCATTAGATGGAGCTGCGTAAACTATGTTAGCGCCATCGGACAATAGCCATGTGAACTACGTTTGCGTCATCAGATGGGAGCCATGTGAACTACAATTGGCGATGACTATAAATGGTCCTGTGAAATGCCGGGTACTCCAGCTAGTATATTATATATATACTAGCAGAAGTACCCGGCCTTGTTCGGGTTTAGGGTTAAGAACAAATAATCAATGCTAGAAACACTAAGTATGAAAAAGTTGCATATTATTTGACTCAATTCAACATTGTTCAGGTTTCTGATTCAATATTGATAAGAAAATTATATTTGAGTGTTAATCATTCAACCTTCTCTTGCATAAAAGTTCTCTATTAATGCAATATATGAAATTTGATCTTGCGGATTTGATACGTGACTTCCGTTAATAAATGCTATTTTTCAAAACTAAACACAATTTTTTTCAAAATTACTGAGTAACTTTCAGAATTTTTTGATACTTTGTTAATAATGCTACTCCCACCATAATATAAGATTAATTATTTTTATGTTTTAAGTTTTAAACTGGGCAGTTTTGACATCTCTGATGGACTTTTTTTAAATTTAAAGTTTTTACATTTTTATCTACTTTTCCGCAATTTTTGCACTATTCACCTTAAAAATATGCCTCTTGCATTTTTATAGCACAAAAAACTATTTAAGTCACTTCTCATTTCATGTCGTTCAAACCATTTTTATACAATGGGTATTTTTTTAAATATGCCCCGGGATTTATTAGGGATATTTGTGTTTTTAATTAGTCCCACTTGAAAACAGTTCAAACAAGTATTTCCAGAGGTTTTGTAGCAAAAACGTTTTTTTATCAAATAATGTTTTTCTTAAAGTATAATCATGAACAGTATGAACATGTGATATCACATTTCTACAGTAATAAATAATAATTACAAAAATCATCAAAAATTAGGTGGGTCCTGCTTAGTACATCTGGCTTACTTAGAAAAAGATGTGGTCCATATAAAATATAAAGGTGAGATCAAATAAGAAGAGAAAGATATGAGAAGAAAGAAATAATAAAAATGAATGAATGAAAAACCCAGAAAAAAAATAATTTTCCTGGAATCAAATCCAGACAAGTTACTTAACTCGCAAATGCAGTTCTTCCTCTTGCATTTACGAAATCGCTTTCACATATAGCTTGTGATAATCTTTATCTTACAATACCAACAATGCTATTGACAGAAGTTAGGTTATTTATGTTACAATGATAAAAATAACAAACTCACATACCCTGTTTTCCTAGTTCAAAAAGTCGGCAACAATTGGATATTTTTATTTATTTCCATGCGGCCCCTAAACAGCCGTAATCGGCCTTTTACAAGGGGCTCATTAACATAATAACAAGGACTATCACAAACATCCATGCCCTAGGTGAAGAAAAACCCACCTAGGCGGGATTCGAACCCGCGACCTTCGGATTGGCAGGCGAAGACGTTACCCTGCCACCACCGAGGCCACCATAAGTTTTTGATTAAAAAATGTTGAAATTTTGCTGTTAAAAGTGTAATTTAGGAAATCTTTGGTCTGTATTTGAAATCCAACGGTAGGAAAACAAAACTTCATTCATTTCTGCATTCCTTGGCTCAAGTGGGGAACTCGTACTTGGGTTATTAGTAATTTTATCGTCCAAATTAAAATTTGTCTACACTCATTCCCATGTTATTCAATGGGAAAAATTAGAAGAGAAAATATTTAAAAAAATTAAAAGGGTCAATCAAATCGGTTTAAAAACCCTACTACACCACCTTAAAATGATACCTTTCTCTTGCTTCTATGATCTGTAGTTCTCGAGTTATAGAATCACACATACATACAAACACAAAGATGTATGTACAGTAAAACCCCATATTTATGTTATCGGAATGTACGTTTTCTCACTATTTACAACATTTTATTTGGGTCCCGTCAATTTTCCTATGATTCCAATGTAAGTAAAACCCTGTATTTACACTATTTCATTTTAAGTTTTCCTGCTATTCATGCCATTTTACGTTAGAATTTAATGATTTTTTAAAAGAATTTAGCATGCAATTCCCAACAGTTTTTAACATTTTTCGGCTTAGCTTTGCAAAAAAATCAGAACTCTATTGGATGGAGATTTCAAAAATGGCGGCAGAGCAGGAACAGTGCCCCTAGAGGCAGATGCTACGATGCTACTCAGGAACAGCGTACTTAGAGACGGAAATACATATGAACTCTTTTGGGTGAAAACTTCAAAACCTCATACGTAAATCTCACTAGCAGAGCATAAACAGCGCACCTAGATACGGATATACTATTTACGCTATTTACTCTTTGAACTAAGTATGAATGTTATTGAAAAGATGTTCAAGTTTGCGCTATCATATTTTTACCCTTTCCACTCAAAATCTGCCCCTTGGCTCCCACACTTTGTAATTAAATTTAACTTAATTTTTAATTTGTTGTAATTTAAATTACCGTATTGTCCCGAATATAACATGATGTTTTTTTCCAATAAATGAAATTTTAAAAGTAGCCCGCGCATTATATTCAAGTACTAGTGATTTTAAAGGATCGTAAAATCATGTCTTGAAAAATCACCGTACATAACTACACATCTGTTATGTGATACAAATACTTGTTACATTGTAGACACATTAGGTGTACATGTTACAATGTAGTTGAAAAGCATCTGAGGCGAGAATAGATCGAGTTCAGTTGGTGGCTGAACTCATTAGTCATTGAGTCGAAGCTATGTGTGCTTCGGCATATTCGTTGTGCCTACTTTAGTGAGTTTTTACCCATCCGTTATTTTAACATTTGGTGACAAATAGGATGCTGATCATGTTGAGAAAAAGGTTCTTCCAAATCCCAGGTTAATAGAGGAATCTGATGAAGTTATGCTATGAATTTTAAAATAGTCATAGCTTAAGAGGTGGAAAAAGAACAATATTCAAGCTTCGAAAAAGTATGGCATACCTATGTCTATGTACAATTTTCCAGACAAATGTAATGGAAACCCAAGTATACTATACTAGCATTTTAATTCAGCATATATTTTAATATTACCATTATTAAAAAGTGTGCTGGTTAAGTAAATGAATAAATAGATATACAGGTAATCTCCGATTTGCGTTGTTTCACTATAATGTCGTTAAGTAATAAGGGAAGAGTTTTTCGTCTTACATCGTTCCTGCCCGATTTATGTCGGTTTGAGTCGAGTGCCATAAACATCAACCCATCCTATCTTCCAGAACAATTGTTTATTCGTTAAAATGACGGAGCGAGACGTTACCGCTGAGGCATGGAGTTAAATTTCAACCCCCTCCCACTCATTCCCTCTCCCACTCGTGCGGAGAATACTTATAGAATAAAATTTTACAAATGTAGTCAATTTGTATTATCTGCCACTGGAACTTAACGCTCTTTGTTAGTGGAGGAATCGGAGCAGTTACAATGATGTAGAGGAAAGAGGGAGAATGATGTTAAAAGCGATTTGTCTCCTAATCCTCATTCTCTCGCATTGTTCGTGCAGTTGGCATGCAGCGATACATAGTCTTTCTTACATATTTTCTTTGCTTAAGTCTTTACTTTTAACCATGAGTGGTAAACGTTCGACAATTAATCCATCTGCAAGTACACCTTCGAAAAAGACACTTAAAGCTATTACTTTGGTGGTTAAGTTAAATGTTGTTAATCGCCATGAGCGTGCTGTTGACATTGGGCGTGCACATAACCTCCCTCCAACATCAGTCAGAACTATTTTAAATAATAATGAGAAGATCAAGACTAGTGCTAAAAATGTGAGCCCCGGAAGTGCGCTGCGTATTACTAAAGGGTGGGATGACACTTTGGAAAATATGGAGTGATTGCTAATTGTGTGGATAGAGGATATGAATAAGCAAAATGTGCCCATGAGTTTGCCTGTAATTTAGGAGAAAGCTAAGTCGCTCTTTCGGGATTTGAAGCAGCGTGATGGTGGTGAAGGTTCATCTTGTGATGTTGAGACTGACTTTAAAGCAAGCAATGGTTGGTTTCAAAGGTTTAAGAACTGGGCAAATTTTCACAATCTTCGTCTAGCAGGGGAGGCGGCTAGTGCAGACAACATTGTAGCGGCGAGTTTGCTGGCGGAACTCAAGGAAATCATTGAGGAAGGAGGCTATTCTCCAAAACAAGTGTTAAACGTAGATGAGACGGGATTGTATTGGAAGAAAATGCCATCCTGCGCATACATTTCGAGGGAGGAGAAAACCACCTCGGGTTTCAAGGCTTCCAAAGATCGCCTCACCCTTCTACTTGGTGGCAACGTAAAGTTGAAACCTCTCTTGGTTTATCATTCTGAAAATGCAAGGGCAATGAAAGGATACAAGGAGGCCCAACTTCCTGTTATTTGGTGATCTAACAAGAAAGCCTGGGTGACGAAGTCATTGTTCCAGGATTGGGTTACGTCATTCTTCTCACCCTTTGTTGAGAAATATTGCAAGGAACAAAATCTTCTCAACAAGGTCTTACTTGTTTTAGACAACGCTCCTGGACATACTGTTAACATTGAAGAACTAGCAGACAATATTCAAGTCATATTTATGCCACCAAATACGGCTTCTTTGTTACAGCCTATGGACCAAAGAGTGATAGCGACGTTCAAGGCCTGTTATCTCCGACGCGCCATGCAACAGCTGATCACTGATATTGACAGAGAGGACAAACAATCAGTTTGGGAATTTTGGGGAGGCTATAGTATTAAGAAGGCTATAGACAACATTGGATTGTTGTGGGCGGAGGTTGCATAGGCTACGATGAACGGTGTTTGGCGAAAGATTTGGCCGGAGTGTGTTCAAAATGTCAGTGCCTCTGCCGATGTCAACAGATTGTAACACTGGCACAGGAGATTGGATTTTACGAAGTGGACCAAGACGATGTAATGGAGTTGATGGGTTCACATGGGCAAGACCTGACCAACGAGGACCTGATTGAGTTAGAGCAACAAAGGGCATTGTTGCAGGAGGAAGACAAAAAGGAATAAAAAGCTGACAACAACAAAAAAGTCTGAAGTCGTCAGCTTCTTTGAGAAAGGAATGGCAATCCTCACTGAAGACGACCCAAACATGGAATGAAGCGGCATATTTATCTGAGGATTGAATGAACTTTGGCGAAGATATAAAGAACTTTATCAAGAAAAGAAGAAGAATGCCACCCAAATATCAATCACTACCTTTTTAAAACATGTTTGATCTATTTACTTTTCTTAACATTACAATTATGCTTGTTTAGCTCAGCGATCGAAAATTAGAAAATATTTCTTTAAATAAGCATAAAAGCATGATAAATATTAAAATTTGATTAAATTGTTTGTTTTGGAACTTTTATCGCAAATATGTATGTAGATGACCCTTAAAATGGATTAGCAAATCCTAAAATTTGATTACGTTAACGCTTCCTGCCTTTATAATGTAAAGAATACGGGAAAATAATGTCCCATTTATGTCTTTTCGATTTACGTCGACTTTTCTAGGAACGCATCCTCGGCGTAAATCTGAGATTACCTGTACTCTTTATACACTTAGGTCTTTTAACACCGATTTTATTTTTAGTCTTGCTGTAACGAATGAGCGAGTTTAAAAGTAAAATCAGTTTAGCTATTTTTCCTTTTCCCGCAATTTACACTTTTCTGCAATTTACATTTTTCCGCAATTTACACTTTTTCCCAGGTCCCTAAAAAAGTGTAAATAAGGGGGTTTACTGTATATTATATATATGTGTGTATATATACCGTATATCATTATATATAGACGTTCCTTACAGAGGAGGAGGATATAACATACTAGTAGTTGTTGCTTGCATACTGCAAGCATTTCATCTCACCTTGAAAAAACATTCATTTTTCAGACAGACATTACATCATTACAAATAGTCTTTTCAATTCTAAATATTTCACCTCCGCAGCGATTTTCGTTTTTCCCACACGTAAAAATAATAGTTTAAAACAATCCTCAAATGTTGCAATTTTAAAAATTTTGGGGTACTAATGCTACACATTTCAGCCAAATTTTAAAGTTGTAGTACTTCTAGAAGTAAAATAACATTTTTCTAATTGTTAAAAATTTAAAGATTTTTAACGGTTGCCGCAATATATATATGAAGAGATTGAAATGTTTATTTGTGCAAATGCACTGTTCTGTAAATAATTTGAAAATTGCAGCTTCCTAGCTCATCCCATAGTACCTAAACAGTTATCTATTTGTTTAAACTTTAAGAATTTTTAACTGCCAGACAAATTAAAATATTAAAATTTGTATAATCCCTATTTCGTTTGTTTTTAAGAATTCTACTTATAAAAAAATTTCAACTCCGTAACACATTTGGAAATACAAAAACCTTGAAAATTTGTTTAAACAATTGCGAATTTTTAGCATTGTTGCACTTTTTCAAGATTTTCGGTTTTGCACAAAATCCTACCTAAGAAAAAAATATCAAAAATCCAGCTCATCTGGAAGTGCCTAAGCATTAGTATCCTCCTGTTATATGTTATCATTATATATCGATGTTTCTTACAGTGGAGGATATAATATAATAGGAGGATAATAGGTAAGATTTTGTGCAAAACCGGCTAGAAAAAACGAAAATCATGAAAAAGTGCAACAATGCGGCCGCTAAAAATTCGCAATTGTTTAAACAAATTTTCAAGGTTTATGTATTTCCGCATCTGCTGCAGAGTTGAAATTTTTTTAAAAGTAGAATTCGTAAAAGAAACGAAATAGGAATTATACAAATTTTGATATTTTAATTTGTTTGGCAGTTAAAAATTCTTAAAGTTTAAACAAATGGGTAGATGCTTAGACACTACCCCGCAAGTTAGGGAGCTGAAATTTTTATATTATTTAGAGGATAATCTATGTAAACGACTAAACATTTCAAATTATCCATAAAGTTGATATTTTGGCCGTTATAGATTATTTAAATTTAAACAATTAGATAAATGTTATTTCACTTTTAATTGTTGTATAAATTTAAAATTTGGCAGAAATGTGTGGCATTATTAACTCAATGTGGGAAAAGTATAATATTCATTAAAATTGCAAAAAAGCGATAGTTTTACTCCATTTTTCTTCCATAATGAAATAACGAAATCCTTTCCAGAGGAGAAATCATTAGAATTAAAGAAATATTTCTCATGATGAAATATCTGTGTGAAAAATGAATGAGATAAAATAATAAGCACCTTCTACTAGTCATTATATATCGACGACTCTTACAGAGGAAAATATAACATACTAGTAGAAAGTGCTTGCTACTGCAAGCATTTCATCTCACCTTGAAAAAACGTTCATTTTTCAGATAGACATTTCATAATTACAAATATTCTTTTAATTCTAAAGATTTCACCTCTGCAGCGATTTTCGTTTTCCCCAAATGTAAAAATAATAGTTTAAAACAATCCCTAAATGTTCTAATTTAAAATATTTTACACTTTCTCCATTATGGGGTACTAATGCTACAAATTTTAGCCAAATTTTAAAGTTGTAGCACTTCTAGAAGTCAAATAATATTTTCTAATTGTTTCAATTTAAATAATTTTTAACGGCCTCCGAAATTCATGTATGGTAATATTGAAATGTTTTTTTGTGCTAGTTCACTATTTTGTACATAACTTGAAAATATCTGCTCCATAGCTCATCCCGTAATGTCTAAACAGTTATCTATTTGTTTAAACTTTAAGAATTTTTAACTGCCAAACAAATTAAAATATCAAAATTTGTATAATCCCTATTTCGTTTTTTTATGAATTCTACTTAAAAAAAATTTCAACTCTGTAGCACATGCAGAAATACATAAACCATGAAAATTTGTTTAAACAATGGCGAATTTTTAGCGGCTGCATTGTTGCACTTTTTAAAGATTTTCGTTTTTTGTAGTCGGTTTTGCACAAAATCCTACCTTTGAAAAAAATTTCGAATCTCCAGCACATCTGGAAGTGCCTAAACATTAGTATCCTCCTGTTATATGTTATCATTATATATCGACGACTCTTGCAGAGGAGGAGGAGGATATAGGAGGATACTAATGTTTAGGCACTTCCAGATGTGCTGGAGATACGAAATTTTTTTTCATAGATAGGATTTTGTGCAAAACCGACTAGAAAAAACGAAAATCTTTAAAAAGTGCAACAATGCGGCCGCTAAAAATTCGCAATTGTTTAAACAAATTTTCATGGTTTATGTATTTCTGCATTTTTTAAGTAGAATTCATAAAAAACGAAATAGGGATTATACAAATTTTGATATTTTAATTTGTTTGCCAGTTAAAAATTCTTAAAGTTTAAAGAAATGGATAACGGTTTAGGTACTACGGGATGAGCTAGGAAGCTGAAATTTTCAAATTATTTACAGAGTAGTGAATTTACACAAATAAACATTTCAATTTAACCATATATGAATTTCGGCGGCAGTTAAAAATTATTTAAATTTAAACAATTAGAAAAATATTATTTTACTTCTAGAAATGCTACAACTTTAAAATTTGGCTAAAATGTGTAGCATTAGAATCCCATAATGAAGAAAATGTAAAATTTTTAAAATTGCTACATTTAAGGATTGTTTTAAACTATTATCTTTACATGTGGGAAAAACGAAAATCGCTGCGAAGGTGGTCTTTAAAATTAAAAGAATATTTGTAATGATGAAATGTCTGTCTGAAAAATGAATGTTTTTTCAAAATTCGCAATTGTTTAAACAAATTTTCGATTATTATGTATTTCCGCATGTGCTACGGAGTTGAAATTTTTTTTATAAGTAGAATTCTTAAAAAAACGAAATAGGGATTATACAAATTTTGATATTTTAATTTGTTTGGCAGTTAAAAATTCTTAAAGTTTAAACAAATAGATAACTGTTTAGGTACTACGTGATGAGTTAGGAAGCTGAAATTTTCAAATTATTTACAGAGTAGTGAATTTGCATAAATAAACATTTCAATTTTACCATATATGAATTTCGGCGTCCGTTAAAACTTATTTAAATATAAACAATTATAAAAATATTATTTTACTTCTATAAGTGCTACAACATTAAAATTTGGCTAAAATGTGTAGCATCAGTACCCCATAATGAAGAAAGTGTAAAATTTTTAAAATTGCAACATTTGGGGATTGTTTTCAACTATTATTTTTACAACAATAATCGCTGGGGAGTTGAAATCTTTAGAATTAAAAGAATATTTGTAATGATGAAATGTCTGTCTGAAAAATGAATGTTTTTTCAAGGTGAGATGAAATGCTTGCTGTATGCAAGCACCAACTACTACAGTAAAACCTCTACCTTACGAACCCCTTTATAGCGAAGACCTCCGAATAACGAACAATTGACGGGGTCCCGCCAAACTTGTATACAAAATCCCTAATTATAACCTCTTTTCTACGAACTTCCGTACTACGAAAACTTCTGAACAACGAAAGAAAATGACGTCACTTCCATTTATATTTACCTCTTTAGAACGAAATTTTGCTCGCTAAACATTTTTTTACGTACGGAAAACGATTGAAAACAGTCGCCAACGTGCCAATTAGCATTAAGCTTACAACAAGCCAATCATAGCACGTTTTCTATCATGATGACGTATTTCTTGTGTTTCCGGCATTCTCGCGCCAGTGACAATCTCGTCCGAGAGTTGTAGTGATGCCGCTATGCATGCTTTTAGGGAAGTGGAGTCTGCCGTTTCCCGAGAATTCACAAAGAATTTGAAACAAAAAAATAGATTCGTTTATTATAAAATGTTGATGTATTTTAAATAGATCTTTTAAAAAAGTGTTGTATTTGAAATCATTCCCGATTAAATTAATCCCCTAATCCATTTAAAGGGAATTTTAATGAAAGATCGTAGCAATGAGGTATGTATCGTGGTGAGGTGGTTCCTATACACTTTCTTGTGATAGTTAATTTATTCGTCAGAGACGGAGCTGAAGTGTTGTTAAGAAGGTTAGTGAAAAATATTGATTTGAGTCTTAATTTGGAGTGCCAATGACAGTTAGTGCTTTCTTATGAGGAAAATGCTGCTTTCATTCATTTCGTTTTGAAATATTTGCAATTCGTGCCGTGGTGGTTAAATACTAGTTTATTAATTGGTGTTAAGAAGTGGCGTTGCTGTCAATATTTTTTATAAACTTAGCGACTCAACAGATGCTTTAGGATAGGCTCAGCGAGTATCACGCATTGCAACCTCGAAAAAAGTCGCATAATAAAAAATTGCAGAGGATGTTTTCGTGCAGAACCTGCCAATCAATGCTTGAAAAAATAACATTGCATTTCCGAGTTATTTGGTGCTTGCCACTGTCAAACATTGCAAAATGAGATGAATGAAAGTGGCCCTTTTTCCCATAAGAAAGCATTGTATCGTCGGAGCTTCAAATCAATATGGCCGATTATTAAACATTGAGGGCGCGTTTTGAATATCGTCCACTTATGTGATACTTTTTCCTGAAAAGATGTAATGGGGCTAATTTAGTAGAGTTACTCCGTTTCTGAGCATATGCATTCATTTGGATAGCCCTGTTGCTCCCGTATAATCTAACAGGCAATGTGCCCCTGAAGTTATTTAACGCCCAATAACCTCCGATCAACGAATTTCCGAATAACGAATAGACGAAAAATTGGGTCCCTTGATATTCGTTAATGAGAGGTTTTACTGTAGTATGTTATATCCTCCTCTGTAAGAGTCGTCGATATATAATGATAACATATAGGATGATACTAATGTCCAGCCCAAACTACAAGAGCTAGAGATCGGAAAGTTTTAGGTTTTGTAGATATGATAGAGAAACCTTCAGATAAAATAAGACTTCTCACCTAAATGACATGAGTTCGACTCCAGAAATTCCGAAAGTTGCGTATTTTCCCATAAGAAGAGCATTGCGCCATTTTTGTAAATTAATTATGGGCACTTGCTGGTAAGATAGAAAGATGAAATATTCAGTGTTTCTAGATGGCCGCAATATCTATTAGGAATTATTGTCACTTTTACTAACAGTGTCTTGGTTTCGACTCCAGAGACCCCGGAATATCTCTCATAAGTTAGCATGAGAAAAGGTTTTCCCAGTGTGTAGACCAATCTAATAGGTTTAGGAAGCTGAAATTTTGCAGGTTTATAGAACATTTATCATAACCAATTATAAAAGTCGAGAATTTTACAATTGTTAATTTTAGGGGTTGTTTTAACCCCATTTGAACATTAAATTTTAATAATTTTTTATGTACTACGGGATGAACTAGGAAGCTGCAATTTTCAAATTATTTACAGAGTAGTGAATTTGCACAAATAAACATTTCAATCTCTCCATATATATTGTGGCAACCGTTAAAAATGTTAAAATTTTAAACATATAGAAAAATGTTATTTTACTTCTAGAAGTGCTACAACTTTAAAATATATGTAATGATGAAATATCAGTCTGAAAAATTAATGTTTTTTCAAGGTGTGATGAAATGCTTGCAGTATGCAAGCACCTTCTAGTAGTATGTTATATCCTCCTCTGTAAGGAACATATATATATATATATATAATAACATATATATATATATATATTAACTAAAGGAAAAGAAAAGGTAGTGATGAGGGTGGCAACAAGGTGTTGAGGGAAGCCCAGCGGATACTTACCAAGTTGAGGACCAAGCTGGTAGGCTGCTGGGGGCGTCGAAGAGACACGTAAAACACACGAACACAAAAACACACGCAAGCTTATCGGGCCTATGCCCTTCTTCAGCGAAAGAGTAACGTAAAGTGACACACTGGGCGGGGAATGACAGGGTGATGTGGGAAGGTTGATGATTGGAGGAGGTGGAGAGTAGGAGGGGTGGATAGCCAATAAAGAGGAAGTGTGGTAAGGGAAAGTGCGAATAACTACAAAGTAACAAGGAGACATTGTAAGGGGGCTAATAGGGTTAGCGGAGGTTGAGGCCAGGCGGAGAGAAAGAGTCGAGAAGATGGATATGTGCTAGTTCCCAGTGTCGGAGAAGGGGGGCAGGAGTGTCATAGGGTAAAGCGCGAATAATCCTAACATTGTAGTAACTATTGAAGGGGACATTGTGGGTATTAGCATGTAATGCAACTGAGAGAAACGCTATTCCGGTGACCGTTCATTCGGATGTTTAACGGATTGCTGGTGAGGCCTACGTAAAACGCGGGACAAAGAGTGCAGGTAAGGAGGTAAATGACGTTACGGGTGGTGCAGTTGCTTCTGGAGGTGATGGGGTAGGTGATGTTGGTGGAGGGACTCGAGAAAGAAGATGATGGTAGGTGGATAGGGCAAGTGAGGCAGCGAGGTTTTCCGCAGGGTTGGGAGCCTATTGCAAGAAGCGTGGTAGAAGTGGGAAGTTCCTTCCTCCACAAGATATTTCCCAAATTTGGGGGCCGGCGGAAGGAGAGGAGCGGAGGATTGGCAAAAAGGTTGATAAAGAGGGACTGATGGGAGGAAGAGGTAAGAATTGGGTGGGCAGCATGAAGGATTGTTTTGAGAGCTTCGTGGATACCAGGAAGGAAAAGTGTCGTAAAAGTGAGTGGAGGGGTAGATGCAGGAATAGTGGGTGTGTGAGGATGAGATCCATTGTGGATAGGCGTCATCGCCCTATGGATCTGTTCGCGGACCAAGACTGGAGGGTAACCACGTTTGAGAAGAGCATCCTCGAGGACAGAGTAATACTCTAGAAGGGATGCTCTATCGGAACAAAGCCTCCATCCTCGACGAGCAAGGGCATAGGGGATATAGATTTTGGTATGAAGGGGATGGCAGCTATCAAAGTGGAGGTATTGGAGGCTGTTGGTGGGTTTGATGTGAACACAGGTGCGGATTTGGCTGTCTTGAAGGTAAAGATCGACATCCAGGAATGTGATGTGGGAGGTAGAGGATTGGTGGGTGAAGGACAGTGAAGGATGGGAGGAGAGACGCGAGAGAAAGGAAAGGAGAGAGTCAGGTCCATGCGTCCAAATGAGGAAGACATCGTCGATGTATCTCAGCCACAAAAGTGGTCTGAGTGGAACGTTGAGGAAGAGTCTTTCCCATTCTCCAAGGTAGCAATTGGCGTATGAAGGCGCCATTCGGGTGCCCATCGCAGTGCCTCTAATTTGAAGGTAGTGACAACCATCGAAAGAGAAGTTGTTCAATTTGAGCACCATTGCTACCAAGTCTAATAAGAAATGGGAGGAAGGTCTTGCGTCGGGTGGTCTTGAGTCCAGGAGTTTACTAAGGGCAGAGAGTCCATCATCGTGGGGGATGTTTGTGTAGAGGGAACAGACATCGATAGTGGCCAAAATGGTATTGGGTGGGAGAGGAAAGGGGAGGTGTTTGAGACGTTTGAGAAAGTGGTTAGTGACTTGGATGAAGGAAGGGAATTATATATATATATATATATTTGTATTTTCGAAATTTTATTCTTAGGTAGGATTTAGTGCAAAACCGACTAGAAAAAAGGAAAATTTTGAAAAAGTGCAACAATGCGGTCGCTAAAAATTTGCAATTCTTTAAACAAACTTTCAAGGTATTTCGAAATGCGCTACGAAGCTGAAATTTTTTTTAGAAGTAGTATTTGTAAAAAAACGAAATAGGGATTATAGAAATTTTGATATTTTCATTTGTTTGACAGATAAAAATTTCTAAAGTTTAAACAAATAGCCAACTGCTTAGGTACTACGAGATGGGCTAGGAAGCAGTATTTTTCAAGTTATTTATAGAGTAGTGCTTTTACACAAATAAACATATGAATATCTCCATAAATATATTGTGGCTGCCGTTAAAAATGTTTAAATTTTAAACAATTCCTAAACTAAACTAAACCTAAATTCCTAAACTATTCCTGCATCTACCCCTCCACTCTCTCTTACGACATTTTTCCTTCCTGGTATCCACGAAGCTCTCAAAACAATCCTTCATGCTGCCCACCCAATTCTTACCTCTTCCTCCCATCAGTCCCTCTTTATCAACCTTTTTGCCAATCCTCCGCTCCTCTCCTTCCGCCGGGCCCCAAATTTGGGAAATATCTTGTGGAGGAAGGAACTTCCCACTTCTACCACGCTTCTTGCAATAGGTTCCCACCCCTGCGGAAAACCTTGCTGCCTTACTTGCCCTATCCACCTACCATCATCTTCTTTCTCGAGTCCCTCCACCAACATCACCTCCAGAAGCAACTGCATCACCCGTAACGTCATTTACCTCCTTACCTGCACTCTTTGTCCCGCGTTTTACGTAGGCCTCACCAGCAATCCGTTAAACATCCGAATGAACGGTCACCGGAATAGCGTTTCTCTCAGGCGCCCCCTCCCAGTTGCATTACACGCTAATACCCACAATGTCTCCTTCAATAGTTGCTACAATGTTACGATTATTCGCGCTTTACCCTATGACACTCCTGCCCCCCTTCTCCGACACTGGGAACTAGCACATATCCATCTTCTCGACTCTTTCTCTCCGCCTGGCCTCAACCTCCGCTAACCCTATTAGCCCCCTTACAATGTCTCCTTGTTACTTTGTAGTTATTCGCACTTTCCCTTACCACACTCCCTCTTTATTGGCTATCCACCCCTCCTACTCCCCACCTCCTCCAATCATCAACCTTCCCACATCACCCTGTCATTCCCCGCCCAGTGTGTCACTTTACGTTACTCTTTCGCTGAAGAAGGGCATAGGCCCGATAAGCTTGCGTGTGTTTTTGTGTTCGTGTGTTTTACGTGTCTCTTCGACGCCCCCAGCAGCCTGCCAGCTTGGTCCTCAACTTGGTAAGTGTCCGCTGGGCTTCCCTCAACACCTTGTTGCCACCCTCATCACTACCTTTTCTTTTTCTTTAGTTAATATATATATATATATAAGTAGAAGGTGCTTGCATACAGCAAGCATTTCATCTCAAAATAAAAAAACATTCATTTTTCAGACAGATATTTCATCATGAGAAATATTTCTTTAATTCTAAAGATTTTTCCTCTGTACAGGAATATATATACAGTCAAACTCGGCTATAACGAGCGCCACGGAACCGTTTAGTTTTGCTCGTTATAGCCGTTAAACTTAATATCCGTGAAGGCAAAAGCATGAATGTGTATGGTGAAATAAGACATAAGAAGTAAAAGTGAATATATAAACAGAAAGGTTATTTAGTAAATTTATGAAAAAACCTAAAAATGAGAATAAACTAGAAAATTTAAAGTAAACATACGTACATATAAAATTTACTCACAGCTGCATCCTTAATCACTACCCAAGTCGCACTTCCTCATTTTCTTTTTCGTTGTTAGGTTGTTCTCTAGTGCATATAAAATCGCTTCTTTGTTTTTCCATAAGGTTGAAACCGTAGACGATGTTAAATTAAATTTTTTACACACTTCAACATTTTTTTACCACGTTCTAACTCTCGAATAATATCAACCTTTTCGCGAATAGACAAACACTTCCTTTTATGTACGGACATGTCACTCGTTCAAGGGCAAAATCTCAACTGATTTTTGTGATCAACGCTACGAACTTTCTTTGCAAACTGTGAGCATACCAATTCCAGGAAGAGTTAATGAGGAGACGGATTAAATCTGGGATTTCCCATCTTTTCGTGGGAAAGGGTGTTGGGTGCATTCGGCTGAGCGACGGGGGCGGGCGCCATTGTACATGCCCTTGGCCCCTTACCCCCCTTCCAAACACAACCTCCTGGCTGTAAAAGAGCTGTGGGTTGGGAGGAGAGGACAAAGGACCTCCGCGGGTGCCACTGTACCTGCAAGTTGGGAATTCTTGGTTTGGACGAAGGGATTATTTTTTAACAACAACGCCGCGGTCTTTAACCTCCCCGAGGGATAGGGAGTAGAGGCTGGACTCGAGAACACAAGGTTACATATCTTGGGTCACTATGAGGATTTAAGGGGCTGACCGCCACCGCGTTTGAGACAGTGAGAAGTGGTCAAAGTTTGCTCGATATATCCGTGAAGCGTGCTCGTTATATACGTGAAATATTTGTATGTAAATGCTCGTAAACTTATCTTGGAGGTAGCATTTGCTCACTATAGCCGTGAACTCGTGACAACCGTGCTCATTATAAACGAGTTTGACTGTATATATATATATATATATATTTTGTCACGTTCCTCCTCTCCGCCAACTTCCGACTCTATTGTGTTTTGCCATGGCTAACTCGCGGTTTCGTGGGGTTTTGGGTCCTATCAATGCTCACTACTGTTTGTGAGTCGGCTGCAAGTCGGGGGCGGAAACATCAGAAATACAATACAATGCATTTATTATATGTAACAAAGAATTCCAATGGAATTATTCAAACACAGAGAATTTAAATTACATAATACACTAATCCTTGCTTATTATATCAAACAAAAAAATCAAATGGAATTATTCAAACACAAATTCAAGCACAAAGAATTGAAATCACATAAAACACTAATCATGAATGATTATTTCTAGCCAAGAAAATTCAAATGGCATTATTCAAGCACAAAGAATTGAAATCACATAAAACACTAATCATGAATAATTATCTCAAGCCAAGAAAATTCAAATGGCGTTATTCAAGCACAAAGAATTGAAATCGCATAAAACTCTAATCATGAATGATTATATCAAGCCAAGAAACTTCATATGGCATTATTCAAGCACAAAGAATTGAAATCAAATAAAACACTAATCACTGTGGGTTTAATGGCTTTCAGTTCATTCTTGCCTAAGTCATTAAGTTGGGCCATCACTTCCCGCGTATTACTAACATTAATAATTGTACTTATCACTGAATTAGTTGTTTTACCGGTGTCACTCACTGGTAGTGGCGGAAATCCTCCTTTTCGCACCCGATCTATGGTTTTTTTGCAACAGAGATTTCTTCCTGGGTCTCGTGAGTTCTTGCGCTTTTTGGCCTCGAGCTCCCTTCTCTCTCGGTCACGTTTGCCAGACTACCTCTCGTCAACCTCCTCGCTCTCTCCAGCTCGGCTTATCTTCCCTCTTTTTCTTGGTTTAACCTTGAACTCTCTTTTTATCAGCTGACTCGCATGTCGTAACGCGTAATTGCTGGCGAACACACACACCTTGCGCGTGGTTAGGTAATCGGAAGGTTCCTGTTCCGTTACAATATATATATATATATATATATATATATATATATATATATATATATATATATATATATATATATATATATATATGTAGGTTGGCGAGCTGCTGAGGGTTTTGAAGTGACATATAAAACAAATACAAAAAACACGGAAGCTTTCATGGACAATCCCTTTGTCAGCACAGAAGAGAGACAACTGATGGCAGTGACACTGGGTGGAGGCATGGGGGTGGAAGGGTGGTGCAGAAAAGTCGGGATTGGAGGATACGGAGGGGGTTGGGGAATGGCAGAAAGGGATTGAAATGCTAGCAAAGGTTGAGGCCAGGGTGAGTGAAGAAGTTTAAAAGATGGATATGTGCAAGCTCTCACTGACAGAGTTGGGGAGCCGAAGCATTATCGGGGAGAGCGTGAATGGCCCTCACCATGAAACAATCATTAAATTTTAGGTAGTGATTGTTCGCATGAACAGCCACAGGCAGTGGTTGTTTAAGAATGATGCTGTTTTGGTGGCCGTTCATGCAGATGTTGAGGGGATGGCTGCTGAGGCCAGCATAGAATGCGGGACATTGGATGCATCTCAGGAGGTAAATGATATTGCAGATGGTGCAGTTGATGGGAGAAGTTATGGGGTAGGTGATGTTAGTTGTAGGGCTGGAAAAGCAATTGCAGGGGGGGTTTATTGGGCATGTGAAACATCGGGATGCTGTACCCTTTCCAAAAGTCTCTCAGGGTTAAAGAATCTTCTGCATCACTAGCCACAATAGCTTGAGCGATAGTTCGACGTAAGTAAAACCTTTTGAAGGTCGCGATTACCATCTGATCCATTGGTTGCAGTTGCTGTTGGGAGGCAAGAAGACAACTTGGACGTTTGAGTCCAAGTTAGCTAATGTTACAGGATGACCTGGGGCATTATCGATAACCAATAAAATTTTATAGGGCAAATTACTCTCCCTACAATAATTTTTGACAGCTGGAACAAAGTGATCAAGAAACCACTGCTGAAATAGCAAGGATGTTACCCATGCTTTCTTATTCAAAGTCCAAATCACGGGAAATGTTGCCTTGACTATGTCCTTGAAATCCCTTGGATTAGAGTGATAAACAAGAAGTGGCTTCAATTTAAAATCTCCTGCAGCATTTCCACCCATTTCAGTTGCAATGAAGGTCCTTGAAGGCATCTTTTTTCAGAAAAGACCTGTCTCATCAACATTGAAAACTTGTTGAGAACAGTAGTCCCCATCTTTAATAATTGTCAATACCTCAGGAAATTTTTTTGCTGCCTCGTGATCGGCACTTGCAGATTCACCAGATGATGAAAGGTTTTTCATATTTATCCTACGTTTGTAACGAGACCAGACCGATAACGGACTTTGCTGTTCATTTTATTTTGTTATTGCGCGCAGCCAACAGGGTGCGCGTCAGTTCTCTCTTCTCGTGTGGAAGATTACGTAGTGTAGTGTGCGCCCGAGGCGATTAAAGGTGTTTGTGTTATTACGCGTAACTTTCATTTGTGCCCTTTCCTCTCCGAGAAACCCTAGCCCGTCACACGCTTGAATTTTGCAAACCATCCAGCATTGGCCATAAATTCAGCAGGATTACTCGCTGTTTCCCCATACGCGATTTAATATCTTGAAAAAGGCTTCTAGCCTTATCTTGAATCAATTCAGTACTCAATTTTTCTATTTTGATTCTGAATCCAAATTGTTAAACACCGTTCCATTTCTTCAACAATGACACTTCGGTTTTTACTGACAATCACAGACTGAAGTGAGTCTGCATTACGAATGTAATCAACAATCTTTTGTTTGTCTTTTAAAATGGTTCCAATTGTCGAATGATTGACATAAATATGTTCAATGGAAGCAAATGACTCACCTCTTTCTGATTGATTTATTATTTCCATTTTAGTTTCCATCGATAGCAGTCGACGTTTTTTACTACTCATAGATGAAGCACCATCAGTATCACTACTTTTACGCTTGCTTTCCATATTTTTAAGGGTATTATAAAATAGGAATATATAATGTCACCACACACCAGTACAGATTCAAATGCACAGGGAAACTCAAGAGGCATAAGCAGGAGCGTAACTATGTATCTAAGGGTCGTAGGATGACCTAGTAAGAAGGCTTCTGTGCATTAACACCACTCAGTAAAACTAGCTGCAGAACTCCTCTTGCAGTGGAAAACAGACCTAATAAATGAGATTTTTTTTAAATTTTAATTTTTGTAACATAAGAAGGCTTAAGTCTATCGATAATAGTTAACTTTTACATTAAAAATACCATCACCAACACAAGAACCCTCGAAGCTCTATTGATTATAATGAAGCGAATTTCAGATGATAAAGGAAACATTACAAATAGAGTTTAGGTTAGTTAAGGTATTATTAAAATGTAGAAGCATTATTGCATGGCCTTATCTTAATTTTTAAAAGATATTTAAGTGAATTATTCCTAATTAAAAAAATGTCAATAATATCCAACAATGTGTTTTGATAAATAATAGAGCTCCATGGTTTTCTTGTGTTGTCAAGGAAATGTTCTTAGCAGAGGATTGTGATTATTCGAAATTCTGGAAAGTGTACTTACTGATGTTGAAAGGTTTTCCAGTCCCTTTTCTTACCCACTTGACTGGGTATGTGATAATTTCCTTCGTTATACGGTCAGTCAGGTTTAACTGTAATAATTGTTTCACTAAAGAACAAGAACCAAAGAAAGTCCTAAGCTTAAACGCAGATCCCCAACAGTCAGAAACTTAATTAAAAGGATGTTTATGCTTGTCATGAGTGACAGAATCAAGATGCAGAGCAAAGATAGGAATTCTCATATACTGGGATGTTTGTGTCCACTTGAAGATAAAAAGAACAAAGAGCTCCTACGGTGGTCCAGACATTCATATCTGCGAGAGTTGTGTTCGTTAACTGAATAGGGAGTCCAAATTCCTTAGTACATGGAATGTTCGTGAATATGAATTGTTCGTAACTTGAATGTTCGTGAATATGAATTGTTCGTAACTTGAATGTTCGTAAGTCGAGGTCCACCTGTAACTATTATCAAGGATTGTGATGTGTGATTGTGTGTGGAACTCAAATTATTGATATTTTTGGGATTCAAGTGCAATATCCATAAACTTTTAAAAACTAAGTTTCATTAAAATCACTTAAGGTTCAGTACTATAACAATGCTGCCAAAAGCAAATGGACAAACAAATTACCTATTTTATTTGATAGATGATATACTTTGAATTATTCTGATAGTTACATGTTGATTTTTTGGTTAATACTCTTGATTGCATAAATTAGTTTCAGGCTTTTTCCATTTATGTTCCCAAGAGGGTTATGCAGCTCATTCAGACCCTATTATTTTTTGTTAGATCATTTTATTTATTTTAAAAAGTAGTAATGGTGATTTTTATAAAATTTTTCATCTTAGTGTTTGATGATGGTGATATAACAACACTGCGAAGATCAGCATTGTGCCTCAAAAGTGGTCGACATTTTGCTGAAAGTGAGACTTTGGACCAGTTGCCTCTGACTCATCCAGAGCATTTCAGCAATCCTGTCATAGGTGGCAGCAGGAGAGGGAGGAGAAGTCGCCAAGCACAGTATGCCTGTTTATTTTTATTACCATTTCACACGTATATGTTTTATGTATGGCATTTACTATTTCTGTGGTATTTAAGAAATTTATTCAACCATAAAGCCTTGTTAGTTTGATATCAGATACAGTCAGACCTCGATTTAGCACTCCCCTATAGAGATGGTGAGTGTCAAAAATATGACTTGCAATGCATGCAATGCATATTTTTGACACTCATCATCCTATCACCACAGAAAATCTATCCTTACTCAAATCAATCAACCAGTACAATAAACTCGATGCATAGGAAAGCATCTACATACATTAAAAAAGAACACGGTTACAAACAATGACTTAGGTCCCATCCCCCACTCCATCCTTTTTCAGTTACTCAGTTAACCATTCCAAATCCTTTCACTTTTCTTCACCTCTCCCCAACGGTCACTCCTTGTATATATATCCCTTTCTCCCTCCTACACCCCACACTACTGAAGATTACAGCTTAGCTGTCGAAACATAGGTGTCTAGTTTTAATTTTTGGTTAGAGTTTACTGTGTGAGTGGCTTTTGTATGTTTCTGCATGTGTCTCATTTTGACTTAGGTCCTGCGACGATATTTACCAGCAACCTGCAGCGTGAGTGTGAGTATTCTCTTCCTTTTGACGGTAAAGAAGTTTTTGTTTATTTATTATTGCTTCTTATTCAACGTACCATTCTAAAGATTTTTTCACTCTCTCCTAATTCAAAATTCATAATTATGCCGTCTATAGTACCTCTTCCTCCACTGCGACATCCCACGACTAGTATACTGCAACGATAAAGCGGCCATACCTAATATATTATCAAGACGATTCATGCATGAGAAAGTTTGTGGAATGTGTCGTGCACCATTTATTTTGGACATTTTTGAAAAATACCGAAGTTTGGTTTTTCCCTTGTTTTCCCTCAAGTGACCAGGTATTGCAACAGAGCAAATATATGCGGAAATGTGGCTGCATAAGAATGGTCTGGAGGTAGTAACTACTCGGAATGTTAAACTGGTATTTCTGAATGCGCCTTCTAACAAGGATCATTATACAGTCAAACTCATTTATAACGAGCACGGTTGTAACGAGGTCACGGCTATAGTGAGCAAATGCTACCTCCAAGATAAGTTTACGAGTATTTACATACAAATATTTCACGTATATAACGAGCACGCTTCACGGATATATCGAGCAAACTTTGACCATGTCTCACTGTCTCAAACGCGGTGGCGGTCAGCCCCTTAAATCCTCATAGTGACCCAAGATATGTAACCTTGTGTTCTCGAGTCCAGCCTCTACACCCTATCCCTCGGGGAAGTTAAAGACCGCGGCGTTGTTGTTAAAAAATAATCCCTTCGTCCAAACCAAGAATTCCCAACTTGCAGGTACAGTGGCACCCGCGGAGGTCCTTTGTCCTCTCCTCCCAACCCACAGCTCTTTTACAGCCAGGAGGTTATGTTTGGAAGGGGGGTAAGGGGCTAAGGGCATGTACAATGGCGCCCGCCCCCGTCGCTCAGCCGAATGCACCCAACACCCTTTCCCACGTAAAGATGGGAAATCCCAGATTTAATCCGTCTCCTCATTAACTCTTCCTGGAATTGGTATGCTCACAGTTTGCAAAGAAAGTTCGTAGCGTTGATCACAAAAATCAGTTGAGATTTTGCCCTTGAACGAGTAACATGTCCGTACATAAAAGGAAGTGTTTGTCTATTCGCGAAAAGGTTGATATTATTCGAGAGTTAGAACGTGGTAAAAAAATGTTGAAGTGTGTAAAAAATTTAATTTATCGTCGTCTACGGTTTCAACCTTATGGAAAAACAAAGAAGCGATTTTATCTGCACTAGAGAACAACCTAACAACGAACAAGAAAATGAGGAAGTGTGACTTGGGTACTGTTGATCAAGCACTTCTGGAGTGGTTTAAGAGGCATAGAAATGCTGGTTTCCCCATCAAGGTACAGACAGATAAATTTGCAAAACAGTTAGGACACGAGAACTTCACATACAATAACGGGTGGCTTGATCGTTTTAAAAATCGGCATAACATTGTTTATGCGAAAGGCCCTGTCAGCAGATTCAAAAACTGCAAGTGAATGGGTGAAAAGTGTTTGGGAGTGTCGAAAAGGTTACAGAGAAGAAGACATCTACAATGCCGACGAAACTGGACTGTTTTACAACATGATGCCTGATGCAATGTTTAAATTCAAAGGTGACAAATGTGTTGGTGGCAAAAGACCTAAGAATCGTTTAACAGTTTTAATATGCGCAAACATGAATGGGAGTGACAAAAAAAAACTTTTTGTTATTGGTAAGTCACAAAAGCCGCGTTGCTTCAATAATGTAAAGAAGCTTCCCGTTGAATATGCAGCTAATAAAAAGGCATGGATGACTTCCAATATTTTTCAGCAATATGTAAGTCAGTGGAACAACGAGTTACGGAGGAAAAATAGAAACATTTTACTCCTTGTCGATAACTGTCCTGCGCACCCACATATGCAGGAGTTATCCAATGTAAAACTGGTGTTTTTGCCTCCAAATGCGACTTCTATTTTGCAGCCAATGAACATGGGGATAATTAAAAGTTTTAAATGCCATTTCAAGCGATTTTTTGTTCTACAGTTGATTGAAAGAGGTTTAGATGGCAACGACTCTGTATTGGATGCAATTCATTTGATGACAGATGCATGTTTCACCTACAACGATCATAAACCGTTTTCGAATGTCTGGTTTAATATCGGGAGAATTTTCGATTGATAACCATAACGTTGATGAAGATCAGAATGGCTTAAAGAAAATGGAATTGCGAATTTTGACCATGTAAATGACATTGACAATTTTGTTCATGTTGATGATGATTTGATTACCAGTGGAATTCCTACGGAGAGTGAAATAATAGAGACAGTACAAAACACAGGAGACAGTGATGAAGACAATGTTGAATGTTTCAAAGACACAATCCCGATGAAAGCTCTCTCAAGCTCAGGATGCCGTGGAAACATTAAATGATTTTTTTTTAAACATTGACATTTCCGATGGAGTTTTTAGGTCACTAAGTGTAATAAGAGGAACTTAAGAGACTTCAAAGTGAAATCTATGAAACAGGCTACTATTCAAAGTTATTTTTGTAAAAAGGGTTGTGATTAAGGATGCAGCTGTGAGTAAATTTTATATGTACGTATGTTTACTTTAAATTTGCTAGTTTATTCTCATTTTTAGTGTTTTTCATAAATTTACAAAATAAACTTTCTGTTTATATATTCACTTTTACTTCTTATGTCTTATTTCACCATACGCATGCATGCTTTTGCCTTCACGGATATTAAGTTTAACGGCTATAACGAGCAAAACTAGACGGTCCCGTGGCGCTCGTTATATCCGAGTTTGACTGTATATGGGGGCATGGCCATTCGAGGGCATTTTTCGGGAGGTGAATGGGGGTGATTTTAGAAATATTTCTCCAAAATTTGACTGTCCACTTCGAATTTGGGTTATTTAGCAAAAACTTTTTTAAATAACTCATAAATCACACAAATAAAAAAATCAATTTTTATGAAAAAGATCATTTCATTAAATTAAACAAAAAAAAACATTTGTTAATTAATGATTTTCTCGTTGCATTGCCAAACTGATGAGCACGCCATATATACCGCTTGTGAAGCAGTGGTTCAGCGGAGCTGGTCATGGTGCAGCTGGCTAGTGCATGCTCCCCAAACCTTGACACTGGAGTCATACGTTCAAATCCTGTTGCTGGTAATTTTTTTTAATATAAATTTTTTTATCCTATTAATGTTGTACATTAATTTGTATTAATACATTAGTTTGGCTAGTTAAAAACGTCGAAAATGCGAATTTCAGCATCTGTTTGACTTCTAACCTTCAAGCATCCAAAAGCTGAAAATAGCATTTTCAACGTTTTTAATTAGCAAAACTAATGTTTTGTTTTAATTTGTATTAATACAAATTAATGTACAACATTAGTTGGGTAAGAAAAATGATGTAAAAAATTTACCAGCAACAGGATTTGAATGTATGACCCCAGTGTCAAGGTTTGGGGAGCATGCACTAGCCAACTGCACCACAACTGGCGCCACTGAACCGCTGTTTTGCACGCAGTATATATGACGTGCTCATCAGTTTGGCAATGCAAAGAGAAAATCATTAATTAACAAATGTTTTTTTGTTTAATCATTTGTTTAATTTAATGAAATGATATTTTTCATAAAAATTTATTTTTTTACTTGCATGATTTATAAGTTATTAAAAAAAGTTTTTGCAATATAACTCAAAAACAAATTTGAAGTGGACAGTCAAATTTTGGAAAAATATTTCTAAAATCCTCCCAATCACCTCCAGAAAAATGCTCTCGAATGGCCGTGCTCCCATATATAATGCTCCTTATAAGAAGAATTCCGAATACAAATGGCTATGGGTTTCCCGGCAGACTATTGCTATCTGGAGTTCAATATCATCATTAGGGAAGGAGCTCGTCAAAGAGGATGGAAAATTATATATTTGGACGAAACATTTTGTGGAGCAAATCACACTATCATATGGTTGGCAGGAAAATGTGAATGAAAGTAATAATGATATTGACTTTGATCGAGGTGTAATTCAAGAGGTCAATTGCTGGAAAGGTGCCCTTATTACTCCCCCTGGTGCCGGAAAAAGAATAATTATTTTGCATATAGGGGGTGAAGATGGTTTTCTCCAGCCTGAGAATGACTGTATGCTCGTGCTCGAGGGAAACAAAAAGGATGGTGACTATCATTCCGAGATGAATGCTCGACACTTTGAAGAGTATTTTAGGAGGATTTTAAATGCGATAGATCATGAAACCGCTATTGTTATTGACCAAGCCCCGTATCACACCATGCAAGTCCCAACAACAAGAAATCCGTCCAAAAGTTGGCATAAGGACGATATAATAAATTGGCTAATTGAGCATTGCATCGAGCCAACGGTAGATGATTCCAGCTGGCAAGATACATATGAGTCTTTAACCATTAGCGAACTACTTGAACTCGGCAGACCTCATTTCAAGTCTCACAGATACTTGCTAGATAGCATCATCAAAGAGAACAGCAAGAGAGTAAAGCTAATTTGGACTCCAGTGGCCTATTGTAAACTCAATGCAATCGAGCTTATATGGGCTTGGGTTAAAAATTACGTGGCGCAGCGCATCAAAATGCACAAAATCAAAGACATCCTGCAACTGTGTAAGGAGGCACTGCGTAACACCCCGAAGCGCGTGTAGGAAAAGGCTGTGAAGCACACTATCAAGGTGGAGGACTTCTACGCCGCCAAGGACCAAGTGCTAAAGAATATCGTGGAACCCTTAATTATCAACCTCAATGAGGATTCCAGCAGCGACGAAATCAGTGAGGATGAAACTTAAGAGGAGATCAAGGGGTTTTTGTGCGGGCCATGACAAAGGTGAGAGACCGCCTACCAGCGAGGGAGAGAAAGGAGACATTTGGCAACATCGCAAAGTGCCCAGAAAGCAACATATACGGTACTGTGTGTAGATTAAAATTAATTAAACAAAAACGTTAAAACAAAATCTGATTCTTACAAAACATTTTCTTTGTCTCTCTTTACAACAGTGTTTTCAGAATTCCTCTATCATTTTTTCCCACTGACGAGCTTCTTTTTAAAGTTGTAACCCAATTAAAACCATTGTAATTAACATAGAGCTTAGAAAATTATTGCATTGCCTCTATTATATCTTAGTTCATCACTGTTTTAAATTTCAAAAGATTTTGTTCAGTAGTTATTCGTTTATGAATTATTATATATGACTACTTTTGCAAAAGTTGGCTGCGTAGCTGGTTTTTACGGGCAGGTTCTGTGTTTAACTCGCCGAAAAATTTTACATTTTCTTTCTAAAAATATTTAAAAATCAAACCTTATTAAGCATAAAATAAGCTTTCCTATGGTATTTTTGTATATTCTTTCCAATAAACGTAGCGCAAATGATCGCGCGTCAAAGTTGAGATGCACGTCTTTTTGACGCGGACAGTAGTAAGGCAGGGATGCAGCAGAGTTTCCTTTGGTGGCCTAACCCTTCAAAATTACCATGTTCCCCGTCCTCGGACTTAAGGGAACGAATCAATGAATATGTCCCTTTGTGCCTTATCTTTTTTATTACCTTTTGATTTCCTTTTCTGGGAACATTTTAAAATGCTTAAGCATCAAGGGAAATATCTATCAGTTATTATGATCTTTTTCTCCCAGCCCTCTGCTTCATTCTCACTTAGTAATGCGAAAGAACACAGTGAACATTATCTTTTTGTCTGGTGTGGAAAAGGATATCTTAAAAATTGTACCATAAAATACGAGGCAGTATTATATGTATTGGGTAGGCACACCTTTTTGGCATTTCTTAAAAAGTAAATCAAACTATGAAGACGAAGTATTTAATAATTCTGAAAGCATCGGGATATTTTCATTGGATGATATATGCCTTCATTTTTCGTATAACGACAGTACTCATTTCTATTCACTCTGTCAATTCAATTTCATTTTTGTTTATTGCTTTATATTTCGATTTTTTTCCCTCAGAATCTAAATGAGCTTTCAAGGCCTCCAAAGATTTGGTTTCAACTCTTCGGAAACAACAAGATCTGAAGGAGGTATTCCAGCTGAGAAGAGACAGAAAAAGACCATTAACAGAAGGTACAACAAAAGATACATTCAGTATATATTATCGAAGAGTGGAAATGATAATGTAACTATTCCATTATGTGTCATATGTGGAGAAACATTCACCAATGAAGGAATGAAACCTCAAAATTTGAAGAGGGATTTTAAGAAAACGCATCCTTACTTCAAAGATAAGCCTACTGAGTACTTACTACGACTTAATTCAGCATTGAAAACTCAACAAAAAGATATGCTTGCTTTGACAAATATTGGCGCCGCCTCCCTTCGGACATCCATTTTAGTCTCCTTGTGAATTGTTAAATGTAAAAAGCCATACACAATAGGGGAGACATTGATAAAACCAGCAATGATAGATGCTTGCAGCGAGGTTGTTGGTGATGGAGCAGTAAATAAGATTGCTACTAACCCACTTTCAAACAATATGGTTAAGCATTGCATTGAAAGTATGTCTCGTTATATCAACACTCGACTAATTTCCTGGTTGAAAAAATTAGAGCTGTTTTCACTTCAGTTAGATGAATCTACAGGTATTTTGAACTGCCATTTTGATGAAATTTGTTAGATATGTCTGTGAAGAGGAATTGCTTGAGGATGTTTTCATGGTTTGTAATATGCCTACAAAAACGACAAATTCCGAAATATTCCGAATTATTGATGGTTATTTTTTAAATAATGGCCTGGATTGGAAATGCGTTGTCTTTGTACTGATGGTGCTGCTGCAATGACAGGCTCGCACTCCTGAGTCACTGCAAAAGTTTGTGAAGTTGCAAATGTTGATTTACAAGCCACATATTGTGTGATGCATTGCAAAATTATAGCAAGCATTGAAATGGTTCCGGAACGGTCTGGTGTTTTCAGATTGCATTCAAGTGGTAAATCTTATCAAAGCCAATGCACTAAACAGCCATACATTTAAAGTGCTTTGTGATGAGATGGGTACCGAACATGTAATTCTTGTGCTGCATACCAAAGTTAGATGGGTTTCGTGTGTCAAGGTGTTATCTCGTGTCTTTGAACTTAGAAAGAAAATTGTTTCTTAGTTCTAAAGAAATCAAAGCTAGCACAAATTAGGTTTCAAAATTTGTGTATATGGCAGACATATTTTCACTTCTGAATTAACTGAATTTGCAGTTAAAATGGTTTTCACCTTTCAGCTAAGGTAGAAGCTTTCAAAAATGGAAGAAAAGGGGCAATGAAGAAATTTTTTATATATTTCATTGCTTTTCAGATGTAGAGAAAACAGTGTATGGCATTAATACTATTACAAAGCTTGTTTCAGAACATTTGGATAAACTTGAAGCCATATTCAATAAATATCTTCCGTCTGAAGATGATCCAAGAATTGTTTTTTGTGGGTACGTTCATTCATGTGTGAAATGGATAAGCTGTTGCTTTCAGTCTCACAATCAGAGCAAGACAGTCTCATTGAATTAGCAATTTATCCTACATTTATAGTATTATTTAAGAGTTTGCCTTTGGAAACCTGGCTTTAAGTGAAGAAAGAATATGAACAACTTTGTGGAAAAGCAATTAAGAAACTAATACCTTTTCCTTCCACATATCTTTGTGAGAATGCTTTCTCTGCCATGGCAACTATAAAAACAAAGGAAAGAAACAGTCTTCAACTTCAACACTTCGACTCACTGTTTCTAGTATTACGCCAAGAATTGATATAATTGTCAGTGAAACACAACCCCAGGTTTCTCATTAATACAAATTTTGTATCTTATTTCTGTTAAGGTAACAATTTTGTTTTTGTTCATAATTTATACAATAAAATTATTTTAAAATATTACAATTTTTAAAACCATCTACCAATTTTTAATATACTACTTATATGCTTAGACATAGATATACATTTATAAGAAAAAGTAAGGTTTATCATTATATCAGGGTGGGCCCAGGATGCCTTGAAAAGGTGGTAGGTGGGACACAAGAGGCAAAAGGTTGAGAACCACTGAACTATATCATTATTTCCACCATGAATTGCTTTAACATTCTCTGCTCTTGCATTCCATTATCTTTCAGACTCACTCTTGACTGATTGGAAGTTTTTTTTAGTTTTTGCCATTGAAGGGTTAGTCGCAAAAAGAATAAATGAATGCTGTCAATGGTTCCAAAGAAACTTAAGTGGATCCATATGTACCCCAGATAAGTTCAAACTATGGTTATCAAAGTTCACTAACAGTGCCTGGTGATTTTTTCGATAAAATTCTTTTGTGATCACCAGGTATATGCCCAGACATAACAGCTGTGTCATTATAGCATTTAGGCCTACAATTTTGCAAAGGAATGTTGTTGCACTCCAATTACTTCTTTGATGGTGGCTGCATCTTTGATATGGATTTGGATAAAGCCAATAAATTACTCTTTTAATGCAACCTTCCTGTTATAAAAATCCATATCACATACCTGATAACTGCAGGCATCTTCTCCCGATGCTGTAAATCAGGAGTTGAGTCGAACAAAATCCCATACTAATTATTAATGTTGAAAATGCTGAGTACTAATGCTACGATCATAGTGAAACCGGTTGTTTTTAAATTAAAAATTTGTGGAAATAACAAAGTTCTTTTTTCAATATGCTGAGTAATCAGTCAGAAATACAAATTACAAATAAATACAGCATTGCTGTAAAAGTTGCTAAGGGTACATGGATACATGTGCCAATGATGTTAAGACACTTTCGTAGTTAATAACATAACGTGAAACTGAAAATAATGCTGGGACCCTGAGGCCGAGGGATGTGCTAAGTTAAGGAGCAGGGACCAAAGTCCCCAAACTTTTTTGTTTTGATGGCCTGCTAAGTTGTAAACTACATTAATTATTATTCATCTCATTATTTTAAATGATGAATATTATTAATCATTAATGACATTCACAACCTAGAAGACATCCAAATAAAGTTCAAAACAAACAAAAATTTCAGTCCCTGAGTTTGTGCCCCTTGGCCCTGTGCCAGGGGCCAACTGTCCCCCTGCTCCCCTTTGCCCCTCCTCCTGCTCTCCTGCCAATTCACTACACCACTGGCCTTAAGGCCGATTCACATTATACGTAACTGTATGTTGAGGTTTTGACATGGACCGTCACCTTTTCAGTCATAATATTAAATAAAATTAATATAGATGCTGTATACATTTAAGTTTAATTTGATTATTGCTAAGTACAATATTAAATTTCGATTTTATTCCAATAAAAGTTACAATACAATCAAGTTCATTGAATCTGAAAACAACATTATGATTTAACTCTAGAACCAAAATTACGGTTATTTAACGTAAATGAGAGGCACATAGCGAGGGTTATGATTGGAAAATGTGAATGACAATGTTGAGTGGTTGATGTAAGAATGAAATTAAGTACTTATTTTCAATATTAAATTCGGTAATTATTTAACACTGCAATGTTATAAATTGACATACTTTGAAGGGTTTTAATGTTTTGTCTATTAAAGTTGCTATTTGGAATTTACCTCTTGCTACTATCTATTAGTTTCATAAATTAAATTGAATCTCTGAAATAAATCTTGGTAGCAACCAGTTTGCGTGGTGTCCACACTATCAGAAACAGAGAGGATTCGACATGTTTCAACCGGCACCATCCCGTCAAAATATTCCTCCAGAGAAACCATGACGGAACGAAACGAAGATGTGATGTTGACGGAACATATAGTGTGAACAACTCCATCTAAGTGCACAGAAGGAAATTTTGATGTTTCGAAGGCGGTCCGTGTCGAAATGGAGATGTTACGTATAGTTTGAATCGGCCTTTATTCCATTTCAGTTTAAAACCCCAGGTCTAAATGAGGATACAATATGGCGGACACTGTGCGGATGCGTGTGTTTGGTGCTCTTACTATTTTCTGTTTTCTCGCTATCCATTTTTTTTATTCAGCTCAATTTTCGGTTTATAATACAGCTGAAAGTGATAGACATATTGTTTCGCTCAGTAATTGTGATATTACACTGTGCTTCTTTAGTAGTAGGAGTTTTGTTTTCCCCTGCTATTCTGCTTGCGGCTTATCTCCTGCCCTCCTCAACCGGCGATCTCGAGTGCCTTCTCCCAGTCGTGAAAGTGCCTATCCTCCCGTCTGTTCTTTTTGGTGATTCTACTTTCTGGCAATGTTTGCGTTAACCCGGGTCCAAAGGTGGATACCATTTTTAATGCATATTATCAGAATGTTAGAAGCATTAAAAATAAGTTCTATTAGTGACTTACATTTGTATGAATTATTGCAATTTGATATAATTGCTTTTACGGAAACGTGGTTATATTCCATGTTGCTGACAGTGAATCATCATTTTCTTCCACTCACCAAATTTTCCGGAAGAATCATATTTCTAGATGTGGCGGAGTGCTTCTCACGATTAAGTCTCACCTTCCCACTAAATGTCGGATGGATTTGGAAACAATGTGTGGACTTGTTTGGTGTGAAGTTACTTTTGGTCCCAATAATCGTTTTGGTAAAAATAAATTATTTATTGGGTGCTTTTATCGTCCACCATCTAGTGATGTATCTGTTTTAGAAAACTGTGTTTCGTCTGTCTTACGTGTTCTGCCTCTAGGTCCAGTAGTACTTTTTGGTGACTTTAATTTGTCAATTAATTGGGATACGCCTACTGGTGGCATACCTAAACATGTGCATGATGAGTACTTTATTGAACATTTTATAATCGCACTACTACCTATCACCCTACCTGAGATATGGCAACCTTGGACTATGTACTTTCTACTATTTCTCCGAACTTCATCCTGCCCGGTCAGAATATTTTCGACAGTGACCATGCTTCCTAGGATGTCATTTTCAAGCTTTCCATGAGGAAGAAACCCTGCAGTGTACCTTCCCCCTCCTAGACCTTTTCACGCATGAGCTAAAGTTCGCTGAGATGACGTTATAGTATGTTTCTTGTCTTATGAAGCTTGACCTTGAAAACCTCTGTGAGTGACTTTCTGCATCCAATCAACGCTCGAGTAATGAGCGACGGAGAGGGGAGAAGCTCAGTCTCTCTCTCGCCATCGTGCTGTTCACATCGCTCTTAGTTCTACTATGTTGCCAGCTCTACTGCGTTCACGCTTCCGTTGCGATCTCTTTATCGCTTTCACTTTGCATCTTGTTATCATTTTAACGCAATGGAAAATGGCCAGTAGTAATAAACAATGAACGCAAGTTTTTCTGCGACGCGTCGCCTTTCATTTGCAAGCAGATCATTTCAAGAGTGGATAGCTGGCAATGCTGTTAGGTGCTTCCATTCATTTCGAAAGCTGCAGGTGACGGGGGAGAGGGAAAAGGTTCTCATAGGCTACTTGCTATGTGAAGGTCAAGCTTCATAAGACGAGAAAGAAACTAACCGCTGCCTTAACCTCCTCCCCTGGAATTTGATGAATTCCCTCCCTCTTGACGAAGCAGTTTCTTTCTTTTATGACTTGCTCAATGCTGTGCTGTTTGACTTTTTTCCACTGGTGATCTAAAAAGTTTCCTCCCTGGTTTAATATCGATACAATCCATTACATGAACAATAAAAATCGTGCTTGGTATTTGTGAAAAACACATCCTAGTGATGAATCACATAAAGTATTTACTGATTTGCGCCGTTATTCCAAATCTTTAATCTGGCGTGATTATTCAGATTTTGTTTAAAATATTTCTGATTCTATTCCTGTCAACCCTAATAAATTTTGGTGTTTTGTTAATGGCCGTAGAAACTGTTCTAGAATTCCTAATGAAGTTCATTATGGTAATACTAATGGAACGAGATCGCTTGTAACTGACATTTTTCTTAAATATTTTTCGGATTGTTGATCCACTTCTGATAATTCTGTTCCTAATTTTAATACTGATAATTCCAATTCTACTGGATGCAATTATTCATTAGCTCAACTCCAAACCACCCCTGTAGAAGTTTCTGAATTTATTTGTAAAATCTCGTCCCATCGTACTCCTGGATCTGATGGAATTAGTCCTGTATTTATTTGTAACTGCGCCTCCTCACTTTCTATTCCATTAAGTCTTATTTTTAATCGCTGTTTTTCGTTCTCAGTGGAAATCTGTCCATAAGTCGGGCTCAAAATCTGATGTTGCTAATTACCGCCTTTCCTGCCTATTTTTTCTGGTATTTGTGAAAGAATCATCCTTAACCAACTTTACTATTTTACATCCCCTTACCTATCAACTAGGCAACATGGTTTTCTTCCAGGCCGGTCTTTCCTAACTAATTTGGCAGTTTATCAACACCATGCTGTTGATGCCATAATAAATAAGGCTCAGTTAGATACTGTCTACTTGGACTTTTCAAAAGCTTTTAATTCTCTAGATCATAAATTATTGATTTATAAACTTAGTCAACGGTACAATATCCATGGTAATTTTCTTAATTTGTTAAAAAGATTTTTAATTAATTGTGTACAACGTGTTGTCTTAGCCGGAATTGCCTCAGACTGGTCGACTGTCACTTCAGGATTCCCACAAGGGAGTGTCTTAGGACTTTATTTATTTAACTTATATGTCAATGATCTGGCTACCCTTATCCCTTCTTTCACAGCAGAAATATTATTTTATGCTGATGATAGTAAAATTTTTAAAGTGATTTCTAGTATGGCTGATTGTGTGTCTTTCCAATCGGCACTTAATCTGGTTGTTAATTGGTGTGATCTCTGGAAACTTAAATTAAATTTAAATAAATGTAATACAATGTCCATCTCCCTTCTTAAAAATGTTGTAAATTTTAATTATGGACTAAATGTTGTTCCATTGGCTAGAGTGTCCAAACAGAAAGACCTTGGTGTAGTCTTTGATACTAAACTTGGCTTCTCTGATCATATTTTAGAAATAAAAAATAAAGCAATATCTCTTGGGAATTTTATATCGTTTCACGGACATTACTGATCCACTGGCTCTTAGAATGTATTTTTCTTCTTTCATTTTACCTATAGTTAACTACTGCTCACCTATTTGGACTATGTCTTGTTTCCAACCTTGCTTCTTTGGATTGTGTTATCAATTTTTTTCTGAGAATTGTTAAATCCCGTCTGCCCTCTTTTCATCAACTCTAATAGTAATATCTTATCTTCCCTTTCTTTGGATTATCTCTCTGGTTATCGAATTAAGTCTGATCTTTCATTTATATACAATATAATAAATTCTATTGCTGACTGTCCCGAGTTACTTGCTCAATTTAATTTCCATGTTCCTAATAGATTTACTCGTTCTTCTTTCTTATTTCACTTTCCCACCCCCCAGAATTTCGTTTGCTAAACGTTCTCTTTTCTATCGCCTTCCTTGTCTTTTAAATTCTTTTTCCCCTAGTTTAGATCCTTTCTCAATGTCCAAAGAGTCTTCTATTAAAAATGGAATGACATGTTGTCACACTACTTAATTTTTATTGACTGCTTTTTGCTTATGCTTCAACTGCATTGAATTTCATCATATATTGTTTTGTACATTATTTTGTTGTTATATTGTTAATCTTTGAGTGTATAATTTTTCACTTTAAATTGTGCTTTCACTGTATTTGAAAAAATGAACAAAAATAAATAAATAAAAGAGTAAGATTCACTTTCTTCACTTGGGAGGGATTGGGGGAAGGAGTATTAAAACCATACAAAGTAGTCAAAATGTTGCATCTATGGCCGATATGGAGGTTTTGTTAAATACAAATTAACTCCTTAACCGTAAAATTCAAAATTAGAGAGAGACAATGAAAAGGGGGGGAGGAAAGGAAGGAAAGGCAAAAGACAATAAAAATTATAAACTTACAGGTTTAGGGGTTGTTACTCCATGCCAGGGACCTGATGTCACTCACACATTCACTCACTCAATTGCACAAGCACTAATCCTAAAGGTGGAAAGGAAACGGGACTGGGTTTGCGAGAACTTACTCTGCGCCAGGGACAGAAAAATCACACCGTTGCTAGAAGGTTTGTGAGTCAGTACGACCGCGACAGGGACCTACTAAGCCATCACAGACACACACACATTCATGCCAAGAGGTAAAGGGAAACAATAAAGGGAATGATCAATAGACTTCTTCGCGTGTCTCTCTCCCCATCTGATTACCCTAAAGAACTCACACACATTAAGAACTGTGCAAAAGCCAATGGATACGATACCGAAATGATCGAAAACATCCTACGTAAACATAAACATAGGCTCCATTAAAAAACGCACACAACACTAACTGACACTTCCCCCACAGACAAAATATATTAAAATCCCCTTCGCTCCCGGGCTCACCAACAAACTACACAACATCTTCTCAAAATTCAATTATAAGACAGTATTTGTTAATGGCAATAAACTCTCCAATTTATTACACAACCCAAAAGACACAATTCCTTCTTTACACAAATCCGGCGTTTACAAAATATCTTGTGGAGGATGCGACAAAATATATATTGGACAAACAAATTGTAAGATAAAACACGCTTCAAGGCCCACATAGCTCATTTTAAACACAACAGATTAAACAACTCGAGTGTAGCAACACATATCCAAGAACACCACCATCCAATCACGATCGAAAGCTAACTCTTGTAAAATCTGTAACCAACAAAAACAAACTAGACGCATACGAAAGCATACACATAAACAGAAACAGAAATTCAGTTATGAATAACGACCGTGGCCCGATCCCCCTTTCACCTCTGTACGTTGTAACAGCTGAACCTCTTTCCCTTCCTTTCATTTCAGCTCATAAACATATAAATACAGCCTACAACACTCCCACCCCTCATTACACATCAGCTACTGATGATGAGAGCATTGCTCTCGAAATACGTGTTTAATACGTTTACCTCATTTTTAGAGATCTTGTGTGCATTTATTCGAGTGCTTGCGTGCGTGATTGTTTGGTCTGTTAGGTCCCTGTCATTACCGGAAGGCATATAAACCTACAGGCTGCCTTGTGCGATACTAGGTCCCTGGCATGGTTTAATCTCCCGTTAACCCCTTTCCTTCCCCCTCTGTATTTTGTCCCTTTACCTCTTGGTGTGTACGTGTGCGTGTCTGTGGTAGCTTAGTAGGTCCCTGTCGCGGTCGTACTGACTCACAAACCTTCTAGCAACGGTGTGATTTTTTTGTCCCTGGCGCAAAGTAAGTTCTCGCAAACCCGGTCCTGTTTCCTTTCCACCTTTAGGATTAGTGCTTGTGCAATTGAGTGAGTGAATGTGTGAGTGACATCAGGTCCCTGGCGTGGAATAACAACCCCTAAACCTGTAAGTTTTATTGTCTTTTGCCTTTCCTTCCTTTCCTCCTCCCCTTTTCATTGTCTCTAATTTTAAGTTTTACGGTTAAGGAGTTAATTTATATTTAACATCAATTTCGCCGTAGTCTCCATCTTTACTTATTATTGGAGGTTTTGGGAAAAATTAGGAGAAGGGAAGAAATGATTGGTCCAAACAATTTGATCTATGGAGGAGATGGAGGTATAGGAGTATTTGGATAAAGGTGTTTTGTGATGGATAGAAGCAGGAAATGGGAGGGGAAGAGATGGTCATTAACAAGTGTATGCTGACTGTTTCTAGATGCAACATTTCAACTACTTTGTGTGATTTTAGTACTCCTTCCCTTCCCCCAATCCCTCCCAAGCCTCAATTTTCCCCATAGATACAATAGATTGATTACTTTGTATGTACTTTTTATTTCTTTCTCCCACTTTTGTTTGTGTGTTCTCATTGGTGGTTTCTTCACACACATGACTTTTGCTTCCTCTCATTGGAAGTTTATCCCTGTAGGTTTAGTATATAATGTGTATCACAGCAATATTTCTACCTGAAGATCACGTTCAACCGTTGAAACCTGGGTCGTATTTCTAATAAATAGTGGGATTTTTACAAAGTGATTCTTACTTTCTTTCATTTTAATTATGCAATTCCACAAATTTATGGCGAAACAAATGTTTTGTTAGATGAAGTGACATTTTTTTGGAGTCATGCTGCATTCAAGTTAAACTCTTGAAAAAAATTTCTTTGTGTGCAAATAAAAATAGCAACTATGTTTGGCAACCTGACATTACATGTTTTACTTTTTCCCACAGTGATGATGGGAGTGACGAGGAAGAAGACGCTTCGACCCGAAAGGGAAAGAAGAGGAAAGAAGAAAAAGAGGTGGATATTGGAAAGGTTGTGTGCGTCGAACTTGGAGAGAGAAAGAAACAGAAAGACAACTGGTTTCCTGGACTTGTTGTTGCCCCAACCGCTCAAGACACTGTGCGGATTCGAGTGAAGGATGAATATTTGGTGCGGTCCTTCAAGGATGGAAGATAGTAAGCTAGTTTTCAATATTTGTTCATTTTCTTGTAGAATTTATTTTTTCTTTTTGAATTGAACCTAAAACATAGTCCTAAATTGATCAGAAGTAAAACAAGAAAAAATAAATTTACTCACTGTTTGCTGAGGATATACGAGATACAGGCACACCCCAGGTTACATAAGTAATGCGTTCCAGCACCCATTGCATAAGTCGAAATTTACTATGGAAAGTACAGCAGAGGTGGGGAAACTATGGCCCGTGGGCCGGATCCAGTCCCTGAAGGCATTTATTCGACACGTGAAGCTGTTTCGAAAAAAGCTAACTCTAAAAATTAAAGTACGTATAATTCACTGCATCAGTACGGTCCAATCACTCGGTTAAAATAGTGACATGTAAACGCAGTGGCTAATGTGAGTATAGAATATAGTTAACAGAAAACAGAGCTTACAAAGTAAATTAAGACTAATGGTGTGTGAATTGAAAAATGAATAAATGAATTCTCGATGTAAATCAATAATATATTACGCAAGGTGAAATGTCGGTTTTTACTAAATGCAGTTTGTTTTCGCAATGTCCAATAGACATTTTCTTGGTGAACAAAATGTAGAATGTCAATTTTGTCAAGCTGTTAATTTCCATGCTACAATGAAGGCGATTCAAGCCATTTACGTATTATACAGTTATGGGAAAGTCACTTTAATCGTTCTAGGAGAATTTCCGAATGAGTTGTTCACTAAAATGCTAAATACTAAATGCTTATCAGCCATGATTACAAGGGTCACACTTCTGTTAATTTGTGTTAAAGCGAACACAAACGTTATGAGATCAAGCACCCGCATCAACAATTGGAAAAACTGAGGGGATTGGGAGAAAAACCACATTACCACACAGACATGTAACAATGATGTACCATATTAGTCTGAATATAGTCCCCCCCTTTTTGCCAAAATATTAGTAACAAAAGTAAGAGGGGGACTATATTCACGCCCAAAAAATTAACATACGAAAATATCACTGCCGGCAGTAAGTACGAGGTGTGATCAAAAAGTAACGGGAATTCTTAAATTTCGTGCTCAATTTCTTTTCAATTGAGTTTGTCTTTTTTCCTAGCGATGGCAGCACTGTCTATAATGTATATCTAAATCTTCAGCCATATTGGACTTCTAGTTTGTTTCTGACAAGCAATTAAGTAAGACCCATTTTAGTGTGTTCGGCGATTTTTTAATTGTTAAAATGACGGAACAAAGAATTTGCATTAAATTTTGCGTTAAAAATGGAATAAAGTGCAGTGAAGTGGTTCAAATGTTGGAGAAGGCTTATGGCGAGGACGCTATGTTGCAAACAAGGGTTTATGAATGGTACAAACGTTTCCAAGAAGGCCGTGAAGAGGTTGAAGATGAGAAGAGAGCTGGATCAGACTGTCAAGCTTGCACAACTGTTGATTGTATATAATGCAATTGCATTATAAAAGTCATACTTACTTAAGTCAAACTGAGGTGTTGAAGGTGTTTCAATTATTTACAGAATGTATTCCTAGATGTGATATTCTGAGGCATAAATATCGGAAGTAACAAAAATACGAGTAAAATAAATTATGACAAGAATGTTAACTGGAAATCTGGTGATAATTACTTTTTTATACAGGCATGATTCAAGTAGCCATTGTCAACAGCATCTGAAGGATATGAATGGAATTTAAATAACATGCATATGAATGCAAATTTTTCGAATTTAGTCCAGTAACACTTGATGCATATTTGAATTATGCCTACAACTATAACATGCAAAACGTGATGTCACTGTTTCATTGTAAATTGATAGCTCTAACTAAATTGCTCGTACATATTAAAATTCGTTCTTTAGAATATTAAATGTGAGGTCTGTAATGGGGTTCAAATTTTTTTCCAAAACTGAGGTTTCAGAAATAGGGGGGGGTCCTATATTCAGGGAGGGACTATATTCAGACTAATACGGTAATACCATTGGCATTTTCTTTAAGCCCTTAGCTGTGTTTAGAGTGTTTTTGTAATAGCAAAAATATGCCAATATGATCACTCTGTCTGTGTGTGGACAATCAACATTTTTGTTTTAAAAGATATTTGGAAATTTTTTTTTTCAATCAGATAGCCATTATCAATCTATGGATTTCCCACAGTTAGATTTTTCCACTAGTTCATAGATTCTCTGCTAGGTGATGTCACCATTTCATTGTAAATTGATAGCTCTAACTACAGTAAACTCTCGATAATCCAGCACCCGTTGATCTGGCACTCTCATCATTATGGCAGTTTTTTGTAACGACATTACGAAGTTCTGCATTTCGCCGCAAGTCGGAAATACTGTCGCGTTGGATGAGAACTGAAGGCATTGAACCAAGTTTGAAGTACACGGGCCATGTAAATTTCTTTTGCGTAATGGAAAAATTAAACTAATAGTTTAAAATTGATATTTATGTTTAACTAATTGTTGAGAACCACAGCGTAGAGGACTATAGTAGGGAGCATGAATGAAGGTGGGTGTCAACTGGATGCGCAGAAGGTCAGGAATGTTTAAATATTAAAACTCTATCTTTAGAATATTAAAAGTGAGGTCTGTAATAGGGCTCAAACTTTTTTCCAAAACTGAGGCTTCAGAAATAAGGGGCAACTATATTCAGGGAGGGACTATACTCAGACTAATACATTAATCTAATATTGTATTAATTTGAGTGCAGATATACGCTGCAATTGTAGCCAGTTGCTAATTAGGTAGATTGTTACATCGATTCACTAGATTAGTAGGTAGTCGCTGTGGCCTTTTTTCATGCGTAATTCGAAACCAAAGTCACTACATAGTATATTACTAAAAATTTGCTAGAATGACAACATTGGCTGAGTAGCAAAGCGGGGATATCACATTATAACCCATGCCTTGTGTTCTTTCTCCTCGCACATACATATAGATTAAGCTCGAGCTCGCTTACAAAAACCGCTAACTTAGCCATAATAAAATTTTTTTGTACATAACTTATGGAGCTGCTTATGTAAGTGTGGGTTTACCTAAGTCGAAGCTTATGTAACCCAGGGTGTGCCTGTATTTTCCAAAAGTTACACTACTGCTTTTAAAAAATTTCTGGTAATTTTTCTTATACAGTAAAACTCCTATAACCTTCATCTGTTGAACATGTCATATATGTACCACTTAGTTCTGGGACTGCTTACTGAGGTTGTATTTGACAGGGAGTTGGAAGCTTGGAAAGAGAACATCCCAGAAGATTTATGTCATGGCGAGAATGCTGAAGTTTAAAAAATCAGGGAAGGGGAGACCTCAGACAAAGAGATAACAGCCATTTATCTAGATTTATGCTCAAGCTCTCAGACCTGCTTTCATGCGTTTTGTGAGCCGTCTTATTCAGTCACTAGCAGAAACGCCTGGCTATGCTCGGGAAAGAGTTTTCTTTTAAGTTGCAAACGATTTTTATTATTAATTAATTGTGGTAGCTCTGCTCTTAAGCTCTGATTTAAAAATATTGATTTCATTATGTTATTTTGTGAAAACCATGTATATAAAATTTAGTTGACATCCGTTGAGCCAATTCCTTCCAAATCCATAGTTACTGAAAGAGTTTAATTTGTAATTGTGGCACCCCTGTTTAGTTGATCCGGTCCAAATATGCTAGTATGGCTTTATTTATATGTGTACATAATAAATATTATAATATGGTTATAATCAATGCGTACAGTCCCACACAAACACACAAAAAAGAAAATTTTTATTCCTTTTATTTTGGTAGCCCTGCTTTGTATATCTATCCTAAAAATCTTATTTTTGTTTTTTTTTATCTTGAACAGCTCCTTCATACAAAATTTCATTGAAATCGGTTTGACCAATTCCTTCCAAATTCATAATTACCAAAAAGTTTAACTTTGCAATTGTGGTACCCCTATTTAGTTAATTGGGTCGAAGTATGACATTTTAGCCATGGAGTTCTGTGAAAATTCTATGTACCAAATTTAGTTGAATTCGGTTTGGCCATTTCCTTCCAAAAGCATAACTACAGACAATTTTATTTTGCAATTGTGGTCTATCCGGTCCAAATATGTCATTTTGGTCATGTATTTATGTGAAGATTCTATGTACCTACCTAATTTGGTTGAAATCGGTTCAGCCAGATCTTCCCAGATATATACATACAGGCAGACTGACATTGCCGAAATTTGGACTGACCGGTCATTGGGGACCCCTCAAAGTCGTGAAATTTGGATCGACCCTACATTACGATCCTTGACCCCATAGACTGATGTTATCCATTTTAGGCTCGAAAATATATCTCATCAAACATTGATATTATTGGAGAATTCATCAAAATCGGTCAATTGGTTGCTGAGATATCTTAAAAAAACTGACATTTGGACCAACAATGGGGACCCTCGAGCCCCCGTAGGCTGATTTGCATTATTTTAGGCACTGCAACTCTCAGGATCAACCTGAAGCTGCTGCCAAATTTTGAAGCTCCTACGTTTATTTTCTGAAGAGTTATGGCTGCCACAGACTGACAAACATTCTCTTATTTATAGGATACAACTAGATCGGTAGTAGGCTAAGGTGAGTGACATGTTCGTAATAATATTTTTCGCTGTGTTTCTTTCCTCTAAAAACAGAAGCATGGGATTCTTTTTATAAGATGCAGGTCGATATCAGGTGATGTTTTTCAAAGAAAAAAGTGCATCTTATAGGTCTGGAAAATGGTGACTATATTACAAGCTGCCTGGCAACAAACTATGCCAGATTGCATGCTGCCTGATAAATAAAATTCTACTCTATAGGCATAAAGTTGGTTCAATTTCCAACTCCTATGCAAGTTTTGACACATTCATTCTGGTCATAGCATTTGAGCATGCTTCTCTGTTTATGCCAGCTGCACTAGTCTTAGTTGATGCGCGGGGATGGACAAGAAACGAGTGAAGATTATATTTGCTTTAAGCCTGATAAAAGTGCAACAGAAACTTATATATTGCAACATGCTTAAGGTCATCTAGCTTTATCACATTGATGTATTTTTGAGTGGTAACGTCGTTTTTCTTATGGAAGGGAGTGTTAAAGCTGATCATCGGCACTCAAGTGGTTGTGACAAAACTCATGAACAATATTCCCAAAAATTACTTCCAAAGTTCCTTCAACTGCCTTCAGCATCACTAGCAATTGTATATTGATGCAGGAAGAGATCATTTTGAAGGGGAAAAGAACCAATAGCTTATATTTTTTATAACATCAGTCTTGGAACTTTTGAGACACCTTGTTTTTATGAAAAGCACCAATTTAAGCAAAACAACTAATAGAAAGTAATAATAGTAATAGAAAAGTAAAAGATTGGTTTCATTCTATTATGGCGAAGAAAAATTTAATTGCATTGGAGAAGCGTGAAAAACTTTCTGAAAGGAAACTTGACTTGCAAATCAAACTGATGCAGCATTTAAATAGGTGTGTTTATGTTGTAAATGATCCACATGCAATTAAAATCAAATAAAAATAATTTCCAAGAAAATATTTTGTAATTTTTATCAAGTTTTATCCTCCGATTACTTCAATATAACCCTGAAATGAAGTAGATGGCAATTGAAGGTTAGAGGTATAGCATATGGAAATGACGGCTAACCATTCTTAACTTGCATACCAAAATTACATAAGTAAGAGAATCTTCCCTAGCTAGCGTGCCAGCATTTAAAAAAATCTGAATGTATCACATAAATTTCTTCATATGTAATATGCCTTAATGTAATTATATTAGAGCTTTGCATGGACTTGTTTTTCTTGGCCTGGCCCGTATGTTGTTGAAGAAATTGAAAGTCCTGCCTGGCCCGTGAGACTACTCAAAAGCCCGTTTAAAGCCCCTCAGCTCAAAAAATGTAATTATTGCATTTCAAATTTTCTACCAACATCTGTGGGTAGTTCAGTGGTTTGAAAAAGATTTATAAATCCACAAACTTGTATGCCTTTGAAGACCACAAACAAAATAAATTACTATAAAAATACACAAATATTATCTTATAAGCAAAAACTATTAACCAATTCAGTATGGAGGATGAGTCACACTTTCTCTTCATTATCCCTGGGTTAGTTTACCTAAAACATTTATTCAGGTAGAGGACATTAGCTACAAAAAAGTCTGTGACAGCACCTATCTATGACTTATAGTTTCCGAGATAAAAATTACTAAAATGTAATAATCATATAATAAACGTGTTTTGCATTCCCTAGCCCGTATATGATTGGTAAGGTATCCTAGGTAACATGCTGGTAATGGGGGATTACATATAATCCATGAATGGCAGCGTTCATAAGAAGTAAGTTTCTTCATATTGTGTTAACTCTTTTAGTTTACATCCCAAAAACATTAGTTTGACATTCTGAAGAATACAACAAACACAATGCATCCCACTGGCACCAGCTAATACACAATTCTTGGGCCTCAGTTCATAAAACTTGGATAAACCTATATGTAGCTGTGGATATTTATTTTTGAATGACTTATATGCTTTCATTAGGTTACACTATACTAAACGCTTTTGTTTGTGCACTCTCACACCATTTTTTTTAACTGAAATTAAATCCTTTTTTCCTGGCATACAATAGCTTACATCATCATTGCAGTAGATGGTATAGGCACTTCTTTCATTCTATTACAAGCACAATTCTATTCCCAGATGTCTACGTTGCAGTTTCAAAGAACTAAGTATACTGTACAAATAACCACAAAAAATTTTAAATAGAAATTTCAATTACTTAATCTAAAATTACATATTACATATTTTGTGAAAAACAGACACGTACCATATTCAAACCCAGTGCTATGGACGGAACAGCTAGCTGAAGCAAGCGAGGCTTTACACCTAAAAACGAGAAACACTTCTGCTCAAAATGCTTCTCACACTCAAAAAACCGAGAGAAATTTCCCTCCTTCCTTCCTAGGAGATGTATCCAGTGCAGGCATCTGTTAAGAAAACAAAAGCATTCTCACAAAATGCATTCATATAACACTTCATAGAACTATTTTGTCAGGAATATTATCAAAAATATATGCTATTTTTAAGACACCTGACTTTGTTGATTGGAGAGCAGAACAAATTCACTCTGTCACTTCTACTCTTAAACCACAGCCAGCCACTGTACATTTTCCTCGTCTTAAAGACATATTGCTATATGCATATGCCAGAATATCAGAATCGTACTCAATCAGCAATGGTGGATTTCTGTTATTCAAAATGGCAGAAGTTGACTGCGAGCTCTGCTCAAGGTTCGCCTGCATCCTGCCGTTAATCTAGATCGCTGCGACTGCAGCACTTCTCCATGAACACAGACCCGGGTGAACTACGTGTAAAACCTGGGTCTCTATTCTCCCATAAGAGTTTCATATCCCTGTTTTCAATTAACCTACTAACTGCCGGTCCCAACCGTGATGAATAAGAGGGCTTCTACTGTACTAGGGGCTCTGCCCCTATGCGCTATGCGCATCAACCCCGATGCTTGCTCCACGAGATGAATTCATCTACTGCCCGTGTGCAACCCTGAACTTCCTCATTTCGGCATATATTTAAGGTAGAAAATTATATTTAGTAAAAGTAAAATTTGCTTATTCTATATCAGGCTCCAATGCAACAACCTGCAAAACCTCAGTATTGGTAAGCCCAAGGATTTTTCTTACCACCAAACATATCACTAGACTCCCTTAATAAGAGCTTCTCAACTAATCCAACAAAAATTGACAGAACGAAAATGCAAAGTCCTACTGTAAAAGCGAACGAGTCTTCCAGTTCTCCACAATTCCACTTTCATGCTCTCTAGCAACTTAACGTACTTTCAGCAATATGCAGAATCAAAACTAAAGCCCAGGGCGCTGATGGTATTCCTATCATGATCATAAACAAATTAATACATCTATTACTCCCAGTACTCACTAACATTTTCAACCACTTCTTATTACAGGAAAAATTCCCATCGCAATGGAAATGCGCATTAGTCTGCCCTATCCCTAAGAAATCTCTCTGCATACAATGACTATCGACCGATTAGCTTTCTTTCCACTTTATCAAAAGCCCTTGAGCGACTTGCGCATGAACAATTAACATTTTCTCAATGAAAATCATCTACTTGACTCCCATCAATCTGGCTTTCGGAAGTCACATAGCACCACCACCACACTAATTAAAATCACCGATGATATACGCAGACACATGGGTGACAGAAAACTTACAGTAATAGTGTTGCCTGACTTAAGCAAAGCGTTTGACTCAGTAGACAAAGACATACTCCTGGCAAAACTTCGCTGCATGCGATTCTCTTCACCTTCAGTAGATTGGTTCTCTTCGTACCTTAGCGACCGTTTCCAACAAGTCATCTCCAATGATTCCTTGTCTTCATGGCTTAATGTTAACCACGGCATTCCGCAGGGCTCAATTTTAGGTCCTCGATTGTTCTCTATTTATTAATGATTGTTCTCAATACTTAACTCACTCCAAGAATCATTTGTACGCCAATGATCTCCAAATCTACTTAGAGACCAAACCCAATAACTTATCTCTTTCCATAGCCAACATAAATCACGACCTGGCCCAACTTCAAGAATGGAGCTACGATAATCTTCTCACCATTAACCCCTTGAAATCTCAAGCCATTTTAATCGGTTATCCGAAACTACTTGCTTCTATGAACCTTGCGGAATCAGTTCCTGTCTTTGAATGGTTCAGTTATACCCTATTGCAAAATCGTAAAAAATCTCAGTATTCTAATTAATGAAACGCTTACCTGGAATAATCATGTAATAAAAGTCTGCAAGACGGTCAACTCTTCCTTACACACCCTCTCACTAGCATACTTCCCTCTTCACTAAAAATACAGCTAGTGACTTCTCTAATTTTTCCTCACTTCGACTATTGTGATATTGTATACCAGGACTTATCAAAGGATCTTACCATTAAACTACAACGTTCTCATAGTGCCTGCATCAGATTCATTTTTAATCTTAAGAAGTCTGACCATGTCTCAGAATACTTCCGTCGCTTCTCCTGGCTAAAACTTGAATCCAGAAGAAACCTTCACCTCCTCTCCCTATTGTATCATGTTCTTAATAATAACATCCCTTGTTTTCTTTCTTCTAAGTTCGTCGCCATTAATACAGTTCACCAATGCAATACCTGAAGATGCGATAAACTACTAACTCCACTTCATAGAACAGAAATTTACAGCAAATCCTTTACTGTCACTATTTGCAAACTCGGGAATGTTTCCCTCTCTCCCCCTCCCTTATATGGATATTAATGTATGCATTTATAAATGATTTTTTCTCTCTTTCTTAAATTATTATTGTTTTTTTTCCTCCCTTCTCTGAACTATTTAGGAATTTTTCATCGTTTTTACACCTCTCTTCTCTTCGTAGGTGTTTTCCGCAGTGGAAATTTTTTTTGTGTTAAAACAACTGATACACAGTTTTTTTTCGATCCACAAAACTATCAATATTCTTTGGTAATGCTCTGTGATCTATTAACCAATATATAATTTATTTGTAATTAATATGTATTTTATTGTAATTTCTATGTAATTAATTTCTTTTAATGTGTAAATATTGTAACTACTTATATGACAAAAGGGTTAAATGTAAGAAGGGGCTATATAGTCTCAATTTCGCCCTAAATTAAGTCATTTGTCTGTCTGTCTGTCTCCCTATCTCTCCCTCTCTCTACCTCCCTCTCTACTTCCCTATATCCTTACCTCTTACAAAACCTTCTAATTTCCCAAACTTACCCTTCCCCTAATTCTCTCCCTCCCCCTTTCCCTCTTTCGCTTCTCTTCTCTCTCTCTCTCCTTCCTTCTTCCTCCTTTCTTCCTTTTCCCCACATTCCCTTCTTATTCAGTTTTCCCAATAGGGTCCTATATAACTTTATGCGTACAGCAACACTGCTGGTTGTTCTTTGCAACTAAATACTATTTTATTCATGGAGGACTATATTTTCAACTTAAAAACAATTTTCTGAGTCAATTCGAATCGTATTTGAAAATCTACAGTAGGAAAATAAATTTGCGTTCTTTTGCACGTACAGGTAACTCTCGTTCAACAAACGTTCGTTGAACAAATGTTTGCTTTAATGAATGAATTGAATTTTATAACTTTACATTTGCCGAAAATTCAGTTCACTTGAACGAACCAAATAACATGTATCCAACTCAGATCGTAGAAACTCTGATGTTTATGAAAGCTCTTGGGGTCACAAAGACTGTCTTGTTTACCCATGGATTCTTCGTGTGGCCACTTTACCACGCATTTTTCCTATTGCCTGCATTTCTTGAGAGGCTTAATATGTCATCACCGAACGTGCTGTTTGTTACTCATAATATATTTACAAATATCCACTTACACTTGAAGGACCTCTTGTGTACCGATAAGGAGGAAGTGCACTATGCATTCTTTCCCACAGCCATTCTATGCTTCAGTCTGTGAATTGGATTGAGTATGTTCGGTCGCATTCGTTTTCTCGTGGTTTATACATAATCGTTACATCACGAGGATTTGTTTTTGAGCTATTGCTGTGGCCACATTTATCATACTTGCTTGTATTTTTTTCATATCCGTTCAACTTTTTGTTAATTATATTCCTGGAGATGTTTTAATCACGTGGAATTTTTAATTCTTTATTGACGGTGTTGGGAGATTCTGTTCTTCATTCAAAAGTTGAATTTTCTCGTATCATACAATAGATGGCACTGTACATCTATGTTCGATTGTTGTTGCTTCAGTTTTCTAGTTGATCCAATATTGTAGTTGCTTTGACAGACATTTTAATAGCTAAGAATTAAAAATTCAAGAATAAAAAACCTTTCTTCTGGAACGCATCTGTAGTTTTAACACTTTCAATGCATACGAAAAATTACGATGTCTTCCCTTGTGCTGATGTACATTATTTTATCCCTTTTAGTGCCAGCCAGCCGATCTATCGGCCCTCACTGCATGTGAGAAAAATGCCACTGGCCGATCTGTCGGCCGCGCTTGTTTACGCTGACATTGTAGTTTCTTTGTGGTCGAGATAACTCTGATAACCGCTGAATTGACTTCTGATAAGCTTTCCCTGCAACATTGTATTAAGTCTCATATGAAAAGATTGTCTTTCAATTTTATTTCGACTGCAAGGTCTTCAGCTTTTTTTTTCGCCAGTAGCTTGCCTGGTGTTTTAGAGTGCGCATCGCAGTAGTGTTAGATTTCATTCATTATTGCCGACTTATCTGCAGTTTTTGGACATAAAAAGTGAGTGGATTCATCTACTGTTATCTCAGGTACTGCATAAAAATTTTTTTCGTAAACTATTTTGTAAAAAACATTTATCGTAACTTTATATCAATATTGAAATATTTTTAATGTATCATCCAAAATTATGTAGAATACTTAGTAATCTGTATTAATATAATTAATATTTGTAATCATCTGTACAATTACTGAAAGAAACACGTAAAAATATGAATAAATAGCATGTATGTGATTTTTCATAGAGACTGATGAAAAAGTGCTGAAATTGCAGTTATGCAAAGTAATATTTTTCTGTAATTTCATTTTTAAATAATTTTTGCGAGTTTTTGCAATGTTTTACCTGGATGTCTTGCCTTTATGAAAATAACTTAAATATACTAGCGAAAATAATAAAATACTATAATTTATTCAATATGAAATTGACTTTTCATTTTTTTATTTAAAAAATTAAAAACAAAATTTTTTTAAACAAAAAATCACAAGATGAACTCGGACATTCCCTTAATATAGTTAATATTTGTAATCATCTGTGCAATTACTGAAAGAATCAGTCAAGAATATGAATAAATAGCATGTATGTAATTTTTCTTAGAGATTGATGCAAAATTGCTGAAATAGCCATGGCACTTTTGGATATATATTCACCAAAATCGGCGTGGCACTCAAAGGGTTAATATTTTTTCTAAAAAAGTGTATTTTTATGCATCAATGGTATAAAGAAATACATGCAAGTTTTTTTCTTTTTATTCAAAAATAATTTATGGCATCTTATGTTGTCATCTCTCATGGAATGAAAAGAGGTTAGGCTACCCCACACTACATAAATGGCTTCTATTTTATGATCTGCTACAAATTGGTTGTAATTTTTTTACTTAATTTTGTAATTGTTAATGCGAGAAATAAAATTAAATCTGTGTTCTCAATGAATAACAGCACTACAGTATATGAGAATCAATAAATTTAAAAAATATATTGAAATTTGCACTTCTTTTGCAAATGCCAAAAGGAATAGGATAAAAATTTATTTAAAGCTGTATTTAATGAAACTATGAGAAAATCATTCGTATGTTTTCATTAAAAGTGTTTGACTAAAAATTTTTTGGAAAAATGACCAGGTTCAACTCCTGGGAATTATTTCTATTCTCACGTAACACATAAAAATGAACTTTTTGACTTGCAGGCTTTTATTCTTTTGGAAATTAAAATTAGAAAAAAAAACGCTATAATCCAATTTGAACTATTTCAAAGAAAAATTAATCTAGTCTTCTTCTATTCATCTTTTTTCTCCTACATCTCAAAATCGCCCATATCGAACATTTAAATCACATTTCGGAGCAATGTTGCCATTTTAACGATAGCTGCTTTGAAGACAATATAATCGTCAAAACCTGATCTCATATTGTTGTCTCAAGGCTAAATACCTTCCCTTCTTCTCCTTCCCTACCTACTTTTCAATAATAATATAATTTGAAAAACTTACCAGAAGCGGGCGGTCCTACATCTGCATCGTGCACAGCTCCTGCATCTTCACTTTACTTCATAGCTTAGGGTCTTTAAAAAATTATCAAATAAATTATCATTACGTGAAATCACAGTATTAAAATTATAAAATAGAATTTACATTTTAAAATATGTACCTAATTTCAGCTGGTATTGCTTTTAACAATTGAAACACTTTAGAGAATCCCTACGAAGATAGAGAAAACCGCCTAGAAAAAGTGCAGGTATTGTTTATAAATAATCACTTAATGAATTAACAATCATGTAAAAAAAACAAAATATTATTCAACCTAATTATGGATAAACCAAAATTCGATAAATGTAAAAATACTTGGAAAAATAAACCAAATACATAAATAGTCCAAAAACAAATTGTTTTAATCGATAATTTAAACAAGAGGACAAAAAATGTTACATACCTTTCGCACGATAAAGTCTATTAAATTATTCCACGGATAAACTTCCTTTACATAAATATAATTAAGTACTTAAAAACGTCCTAGAATAAGAACAAATATTGTTTGAACACACTGGGAAAACACAAAAACAGAATTTATATTTGCAATAATAAAACCTGAGTAAAAATGTTTTGAAGTACGTTACGGCCAATAATACTTTAAAATTATGAACTGAGTAAATTAGGTAAGTTTTAAAAGCTATAACAATGGAAATGAAAGATTACATCAGAAGAACTCAAAAACTATGATGATAATTATAACAAACTACGATAAACATGTTAATAACAAACAAAATATACTAAAATAATTATAAATAAAACACTCGTTAAGAAAGAAAATAATAAGTAACTACATAAAAAGATTAGAAAAAGCCAAATGAAATCACTACATTAAAAAAATTATGGGTTACTTACCTTAAAGTTCAACTGGATAAACAAAAAAATCAAATGCGAAATCAAAAATGACTGCTTACACTAGTATCGCTAGGCACCAACTGAATGCATAGTAGCAAAAGATCACATCTGCTAGACTGCGAACGCCCCTAGGAAGCAAAAGAACCAGTACAAAGATTGTGATGATGACACCTGCCAGCGGCGAAGGCACACCATGTCATCTTAAGATGTCAACGAATTTCCGTTTTACGAAAGCTTTTCAGGACCACATGCTGTTCGTTGAACGAGAGTTGCCTGTACTATGGTTCAAGTTTCTAATTCTTATTCTTGAATTTTTCAACCATAAGACAATCCCGATAATTCCCTGTTGAAGAAATGTTGTTGATAAAGTGTAAATGGGATTACTCATAATCATATCCTTGTCTGCTGTTCTACATTGTAATGAGCTTTGGTGCACTGATTCTGACTATCTATTAGAGGGTGGTGTTGCATGTAACTCATCAGGCTCAAAAATGGTTTGCATACTTTGTCTTGTATAAAGCATTAAGTAGCAGTTTATTTTAATTAAGAAATTTTGCAGTTTATTACACCATTTGAAATGGTGGTTTCAATTTTTTTAAGCCTATAAATTTGGCCATAATGAAATTCACATTTCTTTTTGCAGTTACACAGTTCCTAAGAAAGAAGCAACAGAATTCACTCGTGAAATAGGAGCTAAAGTAGACAACAACACATTAAAGACTGGTAATTATTCTTTTCAACTATTGGAAGTAAGTTTTTTGTATAATACCCTGATTATGTAATTTATTGTTGGCATTTATGCAGCTGTGGAGAAAGCCTTGCAGTTCCTGGATCGTGATGAGCTCCCTCCACATTGGGATCGTGAGCTGCTCTTTGGTATGGATGACAGCAGTGGCAACAGTGATTCTGATAATGGATCTGATTCTGATGTGAGCAAATTCTTCATTTTTTCTTCAATTTTTTAGTAGATTGCTCATCTGATAACAAGGTCCACTTGGAAAGGCTCCACTTTGTGGAAAGATTCCATTTAAATGAAAAAGAACCTTGTAAATTTCCACTAACAATTTTAATACACGACCGGTTTTGCCTGTTACAGCATCATCAGGTGATGAAAGCTTTGCAGAGGGTTCTATATATATGGAGAAGTAGGGTAGGAGGGTTAAATGAATAATGATAGGTAGGAGGGAGAAAATACAATCAGTAATGAGATAATCTGAAAAAATAAAATAGAAACGACAAAGTGAATGACAAAATTCAAACGGTTACGTATAACAGTAATACGAGCAAGGTTAGTAATTAGAAAATAGAAGCAATTAACAGAAGTTCCAAAAAAGGCATTAAATTACAAAATAAAAAGGCAATAAATTAATTAGTTAGGAAAGCAGTTAAGAGAACAATGGAGAGTGATTGGAGAAAACAAATTTATTAGTAAGTGAAACATTGTCTGTAACATCATGGATTATAATTTCCAACTGCTCTAAGAGGTCCAGTCTGTTGCCCTTTGATTCGAAGTGGAGAAACTCTGGAATGAATGAACTGGAATGGCAGTTCTCAAATAGGTGCTTGGCAAAGTGCGATGAGACTTTGCAACTCAAAACAGCGTTGGTATTCCTCGATCCTCTTCTTAAAACTTCTTCCAGTCTGTCCTATGTAAATAGCATCACAATTTGCACAAAATAGTTTATAGACTCTGCTTTTTGATGAATTATATCTTGGCTAATGCGTTGGAAATTCTTTTAGTTTCATCTTTTTCCGTTTTCATAGCAGATTTAATTATTTGTTTGTCTTTCAAATACCCTTATTTTCATTTTCAGTTTCCATCATGCACACTGTGAAAGGCATTGGTATCTTTCTGAAGGCAATATTTTAAACGAAGTATATGTCTGCCAGATTGTCCCAGTATGAACGACAGATATTCGTCTAGTTCAGATGAAAATTCAAGTGATTCAGATGTATATCCAACTAGAAACTAGTCCGTGTTCCATTCACAAAAGAAGAAACGAAACACGATATTTTTGTAAATTCTGTGGAGCTCCTCTGCATAAAGGCAGCCATTTAAAATAAAAAGGGTATCTGGACGTTTCACTCAAAGCACTTCACCCATGGGAGCTTTACCCACGGGTCATTTTCCCATTACATTCTTTACCCACAGGACGTTTCACTCACATGCACTTCACCCATGGGAGCTTTACCCACGGGTCATTTTCCCATTACATTCTTTACCCACAGGACTCACATGCACTTCACCCACGAGAAGTTTCATCCAAGGAACTTTCACCCATGCCTTTTCACCCATGCCTTTTCACCCATAGGTTTTTCGCCCACAATCCGGTTTACCTATGTAAGTTTTCACCCAAAGATCTTTCACCCATTGTTTTTGGCCAATGCTTCAGTTCAAATGTTAAAAATTCAAATGACTCCATTATATAAGGAATTCATCTCAAGTAAATTATTATTTTTATTATTATTGTAGCGATGTAAACAAACAAATGGCACAGAAACAATAAATATGGTCAATGCACATTAACCCATTCGCAGACAGTTGCGGTATTGATAAATGACCAAAAAACCCACATTCATATAATTGATAAATTTATTTCTGAAAATATTTTACTACTACATATGTATAAAATTACTCATATAAGCTCTTTTTCTGCTTAACACGTTCGCGGCAGCATTACCCACCAGTGGGTCATGGGCGGTTTTCCTCGTGGGCATCGTGCCTCACCGGTGGGTCACTGGGGATTGGACGTGCAGGCGCCGTGTACCACCGGTGGGTCACGATGTCCTTAAAAATCATACCTATTTTTATGCAGGTGCTTCTTAGGAAGTTTTCTATCTTTAGCTTACGCCCACAGGGACATTATTTTATACAGCATGTCTGCATTTTATCCCAGAAATACGTAAATATTAAAATTTGTAGTTTGATTATAAACAGATTCATACGCACTTTTGAATTATTTTTACTTCAATTCAAGAAAATGTGAAGAATTATTTTATATTATCATAAAAAAATAAAAAAACAACTCAAAAAGTGAATTGAAAATATAATTATTGATAAAAACGTGCATCATTTACTATAAAAAATACAATGTTACACTATAGGTAAAGTTATATACCAGGGTATATTATATAAAATACACATATATAACATAGTTAGAGACTAAAAAAATCAAATACACTTAATATAATAATTGTAAAGATAATTATTTATAACAATATTAATCATATTTTACATACAATTGTTCACTATATATAAAATATGCATATAAAAATACAATGAAGTATACTTACGATCAATTGAAAACATAACTCTTCATAAAAATACATGACATATTATATACAATGACTCAATAGAAAATGAAATACACTGGCCAATATATATTGAAAACATAATTATATCTAAAAACATACATGATATGCTGTATACAATGAAACCATATATAAAATGATACACAATATAAAATACATGTAAAATGATACAATCTAAAAAATATGTAAAATGATACACAATAAAAAATAGGTAAAATATTACACTACAAAAATAAAATACAGTTGCAAATATAAATAGATATACTTATAACCATTCTTGAAAACATTATTTATGTATTTCATGGAAACATGGCAAGCACATTGTAGGCCGCCCATCACAATCTTTACAAAATGTTTGCACTTTTTTCGTCCTTGCCCGAGCTTCTTTTGTCCTCTTTTTCTCACCGAAGTCTCTCATAACAACTCAAACATTTCTTTCTATATTCTCTCACTGCTCCTTCATGTTGATGAACAGTGTTTTTTTCTGCCTGGAAAGTCCTGCACCTTCATCACGTCTACTTCTACTTTCATCTACCTCCTTTTGTAGGAGCTCGTCAATAACATTTTCCCTAAATTTCAACATTTCCATTTTCTTATTTTGGCCATAGTTATTGTAAATGACCCAAGAATTTACCATACATGTGCCGAGGAGAATTTCTACTGCCACTTTTTTGTACTATTTCAGTGACCTTCTAAGGCATGTGTAGTAAGCAGACATTTGGTCAGAAACATCCACACCGTTTTTAGCTTTATTATATGCGATCACAGACTGCAGCTTCATTATATTTCTCCCTTTCTTTTTTTGTGACCCGGAAGAGACTAAAATATCTGTATGGGCAGGATTAAATGTAACCATGAGAACAGGTCGTTTATCTTGCCATTTCATCACTCTCACACAATTTTCATTTTCTCTTGCAATAATTTCACCTTTTTTAGTTTTTTAGCACATACGTCTTTGGGATTACTGCGCCAATTTGATCTCAGTGTTCCACAAACGTATGTCTTCTTCTTCAAAAGGTCTTCACTAAGATCCATGCTGGTATAAAAATTATCTACATACAATGTCCTTCCCACGTCCAAAAGTCCTGCTATCAATTGTAGCACTACCTGGCGAGCATGCCCAATTCCACTCACACCTGGAGTATCACTTTTCCCAACATAAACTTTTAGATTATATGCAGCAGAAGCCACCTCTAGGCAATAAACCTCAGTCAATGTCTCTTGTGGTGGCTCAAATTGAGTGGTGAAAGACTCCCCCACCCACGCATGTGCTAGGAAAGCGGTGCTACGGAAAGAGAAAAACAACACATGTTGCATATTTTTCATGGATGTGCCATGACATATAGTATTGAAATTGTTTTACGACATATACAGCGGTCTCAAAACCCGCATTGGTAGGAGGTGTAGTAGGCCACACCGCACACGCTTTCTCACTTCTTTTGTGACATTCCTATTTTCTGCGTTTTAGATTGAGATAATTACTATACTGTATTTCTGATTAGGAAATGTTTGGAATCCTCTTACACAAAAAAAACTCAACTTTCAGACTGGCCAATGCCCTAGTAAGTATAGAATGGAAGTTCCATTTTTAACATAACATCATCATTTATCTTGAATATGATATTATTTATTTGTTTAATAAAGTGAATTACATTATGGAAACTTATATTTAGAGTAATGAACTTTCTGTATCTTATCACAGAATGAAATGATTAATTAAAAATACATTTAACATACAGTGATTCACAAGCACTCCATTCTTTACTTATATAGTTATGCCCTTACAGGATAAAATCAGAAATGAAAGAATATCAACTGTTGTTATATGTTTTATTTAAAGGTTTTAGGACATGACATTTCAATGAAAATAATACAATATGCATTTACAAAGTGAAATTATGGCAAAAAATATTAAGGTATTCTGTTATGCGATTACTTCTTTCATATTAGTTATGTTACATTAGTTACGTTCATATGACTTTGGGTGAACAGAACCATTGGTGAAAAAATTATGGATGAACTGGATTGTGGGCGAAAAATCTATGGATGAAAGTTCTTTGGATAAACTTCTCGTTGGTGAAGTGTCTGTGGGTGAAACGTCCTGTGGGTGAAGTATTTTGGGTGAAATGACATGGAACCTAAAAAAGTACTAAATGTATTCAGGAGCCTACACAGCAATTTTTAGGGAAATAAAAGATTGGTGGGTCAAATTATGCTTATTGTACCTCCTTATTTCCTAGTTTTTCATATTTAGTAATGGGAATATTTATCCTTGATAAAAGATTAACTTCCATGTAGTAGTAGTAAAAGATTGTATTCATCTTCATATGAAAGCATAAGCATTAATATGTTCATAGGCATGTTACATAAACTAGGCCCATGTTTTTACTTATTTACTATTCATCTTCTCATATAAAATAATTAAGCTCATCTGCAGTAAAAATTTGCATTTGAATAACCAATAAAAATCAGTTGATGGTATATACAAATGCATGAGGTTGCCCCATTGAAGCAGTGGCATCATGAAAGAGCTGCCAAAGTATGACTTTATTGTTAGAAAGATACAGCATTAAAATGCTATAATTTGAAATTAGATTGCATAGTTTATTCCCTAAACTCCCTCTGACATATGTATCACTTCTTAAAAGAAAGAGTAGCAAGCACCAACCGTCAATTCTTTCCTTATCCTCGGTATATGCACCACTGCTATGTAAATATCAGTTTTTACCGCCTCTGAAAAGAGCCGCAAAAATATGACTACAATGTTGCAAAGACATCTCATTTTAAGTCTTTACTAAGTTGACTAAGGGTTCCATAGATATCTTACCTGGTAAATCCCCTCAGACACGGGTCCCAGTTTATGTAACATGCCTATGGACATATTAGTGCTTATGCTTTCATACAAAGAGTTTGCTTTAATTACTGGGTATACCTGCTTGATTTGTTTGATTGAGCATTTGAAGTCATTATTGATACGTACCCAACAAATACTAGCTTTTTTCAACCTTATTTTTGTCATAAATCACATACATATCATTATAAATACAGTAAAACCTCTCATTAACAAAATTCAAAGAACTGATTTTTTCAGCTATTCGTTATTCAGAAGTTCATTGATTGGGTTTTGCATAACTACAGTGGACGACCAACTGATCTGTTATTCGGATGTAACACAGTTATCCGAATGATGGCAGATACAGCTATTAAGCAGAAATTGCATAAAAATCTGTACTAAAACTCATCAATAGTAATATATATACTAATGTTTAGGCACTTTCAGAAGAGCTGAAGATATGAAATTTTTATGACAGTAGGATTATGTGCAAAGCCGACTAGAAAAAATGAAAATCTTGAAAAAGTTCAACAAATCGACCGCTAAAAATTCGCAATTGTTTAAAGATATTTTTAAGGTTTATGTATTTCCGAATGTACTATGATGCTGAATTTTTTTAAAGGTAGAATTTGTAAAAAAAACGAAATAGGGATTATAGAAATTTTGATATGTTAATTTGTTTGGCTGTCAAAAATTCTTAAAATTTAAACAAATATGTAAATGTTTAGGTACTACAGGGTGAGCTAGGGAGCTGAAATTTTTACGTTATTTAGACCTAGGTCCATATGCACAAATAAACATTTGACAACCACCATAAAGTTGTTATTGCAGCCGTCAAAAATATTAGGTATTTATGGTCTGAAACTTGTTCTAAAGGCTTTCCTCCAATGCTTATGTTCAGATTCTCTTCATTGCCCAATATTCTAATGACCTTGGATTTTTCTGTATATATTTCCATGCTGTATTTTCTACCTGTTATTACAAGTCTATTTTTCATTTTCTGGAGTTCCTCTTCCTTTCTTGCTACAAGTACTTGATCATCCACGTATTTTACTGTTCTCATAATTCTTCCTCGAATTTTGAAATCTCCTGTGCCTTCTAACGCTTCTTGCATTAGAATTTCTTCATGTATATTGAATAGGGTCGGCGTTAGGCAGCAGCCCTGTCTTAGGCCGTGTCCTAATTGGCAGCGTTGCTATGCTATGCGGCACGATGCCGCTCGAGAAATCAAACCTATGGTTTCTAATGGGACTGTCCTAACTGACACCCTTCGCGCCGCGCAGCACCGCTAGCAAAGCAAACTAGTTTGATTTTTAAGCGGCACCGCTTCGCTTAGCGCACATTGGAAGTTAATACGGAGGAATTAATTTCTGTTTTTTCTTATGGTAAAACTTGTTTGTTGGACACGAGTAGTAGAGATTACGTAAACAGGAGATTGAACATGACTTCATTTAGTTATTCACAGCATTTTTTTAACTTTAACTGTAAGCGGCAGTAGTTTCTCGCGCTCAAATGTAAAATCCCATATCTCGATAACCAATCAAGATAATGAGTTCATTTCACTTTCAAAAATAACTTTAATCTTTTATCAACATTTCATACGAAGATATTACCAAACTATTCCTAATAGTATGTAAGTTATCAAGAGAGTGAAAATTTCGTGCACAGATACAGAATGTGAGAGCCTCGTTCGGTATTATTTATTTTTTAACAACAATTAATTGCATTACATGTTCACTTTAATGGTAGGTGTGGGTTATGGAGCACTTTCAAAAGCTACAGGCAAATGTTCGTGTGATTTCAACGAATAGACTGTGAGATTTAGCCGTTCAAATATGGATGCGGCAGAAGAAACTCAGAAGATACGATGAAAGCGCAGCAACTTTGCTTTTATGCCTAGCGCAAGAATGATGCCACGTGACTTCTGATGGGGGCTCTTAGTGGCTGCGGATGTTGACATATCAGCTTGGAACAGCATAGCTTTGTGGTGTATTAGGACAGACCCGAAGCTCAGCTCAGCTTCGCACAGCCTAGCATAGCAACGCTGCCAATTAGGACACGGCCTTACTCCTCTACAGATATTTACTCCGCAGGTGTCGACATTCTCCAACCTGACCTTTACAACTTGATTCACCTATAGATTCCTAATCAGTCTCCTGTCTTTCCAGTCTACACCTATATCCTTTAATATCTTCATCAACATTACCAAGAACTTTGCCAGTATACGAAACATATGCAGATATCTTGACTGTACTCTATTGCCCTTTATGATATTATTCTAACTACCTCTATCGCATCTCTAGTTCCTCGTCCTATTCTGAAACCGAATTGATCTTCCCTTAGAATTTCTTCTGCCTTTTTCTCTAGACTTTTATTAAGAATCCTTGTGATGATCTTCGATGTGTGTGACAGAAGGCTTATCGTTCTGTAATATGATGGTAGTTTTATGTGCAAAACCAACTAGAAAAATGGAAATCTTGAAAAAGTTCAATAATGTGGCCTATAAAAATTTGTAATTGTTTAAACAAATTTTCAAGGTTTGTGTATTTCCATATGTGCTACAAAGCTGAAATTTTTTTATATGGTTAACTAAAAAAAATCTGATGTGGGCAACACATGACTTTCTCCATTTTTATATGGAAAATTACATGTTGTTAGCTCTGGGATTGTTGTCAATATTTACTTCTGGTTGACAATTAAGAAAAGAAAAAGGAGCGTTACTAAGACGGAACTAAGCGTCAATTGTTAACAATAGTCTTCGGTAGGTGGCGTGGTGGTGGCAGGTAAAAATTTTAGTTATCTCTTAAACAATGTATTATATGGAAAAATGTATTAAACAAAGGTTGTAGAAAATGAAATTTCTTACAACATTTATTACAATACATTTATCAAATATTAAAGCAAATATTTCAATATAACGGATAAGTGACAAGAGTAAACACCCACTTCCGGTCGACCGATTTTTACCAAAAACTAATCAGATTTTCTAACTTTTATAAAAATGTTAAATACAAAATTTCACATTGACCTGATTAATAGTTTTTGAGTTAGAGCGCCCACAAAAATCTATCACATACAGACAAACACACAGACATCATCGAGAAAATTGCAAAACGGGTTCAGGGGACCTTAAAACATGTATTTCTGTTGAAATCTTGAGTTCGATTTTTTTCATGAAAACAATACTTTCTCTATACTTCGTATACGGAGAAAGTAAAAAACGAACTAGGGATTATAGAAATTTTGATATTTTATTTTGTTTGGCTGTTAAAAATTTGTAAAGTTTAAACAAAGAGGTAAGTGTTTAGGTACTACGAGGTGAGCTAGGGAGCTGAAATTTAAAAGTTATTTAGAGGTTGGTGTAAATGCACAAATAAACATGGGGTAATTCCTTAAAATTGTTATTGCGCCCGTTATAAATTTTTTAAAATTTAAACAATTAGATAAATATAATTTCATTTTTATATGAGCTACAAGGTTAAAATTTGGCAGAAAGGTGTGGCATTAGTGCATCACAATGAAAAAATAATAATATCCTTAAATTGTAAATTTTAGGTATTGTTTTAATCAAATATTTTTCCATAAGGAAAGAACGAAAATTGGTGCAGAGGTGATATCTCTCTGAAAAATTGTTTATCAGGGTGAGGTGACATGCTTGCAGAATGTAAGCACCAACTGCTTGTATATAATGATAGGAAGATTCTAATGTTTAGGTACTTCTAGAAGATCTGGAGATTCGAAATTTTTTGCATAGATTTTGTGCAAAACCGACTAAAAAAAAGCGAAAATCTTGAAAAAGTTTAACAATGTGGCCGCCAAAATTTCGCAATTGTTTTAACAAATTTATAAGGTTTATGTATTTGCAAATGTGCTACGAAGCTGAAATTTTTTTTAAAGGTAGAATTTTCAAAAAACCAAAAAGGGAATATAGAAATTTTGATATTTTAATTGATGTGTCTGTAAAAAAATTCTTAAAGTTTAAACAAGCAGATAAATGTTTAGGTACTATGGAGCGGGCCAGGAAGCTGAAATTTAAATAATATTTAGACTATAGTGCATGTGAACATACAAACATTTGAAAATCTCCATAACGTTGTAATTGCGCCTGTTAAAAATTTTTTAAGTTGAAATAATTTGATAAAGGTTATTTCACTTCTAAATGTGCTACAACTTTAAAATTTGGCAGAAATGTGTGGCGTTATTAACCCATTGTGGAAAAATTATAATATTCTTATAATTTCAAATATTAGTGCTTGTTTTACTCCATTATTGTTCCATAAGGAAAAAACGGAAATCTGTGCAGAGGAGAAATTTTTTTGAATTAAAGAAATATTTCCAATGATTAAATATCTCTCTGAAAAATGAATGTTTTTTCAAAGTGAGATGAAAGGCTTGCAGAATGCAAGCACCTTCTACTAGTATCATATATATGTTACGGTAAAGGTACGTAATCAGGATATGTGTATATTTATTTATTAGCAAGTACTCAGAAACAACACAAGGCCAATTACACTGAATATTAAAAAAATCAAGTATATAACAAATAAAGCAACATATAAGTAAACTAATTAACATAAAACAAACATGACAAATAAAAAAGAGACAATAATTTATAAATGGATGCAAAGAAAAACTTATTTAAGAAGAGAGAGAATAGATGTCATAAAAGTAGTTCTATTTTGAAAAATGTAGATCAGATTTACTGCTGAAGAGATTGTATGAATTGGGAAGACGGAAGAAATGAGATAGTTAGCCTAGGCCTCCCTGATCCATCTCTCCTATCTTCGCTTATCTCTGTTTCCCATTTAATTTTGATTTTATGCATAGTAACATGAGACATTCATTTGTTCGCGATTTCCTACAGGGATATATTGCTCTGCAGCAGACCAACGGCTTGGTCTTTTCTTCTTAGAGTTAATTGAAGCATGATGAAAATTAGCTTGCACACAAATGAAAATATCATCTTGTATGATTACTTGCACTTTCCAAATAGAACTGAATTGTATTTCTAAGACTCAAGTTCTTTCACCTGAGAAGGAGAACCAATAGGTGTGGCTGTAGCTTCCATTTTTATTTAAGAAACTTGGAAGGACTCTCTTATGATGGGAGGAGCAACAAAAGGTCTTTTCTGCGAAGGGTCAGGCCGTGTGAGGATTACAGCATTGTCAAATCATTGTTTTTTTCTGGACTTAGATTCTAAGAGCTCTCGTGTAACCTTTTTTTTGGAAGTGGGTGTACATACAATATGTATAATATCAAAACTGATTTTGATAGTTTAACATTTTGGGCTGAAATTTGGAGGAATATCTAATAAACCAGCTAAGAAGGCAATTCTGGAAAAACTTGACAATTCCCGGGAATAATTAAAAATTTTCCCTGGAATCGAGAACAAGAAATATCGAGTAAATTCCTGGGAACAGGAATTCCCGGTTCCAAAACTCGAATACTGATATACCTAAACTGTTTGGATATAACTTACAGCACAATAATGTTAAGGCAGAGAAGTTGTTCTGTCATATAGTAAATTATAATTTTCATGAATTATATTTAAAAATATTTTTCTATTTTATTAATATAAAAATACAATAGCTAGTATGTTAATCATTATCGAAACCATTTGTTCATTGTGTGTTGCTGTAGTTCAGTTGGTAGAGTACCCAACGTGAAATTGGAAGACCCTATCTTAAAATTTTTGTGCTAAAAGTATAACTATAACTATACTATAACTTCCCAAACTTTGGGAGCCTAACCCTATTCTCTCCATAAGTCATTACATTCACGCGCCACGTTTTCTCGCAATGCTGCAATTTCAGGAACGTTACTACCTCGTTCCGTGAGGGTCTACTGTATGTGCGAGGCAAAAAGGCTTGCAGATGAAAAAGAACTAGTGGACATACATCTCATAAGTGTTCACATCCGAAGTTATGAGAGAGAATGCAAAGGATCTTATCAGTGAAGATTGATAATTAATAATATTTTAGCATTTATAACTTCTCTAGAAAATATTTATAGGGCTATATTTATGAACAATGTCATATTTCATGGTTCGCTTTTGTAATGGCATCACTGGCCACATAAAAAGCTCTGGTGGACCTTATGTGACCCACGGGCCATAGTTTGCCCAACCCAGTTATAGAGAAAGGGTGTCCAATACATATGCTAGCAGCCTCATATGTCAAATTGGCCACTTATATATCGACAAATTGATGTTGATATTTTTTTTTCTAATTTTGAAATGATATTTGAAATTTATATTTTTTGGTGTAAGGAAAACTTTTTCCATAGTAAACAACTTGGAGTCTAATATTAACCGTGCTTGATATTTACTCACTATGCTAAAGATTTGAGGAGTGGAAAAATATTTCTTTTATGTGTACGTTATTGTAATTTAGCTTGAACAGTATCAGTACCACAAGCATATTTTCAAAAGATTGCCCATCCTATTCATTAACATAGCATATATTTTGTATCATGTGGTGAATAAGATGACTTGATCACCACGTGTTTGCTGAGCATTGAAATCCTATTGGGATCCTCTGATCTATAGGACAAAAAAAAATTTAAAAGCATAACAGAGTGCAATTATAGTTGTTATTTTTTGGTGACAACTCTGTATCCATCAGCTTATTAGTAGTGAAACATTTTATTTATGAGCTAATGATATCCAAGTTTAGTTCAGTGTAATTGATTGCCTGAGTAAAAATGTACTAGTGGAATATGAAATATAGTAACATTTTTTGTTCTTAGAGTTCTGATGATGAGCCAAGAGAAGAGAAAGATCATTTTGTTGCACAGTTGTACAAATTCATGGATGACAGAGGCACACCTATAAATAAAGGACCAACCATTGGAATGAAAGATGTTGACTTGTATAAACTTTTTAAGGTAATGAAACTTATTTTAATATCTCTAGAATATTTTAATCATTGGTTTCAAAGTAAAATATTAATGATTGTTAATTTTACAAATTTCTGTTGCTTTGTCTCATTTTATGTAGTTTAAAGTAGATTTTTATTCTTTTTATCTTCTTTTCATTATTTATTTTATCAAAACAGGTAGTCCACAAAATTGGTGGTTACAATCGCGTCACTAATCATAACCAATGGAAAATGGTTTCACAAAAACTTGGATTTGGACAGAATAACTCAAGTAATACTAATCTTGTGAAGCAAGCATACAAAAAGTAAGTCTTTCTTTTGCTTTCAATTTTATACCTATTTTCTTTGAAGTCGTACCTACCATATATTATGGCACATAAGCTGACCCAGTGTAGAAGTTGATCTTGATTTTTCAACTTGAAAATGCATGTCATCGTGTAAGTTAATCGTGTTCTTTGTTTTTACAAGTGTTTAGAAAAAATATTTTTTCAGACAAAATCAATGTGTCATATGTTCAAATATAATATAATATAAAAATGTTTTCCAGTAGATAATACACAAAAATGCAATAAAACAAGAACGGTCTTCTTGATTTTGACGAATCTTTCATGAGAATGCATGATATGATTTCTAGAAAGTTTTAAGTGGGTGCTGATTTTAAGTTAAATGTCTTAGAATTCTATTAAAAAAGATAATTTGAATGTGAAGTTATTTATTAGGCATATAAATTGATTATTTTAAATCTTATAAAATAAATGTCTGCTAAATAAATTGTAAACACTGGAACAGCTGATTCTATATGGCAATCATATGCACCAGAGGAGATTAGCCATATTCAACTACTATTCTACAACAGTCACCTGGAATTCAGTTTGCATTTTTATAAGTTAAGCCCAATTTTTTCGGCGATATTTTATCGATGTATAGGTCGACTTGTATGCTGCAATATCCTATATATTAAAAAAGCACTGTGTCCATAGGAAGCCTTTCAAATTTTTTCCAGAAAAAACCTTGCAGAAAAATCAGAAAATTTTCCACCGCCACTAGGGTTTGCATATATATGTCATAACCTACTGTGCCACCATTTCCTTGCTCAAATGCTTAATAAAGAACATCTTATGTATTTGTTTTTTACTTTCAAACTTTGTGATGGCTGTGATTTGGTTGTCATTACAAACAATCTAAAATATATAAAAGCTTTTTTGTCCCTCTGTCACACTATTAAAATGCGAATAACTCGATAAAGGATCGAGATACATTTTTGAAATTTGGCAGGAATGCTTGATTCACATATTTTAAGGTAATGACAGAAAAAACTTGAAAAAGTCCTAGGTTTGACTCCAAGGAAGACATTTCCGTTTTCCATAAAATAACACGTAAACATTGAATTTCAACGTGCAGGCTTTTATTCTTTTTGAGATCTAAATTAGAAAGAATTAACCTAGGATCTTTGGATCTGAACTATTTTAAAGGAAACATTATGAAGTTTCTTATTCTCTTCGTCTTTTTATACCTACAGTTCAAAATCCCTCATCTTAACCCTTCCCCGCCGGGGTCAGTAATTTGTACGGACCTCGGTTTCTGTCCTTGGCGCCGGGATCAGTATCACGTACTGACCTTGCCGCGACTCTTTTAATTTGCCATATTTCGATTATAAACATTTCTTATAGAATGATATTTTTGTTTAATTTGAGTAATGATTTATTATTTGAATTTTATAAATAGAATACGTTTTGTGAACTCTTAAATTGACTTATATATTTTTTTTTAGTGTACATGAATGGAAAACGGAAAAAAAACTCTTTCTCACATCTCTTTTTTATTCTTTACTTTATCAGTTCTTAATACTTTCTTCTATAATCACACGGATAATTTCTTATATTTTTAGGAATTTTAACCATTTCTTTTGTTCATCTGGCTCTTATTAACATTATAAATTTTTTTTTCGAAAGTTACGATTTTAACATCCAATTTTTTGTCTACTTTAAAATATACAGTATATTAAATTTTAACTGTACTTTCTAAAAACTAAATGGACAGATTATGCAAATAACTAAATAAACGTGCGTATATTCTTGGAACACAGCTGCACTGGAGTAGGCTAGTATCGCAAAGAGGCAAGAGACGAAATGAAAACAGATTGTTCTAGAGCGTCTCTTACTCGGTGATGGAAGGGACCCTCCGTGTTTTCTTCGTGACATATCTTCTCATATCTCATCGTGCGTGCTCTCATTCGAAGGAACACTTCATATTCTCAAGACTAAACGAACTCGAGAGGCAATAAATCATTGTATATTGGTGCCGGCTCGGTGAGACCTCGAGGAAGTAATTTCAGTGAAGATTTTGTGAGCTAAGCTAAGTGGTCACGGAATGGAAGATAGGAATACAATACTTCTCTTTGTTAGGCATTCAAATGCGATAACATTCTCTCTCTCTCTGAGAGCGAGAGAGTTAATAACCAGGCATAGGCTCCAAGGAGTCGGTGTTTACAAGAAGCCAAGGAAGCGAACGCAGTAGACCATTGAATAGACCCGAGAAGCGCAAGCTAAGACTATAAACTGAACTTCAGCGTGTGATATCACAATACATCGAATATATTGATATATCGATGACTATTTCCGAAAAAATTGCATTCAGGCATCTGTAACACATTTCAATTGGCATGGTCTTTCATTTTCAGAGGTTATTAACGTAAAAAATATTAAGATATTATATTGTATATTTAATATTAAATGCAGACCACTATACAGCCGTTGGTTTCAAGATTTCATTCATCTTTGAATGCTTTTCATGTGAGAGAGAGAGAGAGAAGGAAGGAGAGGGAAATGATTTTTATAGTAACCAATGTAAACAACATTTGTTGCATTGTTAATGAGATTGAATACACTTGAATGTAGAACATTAATCATTTGCATATTACTAAGAATCATTGTAGGAGTTTGAGACTTGAAACAACAAAAGTTCATTTTTGTGCCATCCAAAGAAAGTTGAGGTATATTTTTGTTAATTTTTTATTTCATAAAAATATTCCCCCTCTTGAATTTCAACAGGCATCTCCTAGTTGATTTATAAACTGTGTAAGCGTGGGATGATTATGTGTGATTATACAGTGCAGTTGTGATATTGCTTTATATTCCAAATAATTGATTTAAAATCACTTCAGACTATGGAAAACACAGCCGAAGAGACACAGGAAGAACGACAGTATAGGCTACATGCTGAACAACAAAGAAGATTGCATCAAAATGAACGCGAGGCAAATTTGGCATAGTTTAGGCAGCCATTCCTGAAGATGAGAGATATAGGCATGCTCGGTTGTTGCAAGAACATCAGCAACAAGAACATCTGCAGAATACATTATCAGTAAGATTGTGACATGCTCCGCTGGACAGCTTTTTCAACAACAAAGAGCTGTTGCTTAGTGGCAACAATGTGCTCAAGATAGATTCCAATCAGATCTTGCTGTACTTGTCAACAGCAGAAATCCTTATGGGGCAGCATGCTGTTGAAGGTATTGTTCTTGGCAAATGTCACACATGCCTACATTGTGGAGCCTTTTTATGGGCATACAAATGAAGTTGTACTAAAATACGTTGCCAGACTGGTGAAGTTCTGCCTATGAGGCTTATGCCAGAAACAGGAACACCAGCATTTATGGCTGGATCAACTATAAATGGCTGACTTCTTTGGAAATTTTTGAGTCAGCTCAACAATTCTTTGGCTATGGCATCTCAAGATATTCACACAGTAATTCCTCTAAGTGATGGTTGTTATACCAGATTGGTCCTCTTCATGCAAAACTACAAAAAAGGCTACCCTTTGTGCAAATGTGTGTCCATTAATATTTTGCATACAATATGCTTTCTTTTTTTTAATGCTACAGTTTTATACTAGATACAAGTGTAATAATGCCATGAGAATAATAGCACTCAAAATTTGCACACCCAGTTAAAACTATATAAATTTATTAAATGACTTTTACTTTCAGATGCAATTTGATTTTCTTGTTTCTAAAATTTGGTTATTTTACAGATTTCTGCACAGCTTTGAAGATTTCTATAGGAAACTAGGGTGCACAATGGTTAATCATCCAAGAGGAAGCCGATCACGGCATCGCTCAAATCGTAGTTTAATCCGTGACAGGGATAGGGCAACCCCCATTAACACTCCCAAACGAAAGGAAACTGAAGATAAAGACAAGGTATGTAAAATGTAATTGGTTAGACTGTTGTCTTTGCTAATATTTGATATTCATATTCCAACATTGTTGGGAAAGAGTAACCTGATCAAATGAATTGGATGTACAGATGGTAAGGCATTCCATTCAGAAAAGGGCCTACAAGATGCTTTTCAGCCCCTTAGATGCTATTAAAACAATTAGGAAAATCAAATTAACGCTTTATAATCGTAGGTTAGTTTTGGAGTGAATAGGAAAAGGATAATGATAGGAAGAGCAAAGAAGATATTTATTAGATGATAAGAGTTGATTGCATGATGTTTGAATGAAGACATTAAAGGGAGTTCAGTGAAGATATGCTATGTAATGTTATTGGGTGTAAGGTCAGTGAGGAAGAAATATTAGAGGGCAATAGGAGCTTCTAAAACATGGCTATGGTATGGACTAAAGAAAATTTGTTAGAATGGGGAGAGAGCCAATGAGGAAGTTTTAAGTACAGTTGGATAATAGAGGAGTTTAATTGGAATGAAATGGAAGAGACAAGAAATGGATTGGACAAATTTTGAGAAATCTTGGGAGTATACTAACAAAGAGGAAAATAGGCCGGAATAGAAAAAGGAGTGTTGGATTTACATTTAAAAAAGAAATGAAGGGAACTTGGATGTGGACGATTGAGTCAGGCGGGCTTAAACCCTATTGGGAGATGGAAAAGTAAACAATGATTGGAGCAGCATATTCAAGCATAGTCAGATAGAAGTTTGCACTTGTATTATTTACTGTAGTGATGATTGATATGCTGATGTCATTATATATCAACGTTTCTTACAGAGGAGGAGATAAAGGAGGATACTAATGTTTAGGCACTTCCAGATGAGCTGGAAATTCGAAATTTTTTTCATAGGTAGGATTTTGTGCAAAACCGACTAGAAAAAAGGAAAAATCTTGAAAAAGTGCAACAATGCGGCCGCTAAAAATTCGCAATTGTTTAAACAAATTTTCAAGGTTTATGTATTTCTGCATGTGCTACGGAGTTGAATTTTTTTTGTAAGTAGAATTCATAAAAAAACGAAATAGAGATTATACAAATTTTGATATTTTAATTTGTTTGGCAGTTAAAAATTCTTAAAGTTTAAACAAATTGATAACTGTTTAGACATTACGGGATGAGCTAGGAAGCTGAAATTTTCAAGTTATGTACAGAGTAGTGCATTTGCACAAATAAACGTTTGAATCTCTCCATAAACATATTGCGGCGGCCGTTAAAAATGTTTAAAATTTAAACAATTGGAAAAATATTATTTCACTTCTAGAAGTACTACAACTTTAAAATTTGGCATAAATGTGTAACATTAGTACCCCATAATGGAGAAAGTATAAAATTCTTAAAATTGCAAAGTTTTGGGATTGTTTTAGTCTATTATTTTTACATAAGGGAAAAACGAAAATCGCTCTGGGGTGAAATATTTAAAATTAAAAAAATATTTGTAATGATGAAATATGAAAAATGAATGTTTTTTTATGTTGAGATGATATGCTTGCAGAATGCAAGCACCAACTACTGGTATGTTATATCATCCTCCTCCTCCTCTGTAAGAAACCTCTATATATAATGATAGTTCCCCACTTTTTGGCCAAAATATTAATAGGAAAAGTATATTCACGCCCAAAAAATTAGCACACGAAAATATCACTGCTGGAAGTAAGTATAGGTAACAATTAATGCCCTCACTTGATTTGATTGTTTTACGGAGAATTTCTTGATACATATGCCTCAGTAACTCAATTCTTTTTGTTCACTCTTTGGAATCCTTTCCTTAAAGTTCGTATTTTCATAATAGTTAGAATTGCAGAAGTTTTCGCTTTGAAAGTGTTGATTGGCCAACAGATATGCAAATATTGATATGTAGTGGTACCACCTATCGTTATTTTAGAGAAAATGTCACTATGACGAAAGAAATTTTCTTCGTTACCCGTCAATCTGTAGTGATCCATAGGGCCGTAGGCAATTTTATGTCAGCTGATCAGACTGTCAAGCTTGCAGTTGCATTATAAAAGTCATACTTACGTAAGTCAAACTGAGGTGTTGAAGGTATTTCAATTATTTACAGAATGTATTCCTAGATGTGATATTCTGAGGCATAAATATCGGAAGTAACAAAAATATGAGTAAAATAAATTATGACAAGAATGTTAACTGGAAATCTGGTGATAATTACTTTTTTATACAGGCATGATTCAAGTAGCCATTGTCAACAGCATCTGAAGGATACAAATGGAATTTAAATAACATTTATAAATGCAAAGTTGTTGAATTTAGTACAGTAACACTAGGTACATTTAAATTACTCCTACAACTATAACATGCAAAGCATGATGTTGCCGTTTCATTGTAAATTGATAGCTCTAACTAAATTGCTTGTACATATTAATATTCATTCCTTAGAACATTAAAAGTGAGGTCTGTAATGGGGCTCAAACTTTTTTTCCCGAACTAAAGCTTCAGAAATAGACACAGACAAACGACTTTATTTAGGGTGAAATAGGGGGGGTTATATTCAGGGAGGGACTATATTAGGACTAATACGGTAATACCATTCACATTTTCTTTAAGCCCTTAGCTGTGTTAAGAGTGTTTTTGTAATAGCAAAAATATGCCAATATGATCACTCTGTCAGTGAACAATCAGCATTTTTGTTTTAAAAAAATATTTGGAAAATTCTTTTTGATTTAGACATTATCACTCTATGGATTTCCCACCAATTGGATTTTCCCATTAGTTCATTGATTCTCTGCTAGATGGTTTCAAAATAAAAAAAATGTAAACTTTGAAATGGTGTTGTAGACAACTACTGAGCTATATGAGTAAAGTTTTCACAATGATCTAATCTATTCAACAGTGCGAATTGCATCCTCCCCAAATTGGTAAGCAAAACATTTATTTTTGTATTTGATGAGGTTTTTTCTAAAATGTATTTGTTTTAGTAAAATACAGCTTTTATGATGTTTAAATTCCCCAAACATTCCAGATGTTTTGCAAAATTCTAAAAATAAATAAATATTCTGTAATATTTGGCCCAAATTATCTGGAACTTTGCAAAATAGGTAGTTTGGGATTTAAAAAAACTATTGCATCAAAATATGCTAAATTGAATTGAAAATTTTCCTAAAATGCTAAAAACAATTTATGAAAAATTCTAGAATTTTTCACGTCCAAAAATGTCAAATTTCAAGAAAATCTTTTCCCAGTTAAACAGAACTTTTCATTCATTTTGGCTCTTAAACCCAAATCTCCAAAGCCTGAAATAAAAAAAGCTTCCACTTCTTGCTTTAGCAAGAACATCTTTTAAAAATGTTAGTTGTAACACCATTATAACCACTATAGTTAATGAAAAGTTTATTCGAACCAGATACTTTTGTAGTCAGTTTTTGTCTTCTGTTAGTAGTTGATGCACAGAAAACCATTGATGGAATATTTTCATTGTAATAAGAGAACCTATGACATCAGGAGTGGTGCAAAATGACTGCATGTTGCATCATATGTTACACACTGCCATATCACATCAAGTAATCACTAACTGAATTATTCTTTACCTACAATTTGATTTATTATTTGTATAATTCAGCAATAGTGAAATTGGAATAATTATCCTCATGTTTTCAGATATGTATAGCAATTATTATCTTGGATATTATTTGATCCATAAATATCGATAAATTGTTTCTATGCTGGTGTGCTGTTCTCATAAGTTTCAATGCCCATTGCTGTATTTAACAACTTTTGTTGCAATTATACCACTTTCACCATTTCTGGGGTTATTTTGGGAATTTTTGGTTGGTTTAACCTTTAAACGCCAGATATACATTCCACGTTCTGATGGAATTGAAATATATTTATGAAAATAATCATATCTCCTACACCAAGAGTCATTTGCTGCATTTTGCACCCGAGTGTTTTTATGAGGCCCGCAAAACTATGATTAAAAAGTGATTGGTGGAATTCATATAAACAGTTTCATATTTTCAGTAAAATTATTATTATAACTATTGACATAAACACTAATCTAGCCCGACAAAACTCTTGTGACTTACAATGCAGCCCTCTGAAGCATTCAAGGTCAGGAACCACTGATCTAGAGGACATCTTTCATTTTTGGCAACCGACACAACGTTCAATGCTCAACATTCGTTACAAAATTTATTTAGCGGCTTTTTCTTGTGTAATAGCCAAACTCAAAGGTATGAAGCACTGAATATTGTCTTCAATAAAAATGTTAACCATAATAGGCCTCATCATCCTGTTTAATTTCATAGCATTCAAAGGGATCACTATCTTTCCACGCGCTTTAATTATGACTTTATTTTTTTTTAAATCTCACCATCGATCCCACTAAGTTCAAGGCTTAGTAAATATTAACTTGCTGTTCTCCACCTTCACTTCATTGAATTACTTCAAGTTCACTGAAAGTGACAAAGTTTTTCTTTTTCTTTTCATAAACACCCTTAGCACATGTATCTTCAGGTACCTGGATGGTATGCTGACAGAATGTTATGCCAATTGGATGGCATAGGATGCAAGTGTTAAAAATGATTTATAAAAAATTTCATGGGAAGTTTATACCCCCAGTAGCATATATAATACAACCACCTCATAAATGTGGCGACCTAGGGACCTTGGCAGATTTTTGTAACCTAATACAGGCATACATAACACACAGCAAAGAATTATGTGAGAGATCATTAACATATAAATAACAAATGTCAACTAAAGAAATTTTATTTTTATAATGCGCTTAACACATCCTCTTCATTTTTAATTCCAAACCTAGGAGGCCTATGTCCAATTGTCATTGTTGTTGTTAGATGAGGTCAAGAGGTTGTGGAGGAACTGTGAATGAGGCAGAGGCAGCGTCTTGCTTAGTGGAAACGAAGGTCTCATTATTTTCACAACCTTCAGTCAATCTAACCCAAGTTCCTCGTTCATCCACCCCTTCTCCTGCACGTGAAAGATTACACCTGATGGTAACTTTTCCTTTGGCATCCTTTTACACTTTAAAATTATGTAGGGAGTCAGTTTTTGCCCGTTGGCCATGACTGCAAGCATAACAGATATCCTTGATTTCTCATTTCCAGTGGATTTTAACAACACAGATTTAGCTACGACTATTTTAAAATTCATGTGATAACTTCATCGGATTCCTCTGCTAACCTGGGATTTGGAAGAACCTTTATTCTCAACATGATCAACACCCTTTTTGTTACCCATTGTTAAAATAATGGATGGATAAAAACTCGCTAAGGTAGTTACAAAGAATATGCCGATGCACATATAGCTTCAATGCAATGACTATCGAAGGATTCAGCCGCTGGTTGAACTCAATCTATTCTCGCCTCGTATGCTTTTCAAGTAACATATGCCTAATGTGTTTACAATGTAACAAGTATCTTGTATCTCGTAAACAGACATGTGGAATATATGCTGATTTTTCGAAACACGATTTTACGATCTTTTAAAATCACTAGTACTCGAATATAATGCAGGAGCTACTTTTAAAATTTATTTTTTTGGAAAAAACATTGGGTTATATTTGGGACAAGACGGTATGCTAGCTATATTATGAAAAATTGAAAAGGTAATGTGACAAGAATTATTAACAGCAGAATGGGAAATTTTATCACCACTAGTAGTAAAATCCAATGTAGGCATATAGTTGTCTATTGACTGGGAAATACATACATAATAGGTAAGGAATTAACCAATATAAAATGACATGGTTGCCGTAGGAAGGGGGGGGGGGGGTGAAGAAAATTGTAATGAAATGGGAATTTGAAAAAAATGAATTGTTAGTTGAATAACAATATCTAACGACTAGGAATTACATACAAATTAATAATACACAAGGTATTAACATATAAGTAAGCTTGGTAGAATTCTGTTTATTTTTTTAATTTATGATTTAAATCAATGTTTATTTTCCAGAGAGATTTTCGACAAATATCGATGCTTAAAATTACTACTACTACTACAACAGGCTTGGTAGTTTTTGATGTTTACTTTTCCTAAAAATCTGCGACCAATATCAACGTTTACTTTAATACATTTTACTAGGCTTGATGGTTTTTAATGTTAATATTTATTAAAAAGCGACCACTACCATTGTTTATTTTTCCTGAAAATCAACGACATACACCAACATTTATTTTTATACATTTTATTGGGCAATTTAGTTTTCGACGTTTATATTTTGGCTATAATAATCCAAAAGGTTGATTAGCCAGAAATACACACAAACACTGAGGTTTGTATTTCTTAAAAAATGATATCTAATATCGGTGTTTATTTCAATTCATTGTCAATTTTTATCTAGAAAAGTGTTATAAATGGAATTGCTTATAATTAAGTTGAACTAAAAGTGTGTTAATAAAAAGGTTTCTTTTATGCTGCTTTGTTTGTTGTTATCTATACACCCACTCTCCGATTAACACTCTTAATTGGTGCCAGGAAAATTGAGCACTATCTGAAACAGCGCTATTCGGAACACATACTTCCATAAGAAATGACGTTATAAGATTTAATTCGTTCCCGAGATTCTATTAATGGAAATGAAAATTTGTAGTATTATATAAATAATACACCAAAGTATTCTTTGTTAACCATAGTATGTAGTGTAGAATAGGTTGTCATTTACATTGCAATTATATTTAAGATTGAACAGTAAAACTTGAATATAAATGAAAAACAGAATGCATTTTACGAAACATGTGTTGATCCCACGCTGAATAAATCCCGCAGGAGCGTTAAGGAATAGGAATTAGAGTAGAAGAAGATACCTGCGTCTACCTATATATACAGGGTGAGGCAATAGTAACTATACAACCACAATTTTATTAACACAAAGAAAATTGGAACATAATAACATAAGCATCATAACTGAAGATACTGTTCAATTAAGAGAAGGCGACCAATAAGACAAAAACAAAATCGTATATCGAAATGATCGAAACCTTACTACGTTTCGATAAACAAATATTGATTCATAAAAGAATTATCACATGTGCTTGATAAATAAAGGAACGTGGAATGAGTCCAAATAAAGGAAGAATTCAAATACCTCGGTATTACATTTAAAAAAAACTGAACAATCGAAAAGGGAGCACTAAACAAAAAACAGGGAGTGGGTGTATTTGGCGTATGTGTTGTTGTTGACTTCAGCCACCAACCTTGAACTGTTAATTTTTTGCAATAAATCGGAAAATATATTCTACTTGTTAATTCATGCCCCTTATTCATGAAATCATGATCATTAGTGAGAAATTAATGTGACGCGAGTATAATGCTCAACCTAATGTATGAATGAATATTTTGGTGAAAAATATATCATCTTGTTGAGTAATAAACGGCTATGAATGCTGAAAAAAGCCCTGAGTGCATATATGGAACGATGCTCCTTGGACAGCAATGCTAAAGAAACTAAGTATGGGGGATACTCTCAGATGAATTATATAAATTTTATGACGGTGCTTTTGGAAATGTGGTAAGGCAATCTGATGATCGGTATTCATTTTTCAGTTCGGGGAAACCTTTCATTTTGCCTCTTTGAGAAGGTCAGCAGATAATGTCGCGCAGAGGATGCAATAAACCTCCCCCAACTTTTTGGTATATGGAGTCCAAAGAGCGTATGGATTATCGAATCTGGCCGAGGGTAGAGAAAGAGCGCAATAAACCGATTATAATATTTTGTCCTTTACCTTTGTATCACATGGCTGCTCAGTACAGACTGTCTGTACCGTTTTGGATGTTTGGTGGTAAAATATGTTAAGTTTGAGAGCAGATAACAAAGTTTTAGAATCATGACACATAAGTTTCGTAGAAAATGTAGTGGTGAAAATCGACACTTATCGACGACAATTCATTTTCGTCTAATTAAACATTTTTAAAAATTTGATGTTTATCGACATTCATCAATTTAAATCAAATCTTACCAAGTCTACATATAAGGAAATAGTAATTTGTGGTGATAAAGGGAGGAAGGGGACTAGAGTGACTAACAGGGAACTGTGACCAGTAACAGGTATGCATGGGAAGTAACAGGTATGAGAGTCACAAACAGTCACAGGTTCAGTCACTGCGGGCTTGGTGGAACAGGAGAGTCCCTAGTCCTACTCCCACCCACCCGAGACCTAACTTGGTCCCAACAGTTCCAAGTGTTTATTCAATGCCAAGATGAACTGTGTAATGGAAGGGGATGTAGGCACTGTTTATCTTTTCTGTGATGTCTCCTTCTGTTGAGATGAATATTTTTTTCTTTGCATCAATACTTGAGAGCTACATGAGAAGGGAGGAGGAAGGATCTTCGGGTCTGGGCTATTGCTTGGTTCAGCATTTCTTGAGAACAATGTAATGAGAGTGAGAGAGAAACACTTATCTGACATCATTGCACAAACAAGCCCATTCAAAGATATTTACAATGCTACCCGTTATCAGCCGATACTTGGTTTAATGGTGTTACCACTGTAGGCAGCTCAAGGTAAATGCAATGAAAAAGTCACCGGTGACTCAAGTAACAGGTACAAGTCACAGGTATTTGTTTGTCACTGTGACAGAAAAAAGTCACACTCCCCAACTCTAAAGTTTAGAAAAATTATATCTTTGAAAGAATGATAAAAGTGAAAGTTGGGACTACCTCTGATAGGGGCCTTATTAATTATCATTGTAATCTTGAAATACGGTACATGAACTACTATGCTTTGGGAAATTTATCAAAGTGAAAAGAATTGAATAAGATAGCAACTGAAAAATACCTAAATCCTAATACTGTTCAATTTCTTAAGCTTTTGAAGACTGCTTTTTGTATAAAAGGCTTGAGACCCAACCTCGCTTCTCCTCAACTCCCTTTTCTTTTTTCCCCCTTCTCTAAAATGTTTAGATGATTGTCATTTATCAAAATTAAGAGATACTTATTACCACAGTTAACTTTTTTTGTTGAAACTTTGATAAAACTTTTAACAAGCTCTAAGACTAGGTAAATAAAGAATTTGGCAAAAATGTTTGATTTGGATATTAAAAGGGAATGGCAGGAAAATAACCCAGGTTCAACTCCAGGGGATAAATTCTATTTCCTATAAGATAGTATGTGAGAAATCGATTCCTTGAGATGCAGATCTTTTTCATTGACAATTAAAATATTTTAAAATTTAGAAATTGATTGGAAATTTGCATAGTTATATGGGGAAAGTATGAATGTTCTTGTTGCAGAAATTCAAAATTCATCGGCAAACATCAGAAAACTGTTTTGATATGATTTTTTGTCGTTTTTATGAATTTTATCAATTTACAATGAATGTACTTTCCAATGACTTCATTCCGAATCTTTAATAAATCAAACCAAAACTTGTTGACATTTCTTTTATTTTTTTAATATTAAAATTATGAGCATTTACCCTCAATTGTGACATTGTCTTCACCTCTAATTTTCTACCAGTCCATTTTGTCTCGTTATGAGCAAATGAATTAGACGTTCATTTGCTAATGCTATTCGGGATACTGATCGTATATTGTTTTCAGTTGATAGACATAGCGTTGACTAGTATATATTGGCAGAAATATCACTGGATGTACTATCGCATTAACAATCAAAATTCTCAGAGACCACTTCATAATATTCAATCTCGAAAGTGTAAAATAGCAAGACTTCTACCACCTCTTTCATATTTTCTTACACTGTGAAAAGATGTCCATATATTCTATATATAATATGAGTTATTGGTGCTTGCATACTGCATGCAGTTAAAAAATCACTATATATCAATATCTGAACTCGTAAATAAAAGATACCTATCTATAATTTCCAAATTCTCTGTTGCAGTTGCCTCACATCCAAGTCTTTGTATTTCAAGTTTCGTGGCTCGGTTCGTCCTGTATTAGCAATAACAATAATCATCATTAAGCCAATAGCCTATATGTTTCAATGGCATTATAATATAATCCATGATTCTCATTTAAAGTACCAAATCATTCCTGTTATAATATATAGATTCTCAATCCACGTAATTAAAAGGAGCGACTGGTGTAAAAAGAGGAAAAATTGGTCAACAGTGGATAGCATACTGTGTTCTCATTTTGTATCCCCGATGCCAGTGATCTGTCATCATAGTGTCTCAATTGGTTTGACTCTTGCAAAACTAGAATTGTTATCTCTAAACATAAGTTTCATAAAATATTTATCAGATAACGTGTCTTTAATCAACTTGAAAAAGCCCTAATAATGATCCAGTCTTTGACTTGCACACATATTTTTCAGGATAAGTCTGGTGCTGGGACGAGTACAAAAAAGTTGGAGAAGGAAGAGGTAAAGGTTGAAGAGGAGAATAAGAAAGAAGTTGCATTGAAAGAAGAGAAAGGAGAAAAGAAAGAACATAAGAAGGAAGATAAGAAAGCAGATAAGAAAAGCGAGAAGGAGAGAGAAGAGAAGAAAGAAAAAGAGGAGGGGGGGGAGGAGGGAGATGGTGAGGAGAAGGCAGTAGAGGGAAAGAAGAGAGAGAAGGAGGAGAAAGTGAAAGTGAAAGAAGACAAAAGAGAAGAGACAGTAGTCGTTAAAGGTAAAAGAGAAGAGGCAGTAGTCGTTAAAGGCAAGGAGACAAAAAAAGATTCCAAGGGAAAGGGTAAAGAGAAAGAAGATAAAATAGAAATCAAAACGAGGGAGTCGAGTAAAGGGAAACCTAAGGAGGAATCGGAGAAGACAAAAGCTAAGGACAAACATGAGGAGAAAGCAAAGATCAAAGAGGAAAAGGAAGAAAAGATCAAAGTGGAGGAAGAAGTTTCAGCTAAGTCAAAGTTCAGAGAAGAAACGGAGAAGAAAATAGCAGTCATTGAAGAGCCAGTCGTATCGGGAAAGTTAGAGCTTACAGATAGCACCAGCAAGTGTATTTCTTCCAATGTAATCTCTAAGGTTGCTGATTGTATTAAAAGCGAACCTTTGGAAGTGATTTCTCAACCTGTCGCAAATGTCGAATTGCGTAAAGGGCGAGAAATGGGATTGAGATCTCAATGGAAGGAGGTGCCATTTGCTGATGATGTGACAAAGGATGCCAGAATGCCAGAGAAATCGAGAGGATTGGATGATGTGGATGACGAGGAGGATAATGTGAAGCTGAGGGTTTATGAAGACGAGCTGATGGATGATGAAGAGGATGAAGACGAGGAAGGAGGAAAGGAGTGTCTAGAAGAATCAAAGAGAGACGAAAAGAAAAGAGGGGACAAGAAGGGTGATGATGAAGAAAAGGTAGGTGCTGTTCATTAAGTTTAGATAATTCAGGGTGTACCAAAAGATATATCACAACTTTAACAGAACATAAAACATGTTGTATGTAAGTTGCAGTAACACTTCTTGCTGTACATGATACAATAACTCAAAAAAATGTTTTTGACAAGTGGCAGCACTTCTTATCAAGTTGGCTAAACTGTCAGCAGTAGCAGTAGAAATGGTGAATGTGCAACCAACGGCATAATCTCCCTCCCCCCTCCTCATATCCCTCAACTAGCTACCCCCTCATCTCCTTCCCCTTCCTCATCTCCCTTCCCCCTCCTCATCTCCCTTCCCCCTCCTCATCTCCCTCTCCCCTCCTCATTTCCCTCCCCTCCTCATTTCCCTCTCCCCTCGTCATTTCCCTCATCCTCTCCCTCCTCATCTCCCTCCCCCTCCTCATCTCCCTCCCCCTCCTCATCTATCTCCCCCTCCACATCTCCCTCCCCCTCCTCATCTCCCTTCCCCTCCTCATCTATCTCCCCCTCCACATCTCCCTCCCCTCCTCATCTCCCTCTCCCCTCATCTCTCTCTCCCCTCATCTCTCTCTCCCCTCCTCATTTCCCCCCCTCATCCTCTCCCTCCTTATCTCCCTCCCCCTCCTCATTTCTCCCTCCTCCACATCTCTCTCCCCTCCTCATCTCCTCCCCTCTTCATCTCCCTCTCCCCTCCTCATTTCCCTCCCCCTCTTCATTTCCCTCCCCCTCATCCTCCCCCTCCTCATCTCCCTCCCCCTCCTCATCTCTCTCCCCCTCCTCATCCCCCTCCTCATCTCTCTCCCCCTCCACATCTCCCTCCCCCTCTTTATCTCTCACCCTTTTTTTCTCACCATGCCTCTTTCTATCCTTCTCTCTTCTTTATCTTTCCGTATTCCATCTCTCTCTCAGCCCTCCTCATCCCATTCTCTCCTCATATAAAACTTTTTGAGTTATTGTATCATTTATAGCAAGAAGTGTTACTGCAACTTAACATACACCATGTTTTATAACCGTTCAAAGTTGTAATATACCTTTTGGGGCACCCTATACAACTGAACCCTTTGACTTATATTGTTTTAAGGGATTAAAAATTAATTTATTTTAGCCTGTTGTAATATTGATTTGAGCACGTTAGAAAGGTGTACTAAAATTCCATGAAAGTAAATTTATTTTGCGTTAGAATAATATTTGTGAATCAATCATGTATCACCCTGAAGAAAGTTCAACTTCTTAAGAGGTGTAAAAAAAATTTTATGCAATTTAAAAGTATTCCATTAACACATTTGATGCCTTCCAAATATTGGTGATACTTCCCCAGGAACCAAATTTCTGATTTTACTCTTCTTATTTAAAATAACGAAAAATAAGGGCTTCAATCAATATTATGAATATACTATAAAAATAACGCACTTACTAAACAAAATAACATGTAAAGAACTTCCTAACTAATCCAACTTTAAAATAAAATTTTTCTATTTTTTCCCAACTACGTGAACAATTCTAAAAAGTGCGAAAAAAGAATAGGAAGTTGTAACTAATGTCTGTTTAATAAAGTAAGATGCAAAATTTCCCAAAAAATAATAGAAATATCATAAAAAATATATAATAATATTTAAAATCTTGCTTGAAGACTACTCGCAAAATTGAGACCAAAAATGCAATAAAAAGAAAAAAATGCTGTTCATTTGAGGTCTAAACTTTTACCACGTGTCTTTCTTAGGGACGTATCCCTCACCATAAAGCCAATGGATCCAATGATATAGTGAACTGCACACATATGTGATGCACATGTAAGTCACCTGCCCACTGCAGTCCCTCGGCTATATGCATATGTTTGTCAATGGCAGCAAACATGTTAATTTATGCATTGATTAGAAGGACTGTAAAATTTCAAATTATTGCAGGGATATGTTTTGCTTCAGCAAATTGCCAGAAGACAGACTGTAGTATAAAATTTGATGCATGAACTTTGAGGAAAATTATTTTTGTCTTGACATTGCATTTTCAATATGCAAATAATAATTGAAGTCAGTGACTGGCTTGTTGTTTCATATTTTTAATTTTAATATATAATTTATATGGGTTATAATTGAAAAGAATGAAAATTCTTGGTTTATTTTGAAATTTTTAGATACTTGTTATGGAGATCTGTTCATTTCTTTTTCTTGGAAAAATTTACTTACCAATGGGTCAATCAACCCAATGTGAATACTATTTCTTGACCCATCAATTTATAGAATCTGTATGAATGTTTTCTATAATTCTTCTAAATTTCTTAAAGAACCCCAAAAATAATATAGAATTTGAATAGGATTTTAACTTAATGAGTTTGGAGTTCTTTTCTTTTGAATTTTAAAATTAGAATAATCCCATTCTTGTATTTTATGTATATATTAGTGGAGTTTATATTTTAATTTTTAAAATTTGGTTACTTATTTCTGTAGCTAATTTGAAATCTTTGTCTCATAGCTGACCAGGTCAAAGTCCAAGGAAAATTATCCTGAACGTAGGACAAGGGAGAGTCGCACACCAGTACGGGAATCGGATAAGAAAGCTTCTTTAAAACCAGGTTCTGGCTCTAGCATCATAACGAAGAGACCTGTGTCAAGCAGCAGCAGCAGTACAAGCAGTGGAAGCAGCGGTGGTGCCGTGGAGGAGGAAAGGAAGAGGGGCAGGAAACGCAAGGAGCTTGATGAAAAGTGCTCCAAGTCTGAAGAGTAAGTGATCATTACATTTTCTATACCATTGATTAGCCATCTCAAAAAATTTACATAGGTATGCTATAAGGTTATAAAAAGATTCATTGTTTACCAAAAGAAGTCGCTGCTTAGATTAGTGCCTTGAAGTTTTATAAATACTGCTCTGTGGCAGTAACTCACTCTAAGATTGATTCTAAGAATTCTGTGGACATTGGTTATCTGCATTATAAATGAAAAGGAGTCATATGATAAGATTTATCGATCACTGTGAAACATCTCTGCAGAAGCATTGTCTAGAACAGTGGTCTCCCAACTTTTTTGATCGCGCACCCCTGTGTTAGTAAAAATAAATAGCATGCACCCCCTGATAATATGTAATATTTATTTATTTATAAATTATATACACCTATACATATTTATATAGAATCACATATAGGTATAGAATCACCGATAGAATTACATGCAAAAATACACAAAAATATAAATTGAAATAAAAGTAGATAAAGATTAAAAAACAACAATATACTTTTAGTGTAAGCCGTGTGATTGAATATTTTTCATTATTTCTGAATATCTTTGTTTGACATTTTGTGATACAGTGATTCGAAGGTCTGGTTCCAAGTTCTGTTTATTTCGATACTTGGTTTTAATGGCTGTCATAGCTGAAAAAAATAGGCTGAAAAGCTGCAAATACCTCTATGGATCTCTCTGGGGTAAAATATTCCGGAGGTAAAATTGTCCCCCAATCGGATCTCCGGGTGGGGACTACCCTAGAGGATGCACAGAGGAAATATAACATTCAAGTGGTGAGAAATTAAGAATAGGCACATGGAATGTTAGGACTATTAATTCAGGGGGTAAACTAGAGAACTTAAAAAGGGAAATGAGAAGGAATAATTTAGGTATAGTAGGTCTTAGTGAAGTTCGGTGGGAAGGAGAAGGCGAGATAAATTCAGACGAATTTAAAATTATTTACTCGGGAGGAGAGAAAAAGGAAAGGGGAGTGGGGATTATAATGAGAAAAGAGATAGCTGAAAGAATTAGCTAGGTAGTGACAGTTAATGATAGATTAATAGCCGTAAAACTTCAGATGGAGCCAGTGGAAATGCTTATAATTCAAGTGTATATGCCAACGACTAATGCTGGCGACGACGAAGTAGATGAAATGTATGAACAGATTATGGAGATATTGGAGGAGGAGGGAAAAGGAAGGGTCAACACCATAGTAATGGGAGATTGGAACAGTGTAGTCGGAGAGGGACAGGAAGATAACATAGTGGGAAAATATGGACTAGGAAAGAGAAATGAAAGAGGGGAGAAACTTGTGGAATTCTGCCATAGAAATAGATTGATTGTAACTAATACATGGTTTAAACATCACCAGCGGAGACTTTACACATGGAGAAGCCCAGGAGACCAGAGACGATACCAGATAGATTACATACTAGTCAATGAAAGATTTAGAAATAGCATTAAAAACGTGAAAACATTACCAGGGACAGATATCGATTCCGACCACAACCTTTTGGTGGCAAATACACAATGTAGACTGAAGAGCGTTAAGAGAAACATAAGAGTTAACAAGAAATGGAACTTAGAGTAACTCCTTAAAAACAAGGAGGCTGTCATGATAGAGCTGGAGGAAAGGTTGGGGGAGAGAGCTGAAGAAAATAGGAAGAATGTAGATGAGGAGTGGAGATACATCCATAGCAACATTAAAGATGTAATGGAAAAGAATGTAGGAAAGGTAACGGGTGAAAGAATCAAAAAACCCTGGATCACAGCAGCCATGCTGCAAAAACTGGAAGAGCGGAGAAAGTGGAAGAACATAAACACTGAAGAAGGCCAAAGAAAATACAAGGAGTTAAATAATGCTTTAAGAAGGGAAACAGATAAAGCCAGAGAACAGTGGATAAATGAGAAATGCGAGGAGATTGTCGAGTATGAAAGAATTTGTAGAACAGACCTCATGTATAGCAAAGCAAGGGAACTATTCAAGAAAAAGGCAAGAAAGATAGGACGTAAAGGAATCATGAACAAAAGTGGCAAAATAGTCTCGGAGCCAGACAATGTAAAGAATGTTTGGAAAGAATACATTGAGGTGCTGTATGACAAAGAAGGAAAGCCAAGAAATATTGAATTAAATGAAAAAGAGGATGTGGAAAAAGATCAGCTAGGACCAAGTATTCTCGAGTCTGAAGTTAAAAGAGCAATTGATGACATGAAAAGAAGGAAGGCTGTTGGGAGTGATGATATACCAGTGGACGTTCTTAAGGTTTTGGGGTCGAAAGCAGTTAAGCAACTAACAAATTTTTTTAACCAAGTATATGATACTGGCATATGGCCTGAAGATTTTTTAGATGTTGTTATGGTACCACTGGAGAAAAAGAACAATGCAAAATGTTGTAAGGATTACAGAACAATTAGTTTAATTTCTCATACAGCTAAAGTTCTAACTAGAATAATAACCAAAAGAATTGAATGTAAAATAGAAAAGGAGCTGCAAGATAATCAGTTTGGTTTCAGAAGAGGAAGAGGGACTAGAGATGCTATAGGATGTATGAGGATGATGATAGAAAGAGCGCTAGAAGTCAATAAAGGTATGTATTTTTGTTTTGTAGATTGGGAGAAAGCTTTTGACCGAGTGAAATGGGATAAAATGCTGGGTATTTTAAACAAAATTGGAATAGATTGGAAAGATAAAAGACTACTTAAAAACCTTTACTTTGATCAAAAGATTAGAGTCAGGGTTGAAGGAGAAGAAACAGAAAGTACTTCAATAGGGAGGGGAGTGAGACAGGGATGTTTAATATTTATGCAGAAACAATAACAGAAGAAGCGTTGAGGGAAGAGAAAGGATTTAAGATAGGAGGTGCAAGTATTACCACCATTAAATATGCAGATGATCAAGGATTAATAGCAGAAGACGAGAAAGAGCTTCAGAGGATGACAGACAGACTAGTGGAGGTTGGTCAACAATATGGAATGAAGATCAATGCTGAAAAAACGAAAGTCATGATGGTTTCAAAGGAACATAAAGAATTAAATATAATGGTAAATGGCCAAAAATTGGAACAAGTATGTAGTTTCAAATATCTTGGCAGTATTTTAGCGCAGGATGGAAGTAGTACACAGGACATCAGAAGTAGGATTGCAATGGCAAAAGCAGCATTTAACGAGAAGAAGGAGCTTCTCACAAGCAAGAAAATAAATTTAGAAACAAGGAAGAAATTAGCAAAATGCTACATATGGAGCATAGCTCTTTATGGTGCAGAGACGTGGACGATAAGGAGAAAGGAGGAAAAATATTTAGAAAGTTTTGAGATGTGGGTATGGAGGAGAATGATGAAAGTGAAATGGACAGAGAGGAAGAGAAATGAAGAAGTATTAGAAATGGTGGGAGAAGATAGGATGCTAATAAAAACAATCAGGAAAAGAAAAGCAAATTGGATAGGGCACATATTGAGAAGACAGTGTTTACAAAGGACGATCTTAGAAGGAAAAATTAGTGGAAGAAGAGGAAGAGGGAGAAAAAGAATAGGAATATTAGATAATATAAAGCAGGAATATAATACTTATAGAGATATAAAAGAGGCTTCTAGGGAGAGAGAGAAATGGAGGCAGCGATTCAGTTAAAACCTGTCTTCGGACAGAAGCATGATGAATGAATGAATGAATAGCTGAAAAAGTCACCTCACACAGGTAGGTAGACCCAAATGGAAGGAGTACATCGTTCGCTTCGCTTACCAAGTCATGGTACTCATTTTTCAATCCCATCCACCAATTGTGTAAAGGATTTTGTTGAAATTCTGCTCGTAAATTTCCATTGATCGGAAGGTGTTCAATTTACGTTTTTGACAAATGGATTCAACTGATATTCTTTATTTGAAAGATTTCCAAACAGGTCAAAAAATTCTGTTTCCAATTATTGTAAGTGTGCAAGTACAACAGTTTTTATGGGTGACACATTAATATCGTTTTTGGCAACAAAATCACATAACGATGGAAACATTTCCAAACATCCTTTTTCAAAATGCTCTCTCCACAGCACGAGTTTCTTTCGAAAAGCAGTTACTTTCTCACACATTGTTAAAACGTCACCTTCACCTTGAAGGGACAGATTATGTGTGTTAACTTTTTCGAAAATGTCTGCTAAGTAGCATACTACTGACAGCCACTTCTCGTCACGGAAAAACTCGGCAAATTTGGAACACCTCTTTTTTTAAGAGAAAAATTCGTATCTTATCTTTAAGTTCGACAACTCTTTTAAGTACTTGGCCGCGAGATAACCAGCGAACCTCTGTGTGGTACAAAAGATTTTCATCGTTACTTCTCATCTCATTACAAAGTATTGTAAAGATTCTACTAATTAAAGGTCTTGTTTTTATAAAATTAACCACATTGGTCACATCTTGGAGCACTTTATGTACTTCTGGCTCCAACTTCTTTGCTGCAATAGCTTGCCTATGGATGAAGCAGTGAATGAATTTCACGTGCTATCTCAATAACCTTGCCCTTGAATCCTTTTTTTATTCCAGTCAAAGAAGCCACTACATCACTAGTTATACTCAAACAGTTGTTCCATAAAATATTGTTTTTGTTGAAGAAGTCATTTACTGTTGAGAATATATCTTCTCTAGTACATCTTTCTTTTCGGGGCTCACAAAAAAGTAGTTCTTCGTGTATTTCATTATTAAAACAGAATCTAGCAAATACCAAAAGCTGAGACATGTTAGAAACATCTGTACTTTCATCCAACTCTCTAGTAAATTTCCCACACAGCATAATTTGTTCTATTACTTGTTTCTTTAAATCTTCAGCAATGATTTCTATACTTCTTCCAATGGTGTTTGCTGACAAAGGAATGGATTTTAGTTTGTCAGCATATTGTTTTCCATGTATTATTTCAACCATTTTACTGCAGCAGGAAGAACAAGTGTTTCTTCAATGGTGTGTGGCTTTTTTTCTTTTGCTATTAAGTTAGAAACCTCAAGAGAAGCTTCTAAACATTAATCATTAAGTTTGGTGAAATTTTGTAAAGTAGTGCATTGAGTATTGCATGACTTGAAACATCGGTGAAAAAATTGTACAGGTTTTTGTGCATGTTCTGGATGCTTAGTTTTTAAATGCCTTGATAATCGTGATGGCTTCATACTATCATTAGCTAATATCTCAAGACACAATACACATTTAGGACGTGGTTCATCGTTAACGATAATGGACGTAAATTCAAATTTCAAATAGTTTTCTTGATAATTTCGAATTTTTGTAGACAGCTTCTTATTCAGTATTAGATCGACATCTTTTTTACCTCGTAATGTGGTTGACGAAGAGCTCTTACTAGGAGAAATGTTAGCATCACTATTTTCTTGTTGGTTGTTTGTGGTAGTAGCATTATCAGTATCATCTTTAATCCGAAGTTTCTTTGAAGGGATCTTTTTAAGTCACTTGTCCATTTTGTGAGGGTAGGCCTAGTGAGAATTAGATTTAATTCGTGAATTAACTGTGAACACAAGATTTTTATCTTCGTCTGTTTTATTATTGAAGATTCTTACAATGCAGTTACGCAAGTAACGACAGCCAGTGGACAAATGCGGCTACGTTCATGGTGCAGCTCAGAGCTAGCTCTGAGCGAAATTCTGCAGTTTAATATGTATTACGCATGAAGATCGTCACTTTTTATCGACAACTTCTCGCCAGCGACACCAACGTAATTTTTGAACGTACAGCGGTATGGTGAAGTGTGCTTGCTGTACACTTCGAGCGTCTGGGATACATATTTACATTATATTAACAATAATGAGAAGCATGGCATTTTTCAAGTGCACGGTGAACCTAATATATGTAATTAAAAAATAAATATCAATTGATCGCGGATCACCTCGCTCACCCCAATGGATCGCCTCGTGCACCCCAATGGATCGCCTTGCGCACCCCACTTTGGAGACCACTGGTCTAGAACAGGAGATCCCCAACTGTAGTCTGCAGGCCACCTCTAGCCTGCCCAGTGATTTCTCCCAGCCTCCCTTAACTTACCAGTTTTTTTAAAATGCGCATATGCATATATTTGCAAGCAGGATGCATCAGTAGATATAACTTATGTTATCTATACAGTATTTTTGAGCATTTTTATGCAATTTACTTTGTTTTTTAATATGGGCACATGACACGTTACACGGTCAAAAAATCCTCGACATTTACACAAGGCCATATTAGTTATTTGAGTTGTATGTGGCCTACATAATTGCATACTACAAAACCCCAAGTCTATTTGTTGGTAACACTGGCATTACCCATGTCATCCTTTATCACAAGATCATGGGTTCAGTTCCTTGAGGGTTTATTTTCTCCATTTGATTAACATGGGAAAGTGTAAAATAGCCGTCATTTGCATTTGAAATTATTTAGAATCAAGATATGAACTCTAGATTTGGAGGGTTCTGTGCTTGAAAGAACAAAGTTTTGAATTGTACAGTTCGGAGAAAAGAATTTCAGTTTATTGAACAAAGTTTATTTTTTTAAGAGAGACTGCAAATCCATGTCGATTGAGCTTAAATGTGTATAGGATCAGGAAAAGCAATTTTTTTTCAGATTTTTAACAATGAGAAATGTAAGCTATCATGACTACTCCCATTGTTGCTGCATTTGAGAGTCCAATGCTTTTATATGTGGAGCTAGAGTAATTGCCCATCAAATATGCTGGATATGTGCATATTAATCACTAGTTAGTCGCCTGAAAAAAGTTCCGTAATTAGTCGCGTGGGGTCAATATGACCCCAAAATGATTTGCAAATTTTTGGAAGAAAATATTGTTTTATCTTTATCATACTGGAAATAAAATCACTTTTAGACTATAATCCAATTATTTATTAATAATTTTTCATGAAATATTGAGTAAAATAACATTCATAACAAGAAAAAGTTTCCTTTGTAATCACATCCCCTATCCCGGCAATCCTAGCATTTCATTAACATATGCTCTTTGCAAATAAAAGCCCCACAATTGGCACATCTAAATGGCACTTTATTGTCCTTAGCTCTAGGGCAAAATTTGTATCTTCCTCTGGAAGGTCCTGCTACAAAAGATGGGCCTTCTGCAAGTCCCCCTCGTTGAGTGCAAATGCGCTTTCGGAGATCTCATGGTAAAAATTGACTGGGATCTCGAAATTTGTTGCTCTTTCACTAATTCTGTAGATAGTACTTTTAAGAAGTTTCCCCTCATCATTTCATTGTAAACATTTTGTTTATACAGTACGAAAGCATTGATGGCGACAACGTTCAAAAAATACAAAAAACAGATAATGGCCACATTTTCGTTCTTCTGCCAACGTTATAAGTGGCAAAAAATTGGTTGAATGTATCGACTCTCCCTTTTGTTGCATTGTACATTGCTATTATTTAGGGTTTTCGGAGATCTTGAGTGCTGTCATCAATTTTATCATCGTGATGCATGGTTGATATAAGTATCATGGATCTGTTTTTCACTAGAACATAGGAGACAATTGTGATATCTTCAGTGAAATTGAAAATGCAGTTTCTAACACTCCTGTCTCTTTTTGGAAGAAACTCGGTGGAATTTCTTTTTTTTTTTACCCAGTGCCGACAAGCATCAACTTGAACTCTGACAGAAGTGACTTAGCTAGGGAGACACTTGTGTAACAATTATCAGTGGTAACGTTTCCATTCGTTCCTTTTATTGGCATAAATAAATGATTCAACACCTGATCAGGTTTATTACCGGTTGCATATGGACCTTCTGGTCGAGCACCTACATGTATTTCAAATTTCCATAGATAAAATGTTTTCGCGTCCACTAATGCAAAAACCTTTATTCCATACCTTTTCGGTTTTTTTCGGAACATAATGCCAAAAACGGCACCAATCTTTGAAAGGAATCAGTTGCTCATCAATCGTTACATATTTTGTTGGGATGTAAGCCTTTTCATATTTTGGTGACAATATTTGAATAAGGTCCCTTATCGGAGAAAGCTTATCAGTTACTTTACGCACTTCTTGGGTTGTAACGTTGTCAAACCTTATGCATCTCATCAAGAAAAGAAATTTTTTTGACGTCATAGTAGTAAAGTATTATCGATTTTACTCTCCAGTACTAAATAATTTTAGAAAAACACACAAATGATGTGGCAATTTGGACTGTTGTAGAAAAAAAACAATAACAGAAATCGGAGATAAATAACTTACAAAAACTTTGTGATATACCTAGTTTTATGCAATGTATGTTCACTCTTTTTATTTGTCCACTCAATTCCTCGTAAAAAAATTGGGAAAATTGGGTAACTCAAGATTCAAGGGAGAGCTCTGCGGTAGCTGGGCATAAAATTCATTATCATAATGCCGCTGTACACTATATAGCTATTTTTTTAAATATATTGTTTATGTCATGTTGTTCGTGATATCAAGCTGTATATTTTGAATTTAAATCATTCAATCCACTTTTGAGAAAAATCGACTTTATATGAAAATCGACAAGTATAAATGACCCTCATTCTTGCTGTATATGCTACATATCAACATTATATATATTTCAGATGATATAAAAAAATATGAGATTTTATTATATTATGTAAAATGTTCAGGCAACAGTGGGAAAAAGACGACGGATGGATGACGTAGCAAAAACAACTTTGTTGGACACGTAAAGCATTTAAAATATCACAATAAACAAATCCTAAAATAGCAAAAATGCTAAAAAACCATGAAGAAGGTTAATGGTCATATTAACCCCACGCGACTAATTAAGGGCTAAGTATTAAAGTTAAGGTACATACTTCCGATTCTTCTTCCCTTCTCTCTTAATCCCATTCTCCTCTCTCTCTCTCCCATTCTCCTTCCTTTCTCCTCCTTTCTATTTAATGTTGTATTACTATATCATAATATGTACACTATCTAGGGTTTTCGCAGGTTTTTCACACCCCCCTTCTCAGTGGGTGTTTCCCTGTGTGGGTTTTACTAGTGAGGACATGCCTGTTTTACCTAGGTTTTCCCCACAATCTCTAATCTGTCTTCAATTTTATATATTTTTTTTACTCTGTATGATTTAGGTATATACTGTTTATGTTATGCATATTGTATATATATATATATATATATATATATATATATATATATATATATATATATATATCTCTTACTTTACCATTTTTTATATTTTTTATATTGACGAAGGGTTAAATGTAAGAATGGACCTTATGGTCTAAATTTCGCCCGAATAAAGACGATTATCTATCTATCTATCTATCCAATTCTTCCTCCCTCCTCTTCTCGCTCTCTACCTCCTATTCTCCCTCCTATTCTCCTTCTTCTCTCTCTCTCTTCTTCTCATCCTCCCTCTTGTTTCCTCCCATCCTCCCTCTTGCTTCCTCCCATTCTCCTCCCTTTTTTCCTTCCATTCTCCCGCAATCTCTCCTTCTCACTCTCCTCTCAAAAATGTATTGCAAATCTTACAAAATGAATATTGATTTCTTAAATATTATGCTAGCAACTTTCATATGGCCAAAATTATTTTAACTCTCTGGAACATACTACATATAATGTGAATTATATTTTTTTAAATTTTTCAGTGCATATTCAAATTTTGTTTCATTAAATTAATTATAAATTTTATTCTTATATGTTTAGTCAATAATTAAAAACTTATTCAGCTTTCGTGGAAAATGTACTCAAAATCTTTTTAAAAATTCATCAATCTGGCTTGGGAACCCTAATTAACATAATATCAATGAACATTAGTATATTTCATTCCATAATTATTATGAAATCTTTTCACAAAGTCGAGTCTTCCCAAGTGGAATTTGATAATAGAATATTTATTTGTTCGATACCTTTGTATTGTTTATCATAACCAAGGTATTGTTTCAACTTCAAAATAGCATTTAAATATCATGAATTTGTGAACAGATGTGATGCATGATTATAATCCCAGCCAATCATAAGAAATTACATGAAACTGGCAACAATGCAAATCACCTTAATGACAAAACATTTTCACATAAAAATAAGTCCGATTTTTGCCTTAAAAACTAATTTGTGGACCGATTCAACGCATATTCAAAAATCGATGGGGAGAAAATGAAATTTTGCTCCTTAAGACATTCGTAGTTTCTAGTCTCGAATTCCTACGATGATTTTAGCCCTTAACCAGTGACGTGAGGTCTCTGGAAGACCACTCTGAATGAAAGAATGTCAAAATATTAATAATCACCATTCCAAAAAATCTGTTATTTATGTTACCTTCCATTATCACTTAGAGCAATCCAATTACAACTTCAGTTTTGCTGCAGGTATCATAGTATATGTTTAACCCTTCTGCGACAGAGGTGATTTAAATTCTAGTCTACCCCACAGATGGGGGTCATTTAAACAGAAGTTGGGATTTTGAAGTGTGGAGACAATTATGCAACGGATTTGCATGAAATTTTTAAATAATAACATTAAACTACTGGTATTATATCTAATTTTTTTTTGTGATATTCTTATAAAGTATTGCAGTATCGCTTGGCAAATAGAATATCATTTCATAAACACGATTGATTAGCATAATAGTATTGACATTTTAGAAGGAGAAAAATTCTGTACTTTACCGGAAATCAAACCCGGGTCTCTCCACTTGCTGGATAGGTGCTTTTCGAAGGCGAATCAGGCTGCCTCGATAGCTTAGTTGGTTAAAGCACCTATCCAGCAAGTGGGGAGACCCGGGTTCAATTTTCAGTCAAGTACAGAATTTTTCTCCTTCTAAAATGTCAAAATTTAGTTTCAGCTTTATGCAAACATGCATAATATGTAATTGCAACACTTTTGTAACTTAATAATAGTATTGCTTTTAGGCATGCAAGATTTTTTTGTTGCCTTCAACTCCATTCTAATACCATGGTCAAGATATTAGTAAGCAGACTTCAGATGGTTTGTTATCTCTACTATTGTTATTATACCTGTTTATTTTTGTTGTGATATTCTTATAAAGTATTACAATATCACTTGGCGAATAGAATATCATTTCATAAAACAAGAATGATTAGCGTAATAGTATTTCTTTTAGGTATGCGAGATTTGTTTTGTTGCCTTCAACTCCATTCTAATAGCATGGTCAAGATATTCGTAAGCAGACTTCAGATGATTTGTTATCTCTTCTTCTTCGTTCTCATGAGTACGCAGTTCCGTCTCCGAGCGGCCCTTCCCACTCTCTGGCTCTGCCCCACAATCACTCGCGCGCAATTCATTGCAATCAAGAATTGTTTACAAATAGCACCTGATGGACCAATAGCGTGAATGAGGGTGATGAACGTATCAAGAACTAGTCCGTATTTTCTTTCCTCTCGCACGATCTTTTTGCCGAAAGAAAGCTCATCTTAGCATGAACTGAATTTTTTAAATCCGTAAGTGTTCCTTTGGCTCTACTTATATTTTAGAAATACTATGAATTGACTACAAACATTATGAATATGAGCATAAAATTATAGTGATTAAAAAGGTATTCTAATTTCCTTAATAGTTTAATTTTGTGTGGTAAGCCTCTAAAAGAAAACACGTTGCCTCTCGCATTTTTGTATTGTTCCGCATATCTGTTAGTTTCTTCTGCTATTATTTTTGTTCGATCTTTGTCATAAAATGGTTAAAAACATTCAACAAAATAAACCACACATTTAGCAACATTCTCAGCTCTGCAGTTCCCAATAAATACCTCCTGTTGTCCAATAAAATTTCCAATGCTCTCCCAGTTAAATTCTTCATCCCTTCTCTTTTCATCTTCACTATCTGGCTGATTTACGAGTTCATCTGCAACTGCAACATCATCAATATAACTAAAACCACTATCACTATCATATTCACTATCACTACTATGTGAGATGTCATTGGATTCCTCCAACATTTTTTACAACTCTTCATCACTGAAACACAGTGCATATCTACTAGCCATTTCTATACAGGGAAAAGAAAAATGCTCAAATGTTTTAAGAATATATTCCTAAAAACAGATTATTTGTAAAGTAGAGGTGTTCATTAAGAACTTTTTAATAAATTTCAAGCTTTACCGTCCGTGCAGTGTGGATGTGTAACACAAAATGGAACCAAGGGACTGGAGTGTTTCTCTATCTTTATGCAGCCATATTTGCATTTCTTTCAAAGAAATAATAAGAATGTCTTTCAGATGCAGTTAGAAAGGTCTCTACTAATAGATCTGTGTGATTCCACTTGGTTTGTTGTTGGTTTCTGTCCATTAGCTCTTTGTAATCAGTGAAATATCTTCTCGTGCCCATGCTCTCATAAAGGGTCTCAAAAATCTAGGGGTTATAGGTCCCTTTGCCATCAGCATCGTACTAGTTTACAATGGGAGAGACTAATGAAGTTTTTGGGATACTATCTTTCGCTTTTATTTTAGAGATTTGAGCTGCTTTGTTCATGTTTTGAGCATTCATTCTCTGCCGATTTTTTCCTAACAACATTTTTAGGTCTTCTTTTTTCATATTATTTTTCCTTATAAATGTTGTGAAAATTGATAAAAGAATGATGGATTTACTTTTAGGAAGAATCTTGGATGCAGAAAAAATAAATTAGAATAGTATGTGCGTTAGGGTGAAAACAGGAAACTTGTAAAAACTTCGTCTGTGCTCGCATCAATCAGTCGAGTATACATCGCTGTGGCACAGTAAATTTGATGTTGCATAATTATTTCATTCATGAAAAATAAATACATTAAGTTATACAAAAGAGAAAACCTTTGCCTTTCACAATTGAAAAACCATTTGAAAATTGATAAAAAAAAGTCTTCTCACAAGAATAAATTTAAATGCGCAGCATGGTTCAGTACCCTGCACCAAGGTCGGTGGCATGTGAAGAATTCGAGGTCGGTATGGTGCACCGAGGTCAGCACTTAAGGGTTAAAAGAGAATTAAATATGACGTACATTCTGTGAGGTCTCACATCACTAATTTCAGAAAAAGTCACCCAATGCACTTGAGCAGTTTTAATAGACTTGGCTGCCGAACAATTTTAGAGAAAAAAATTAAAATTGGATGTCATTTAGCTAAAGTTTTTTGCTATTTAATGGTGCTAATAAATAAATTTTACACCTAACCCCTCTCTGGAAATCGGAGATGTACAGCGAAAATAGGTGCATTTTGGTCATTTGTTACAGAAAAAATATTTTCTTTCTTGTGCTTGATCTTACATATGTGAATCAGAAAGTTGTAATGCACATAAGTAGACATAGATTGCTATTACAGTGTATTCATTCCTACATTTTTCTTCAAACTGTCCATGAGTTTCCAAACTAAAAATGACGTAGGTACTAGTGAAACAAAACTTTGTTCATATTGAATACTTTACGGCTTTGACGCACATGGGCGGGATCTTTCATAAGTTGGCTATACTTTCATAATACAATATGCGAGTACAATGTGTATGTGTCTGCAGAAGAGGCATGGGGATGGTGATTAGGCCTTCTCCTTTCTCTTTTTCCCTGCCTTTTCCTGGGTTTTCCCCACCTTTAGATTCCCAATCGCCACACACATTGAGCCGTTTTCTACACATCTGTCAATTGTTTCTTTTTGGGGTAATTGACCCTTCATAAAATGTGGGAGTGAAGCTGTTAAGGTCGAGGGTTAGCGACAAACAGAGTAGGAGAGAGGATATAGGGAAAAGAAATGCACAAAAAACTTTGTAATGTGTAGAAACTGAAGCGTAGGAAATTTTTCAAAAAATATGATACTTTTCAATCCTTGCAATTTTCTAAAAAATACCATGATCTACTTATAATTTTGGCATTTGTTTATACATTCAATATTAGAAATCAATAATTTTTCTGGACAATTTGGCTAACGTTTTGAAAGAAAATTCGAATTTTCAAAACTATAATTTTTCATTATTTTTTGTCACCATCCAATAAAAATCTAAAAAATCATTAAAAACTAAATTTATATTTTGATAAATTTTATCGCCATAATGAGTTGAGTGCAAGAGACATGAAGAGAAAAAATTAATGAAATAAAAATTTCCTGTCTCGTTTTAGAAGCACAGAAAACTAGTGGTCTCTCAGACCTCATGTCACTGGTAGTTACAACAATTCCACATCACTCGTTAAGGGTTAAGTAATTTTAACATGCTACATTCATCCTTGTATTACTCAAATGGAGAAAAAACTCCTGTAATGGAATCCATGACTTCAGTGTGAACGGTGAGCAGCTTAATTTTTAAAAGTAGTGCTGCCATGTAATTTCTGAAAGTTTGTTTGATAAAGAATGAAAAGTTCTTGAATTATAGGCTTTTTTGTTATTCTTGCAGTTGTTCGACCTGTTATCTTACAGCATGACCGCATTCTTAGCTCATTAACCCTTTCTGCTCATATGCTGGACCTCATCCGACATCGCATTTTTACCGATCTGCTCATATGTTGGACTGGGTCCGACATTATGTTCACCTTGAATATTTCACAACTTTTTACTTTCAGATTTATCATTTCATTAGTTTGTAGTATATACATATATAATGATTATGACACAAAATGGATACATTTTATCATAAATTATTTTGGATAAAATGTAACTATCTTCAGACTTGCGTAATTATCGAGGCGCCATGCGGGTTGCATACACCAACTTTCTACTTACACGTCGGGAGAAATTTTGTCGTCGACACGAAGGTTCGAGATCAAGTATTAGTTCACCAATACCAATTCCTCATAATTATTGTGGCCTTTTAGCATCAATAAAAATTCCCTTTCTCCAGGATATCGGCAAGTACCCTGAATTAATATACAAAAATGGCGCAATGCTTTTTCTGCGGGGAAAAATGCCACTTTCAGAATTTCTGGAGTCAAACCCATGACACGTAGGTGCGAAGCCCTATTTTTTCTGGAGGTTTCTCCATGATATCTACAAACACAGAAACTTTCAGCTCTTTAGCTCTTGTAATTTGGGCTGGACATTAGTATCCTCCTATATCTATACTATATTGACGCTTCTTACTTATGATAGGTGATTATCATACCATTATATATAGACATTCCTTACAGAGGAGGATATAACATATATATAACATACATATAACATACTAGTAGAAGGTGCTTGCATTCTGCAAGCATATCATCTCACCTTAAAAAAAAAACATTCATTTTTCAGACAGATATTTCATCATTACATATATTTTTTTAATTTGAAATATTTCACCTCCGCAGTGATTTTCGTTTTTCCCTTATAATAAAGGATTAAAACAATCCCCAAACTTTGCAATTTAAAGAATTTTATACTTGTTCTATTATGGGGTACTAATGCTACAAATTTCTGCAAAATTTTCAAGTTGTAGGACTTCTAGAAGTGAAATAATATTTTTCTAATCGTTTACATTTTCAACATACATATTTATGGAAGTTTACTTGTGCAAATGCACTACTTTGTAAATAACTTGATAATTTCAACTTCCTAGCTCATCCTGTAGTACCTAAACAGTTATTTGTTTTTAACGGCTACACAAATTAAAATATCAAAATTTCTATAATCCCTATTTTGTTTTTTGCAAATCCTACCTCTAAAAAAAAATTCAGCTCCGTAGCACATTTGGAAATACATAAACGTTGAAAATTTGTTTAAACAATTACGAATTTTTAGTGGCCGCATTGTTGCACTTTTTCAAGATTTTCGGTTTTTTTACCTAAACAAATTTCAAATCTGCAGTTCATCTGGAAGTGCCGAAATATTAGTATCCGCCTATATGTTATACTATTAGAAGGTGCTTATTTCATCTCATTGCTCGCCGAGAGCCCTGCTTACTGGTCTTCAGTTTACTGAGTCCAGAAGCCGGTTTTTGCACTTATCGTGCTTTTTAATTCAAGCGTCCGCCGCACGTTACTGTGGCGCTCTTGCTGCGCGAGAGTTCGCATTGCCTGGTTGTTACGAGACAGGGGAAGGCTAACCTGTTCCTTCTTCTCACCTGTCCCGTATTCGAGTGGGGGCTGGTTTTCTGCGACCAGTCTCCGGTTGTTCTTGGCCCTGAAAAGGGCCTGGATTCGAGTTTTCCGTAGGAGAATTGAAGAATTTCCCTTATGGAACGGGACCCAAGGGGGTCTTTGGATTCGGTTGCCCTCGTAGGAGGGAACCTCCAAATCGACTCGCGTGCTAGGTTGTCGTCGCTTTCGAGCGACTCCTCGTTCGGTCGAATCACCCCTACGCAGTACAAGGCGTTGTGCGCCAAGAAGGCACCGGTTGCTGCCCCGGTCGCCATCGAGGCCCTCCCTTCCACTTCTGCCCAGGGTCAAAGTAATAATGCCTCCCACGAAGGCTCCTGCGGAGTAACACCCGCGGTAGTACCCCTTCCGCCCTTGTCGGTTCGGGTATTGAAGCACGCACCCTCTCAGGGTGGCCCCGAAGATGCCCCGGTTGCCATGGGAGAGGTCCTGCCCTCTTCAGTATCGGCCCAAGGTGCAAAAAATGCCGTCGCGCAGACGCGTAAACGGCCCTTTGCAGGGCCATAAACCCACCGCCTCAGAGGAGGGTATGGAAGTTACGGAGGGTGTCCGCGGCAAGCGGAAGAAGGCCGCCTCGGCAAAAAAGCTTGCCCCCTCTCCAGCTGAAGCCTCACTGGCAGCGCGTTCGGCCCCGATCCTCGGTGCCGAGGCCGTTGCCAGCACGGACGAGGACGGGGATTTCACCCCCGTCACAAGTCGCAAGGCTAAAAGGAAGAGGTCTTCCTGCCCTCCTGCTAGTGAGGGAAAGGGTTCTGCCCCTGCGGGGCAACGCCCCGATAAGGGGGCAAAGTCGAGGGTCCGCGTGTCACTGATCACGGTGTACGGGATCCTCTCCCATAAGTGTATCGCCGCCGACCTTGCTAAGGTGTGTGGCGATAATTTTGAGCTGGAGGTTCGCAGGGCCTCCCAGGATCATCGTTCACACCCCAGACCACCACCGTGCGGCAACAAAGATCCTGGACAAAGCTGGCATCCAATACCATACCCAGCTACTGGAGTCTGTCCAGGGAATGCGCCTTCTGTTGAAGAACGTAGGGAAGGGCTATTCCCCGGAAGATGTCGCGGCTGACCTGACGGCGAAGGGCTTCATAGTCCGAGGCGTCCGTCAGATGACGGCCGTAGAGGATGGGAAGAAGATTCCCATCAGCCGTTTTGTTGCTAACCTGGAGAGGACACCTAGGGCCCCTCCGGCGTTGGCCATCAAAAAGATGTCACTGCTCGGTTAAGATCGAGCAGTTCAAGAGCAGCAGGGGACTGTTGACCTGCTACAACTACCAACGGTATGGCCATGTGTCGCACGCCTGCAGGTGCGACACCAGGTGCTTCCGGTGCACGGGACCGCACAGGGGATCTGACTGCCCCAAGCCTCTCGATGAACCGGCAAAATGCGCTAACTGCGAGGGCGACCACCCGTCCTCCTTCAAGGAATGCCCAGTATACCTTGAAGCGCTGCAGAGGTACGAGGAGGGGCAGAGGAAATCTGTGCAGAAGGCATCTGGGAAGGCACCTTTGCAGTCTGCGCCTGCCCTTCTCAAGATGAAGGTCTCTCCATCGGCTAAAGTGGACGCCTCACGGCCCTATGCCGCAGTAGCTGGGGGCACTAGCAAGCCGACCCCGTCTGTGACTGTAGTTACGCCGGTTCAGCAACCTGCTGCTGAACCAGGCAGGCAGGCGGACCCCCCTAAGGAGCCGTCTTCTGCCCCCGAAGAACCTCTTCGGCCGACTCCTGGTCCCGTCGTCAGAGGGGAGGAGCCGGTACCTCAGAGGCCCTCCGCCAACTCTCTGCATAAGCAGAGGCGAAGGGCTATGAAAGAACTTGAGAGGGAACGGCAGAAGACGGCCGCCCCGGCCGGTGTAGTAGTGGAGAGTGTGGCCCCCAGCAAGGGCACCGCCACGGCGCCTCTTCCCGAGGTCGCCCCCAAGGATTTTGAGGTCATTCGGTCGGCAGAGACCGTAGTGACCCCGATTCAGGGCCCCAAATGTAGCACGCCGCTGAGCAGCGCGTCGGAAAGCGCTCGGTCCAATGAGGACCCCGACTTCTGGCGCACGGTGGCCATGATTTGTAAGGCGTTGAGGCAGTACATCTCCTCAATGTCCGGCCAACTCCTCCTCTCTCTCTTGGAGGAGTTGGTCAAGGAGCGCGTCACATCCCCCAATAATGGGGACTAGGGGATGTAGCGTCTTGGTGCAATGGAACGCCTGCGGTGTTAAAGAGAAGACGGAAGAGCTCCGGGCGTTCCTGCAAGAAAAGATTGCCATCTTGGCCACCGTGAATGAGACCCATCTCCGCCCGTCGGACATCTGGAAGATCCCTGGCTGGGTGATATATCGCTCGGACAGGGTCAGCCAGCATGCGACGGGTCCGGGGCATGGTGGGTCTGCCCTGCTCATCCATTGGTCTGTTGAACATCGTCCCTGCTTGGTTCGAAACTACAGATCGATGGAGGCTGTATCCACCGACGTTCGGACCTGTACCGGGTGGGTCAGGGTCTCCTCGGTGTACTACCCACTGAGGAGAGCGTGGGACCCGGACGAGATGATGGACGTCGTTGGGGATGGCTGCCCCTCAATCGTCATTGGGGACTTGAATGCCAAACATCTCAGTTGGCATTATAGGATCCCCAATCCGAGGGGTGCGCGGCTAAGAAATTTGGCCGATGAAGAGGGGCTCACGGTCCTCGCCCCGACTGAGCCGACCTTTCTGCCGTCCAGGGATGTCCTCGATGTTGCCGTTGTCTGCAACATAAGGGCATCCCTGAGTATGCATGCTGTCTACAACATGTCCTCAGACCATAATCCGACCCTGCTGCTTCTGGGGAACTCGCCTGTGCGAGTACCACCGTCGCAGCGCCTGGACCTTGCTCGAGCAGACTGGCAGCACTTCCGTGAATTCATCGCGGAAAGGCTGCCGGTTGTGCCTACACCGCCCAGGACGCGTGAGGAGGCAGACCGAATGGTTGACCTCCTCACCTCCACCGTCCAGCAGGCCATGGACGCTGCGATCCCGAAGGTGGTCGTGGCCAAGGGTATACGCATCACCCTGCCCCGTGGCGTCAGGGACACCATCACCTGGCACAACATCGTGCGGCGGCGGTGGCAGCGCTACCGCACTCTGGACCTCAGGATCCAGTTGGACTCCCTCAACAGGACCGTCCGAGACATGTTGAGAGACGTGCGCTCGGACGCGTGGGAGTTACATCTCTCCACGCTTTCCCTGGAGGATCAGTCCATCTGGAAGACCTGCAGGAGGCTATGCGTAACCCAGCGGCGCGACCCCCTGATAGTTCAGGGGGACTACGTCGCGAGGTCTCCAGAAGAGAAAGCTCATGGCGGAATACCTGGAGGGGGTATTCTGTCCTAACCCGGCTACAGCTGAGTCGGATTTGGTGGAGGACAAGATTGCGGATGTGCTGGGGATGCTCGACCGCGGTCCCCTGCTGGAGTTCCCTCAGTTCTTGAGGGACGATATCATTGCAGTGATTCGTCGCCTCGAGACGAGGAGGGCTCCGGGGGACGATGGCGTCCCCAATATCGTCCTGTGACAGCTTCCTGTTGCCGCAGTAGAATTCCTGGCCGCCATTTACAATGGGTGTGTCGGGATTCCATACTTTCCGTCTGCCTGGAAGAGGGCAAAGGTCATCTGTCTCCCGAAGAAGCTGGGGATGGAGGTTGGCCCCGGAGACATCCGGCCAATCTCTCTCCTGGCCGGTTTCGGGAAGACCTTTGAGCGTCTTATCCAGAAGCCGCAGCAGCACTTTCCCCAGGAGAAGAACAATCTCCCGGACGAGCAGTTTGGCTTCAGGAGTGGGCACTCCACTACCCAACAACTGGGTAGAGTGACGCACTTCGTCACCGATGCCTTCAACAGGAACCACGCGGTCGCGGGGGCTTTCTTCGTCATCTCGAAGGCCTTCGACCGCGTGTGGCATCCAGCACTCCTGTTGAAGATGGTTCGACTTCAGTTCCCAGCTTGGATGGTGCGACTTATTGAGTCGTACTTGCAGGGCAGGACGTTCCGGGTGTTTTGGCTCCGGGTCGGATCGGAACTGCGACGCATCTGCCCCGGCGTTCCGCAGGGATCCGTCCTGGGGCCGATACTCTTCAACATCTTCACCCAGGATCGTCCCAGGGATTTTGGGTGGAACACCAGTCTTGCCCTGTACGCTGACGATGCGGCGCTCCTGTCGCGTTCCAGCAAGAAGTACGCGGCTGTGGAGAGGTTACAATGTGCCGTCGACGATCTGTCCTCCTGGTATCGTCGATGGCATATTGCGGTTAATCCCGCCAAAACCAGGGCCGTCGTCTTCCATCCTGGAATGGGAGCGCCGCCTGGAGTCGACCTGTCAGTGATGGGGACGGTCGTCCCCTGGAGCCCAGAGGTCACATACCTGGGAGTTGTGCTGGACCGGAAGCTTCTCTGGAAGCCTCAGGTTGAAAGTGTCCACCGCAAGGCACTCGGGGCGTTATCAAGAATCCGTCCGATTCTACGCCCGGATGTCTTGACGGCCGACACTAAGAGACGCCTCTACCTGAGCTGCGTGAGGCCCATCATCACATATGCAGCTCCGGTCTGGTCTGGAGTGTCCAATACCACCCTCTACAGGCTGCAGGTAGTGCAGAATAATGCACTCTGGTTGATACTTGGTCGTGGTAGATACGACCATGTCGACCGGATGCATTTAGACGGAAACGTGGAACCCCTGGACATCCTCTTGCCAAGGATGTCTAAGGAATTCTACTGCAAGGCAGCATTATCAACGCACAAAGAGGTGCGAATGCTAGGCTACATCAGGGCTAGGTGGTGGGATCGTTACAAGCGGCCCATTGCCAGCCTTGATGTGCAGGATGCCCTCCCTTCAAACAAGCGTCCTCGCTTGTAGGGAGGGATATATGCCCATTTATGGGCTATCGAAGTGCGCTAAGCTAGTTTTCAAGAGTAGTCTCGCATTAGCAGCTTAGCTGGAAATGCGATGTGGCCAGCCTCAGGCTGGAAGATCATGACATCTCTTATTTCATCTCATCTTGAAAAAAATTCATTTTTCAGGAGATATTTCATCATGGGAAATATTTCTTTAATTAATAAGATTTCTCCTCTGGACCGATTTTCGTTTTTTCCTTATGGAACAATAATTTAGTAAAACAATCACTAATTTTTGCAGTTTTAGGAATATTATAAATTTTCCATATTGGGTTAATTATTTTAAAATTTTAAATTTGTAGCACATTTAGAAGTAAAATAACATTTATCTAATTGTTTAAAGTTAATTAATTTTTACCGGCCGCAATAACGATTTCATCGATACACTGAAATGTTTATTCATTTGTATAGACTAATCTCTAACTAACTTTAAAATATCAGCTCCCTATCTTGCCCCGTAGTATCTAAACATTTACCTATTTGTTTAAACTTGAAGAATTTTTAACTGCCAAACAAATTAAAATATCAAAATTTGTATAATCCCTATTTCGTTTTTTTTTACAAATTCTACCTATAAAAAAATTTCAGCTCCATAGCACATGCCGAAATACATAAACCTTGAAAATTTGTTTAAACAATTGCAAATTTTAGCGGCCGCATTGTTGCAGTTTTTCCAACTGAAAATTTTTTTGAGGTAGGATTTGTAAAAAATTTAAATAGGGATTTAGAAATTTTGATATTTCAATTTGTGTTGCCGTTAAAAATTGTTAAAATTAAAAAAATAGATAACTATTTAGGTACTATGGGATGAGCTAGCAAGCTGAAATTTTCAAGTTATTTACAGAGTAGTGCATTTGAACAAATAAACATTTGAATCTCTCCATAAATATGTTGCGGCGGCCGTTAAAAATGTTTAAAATTTAAACAATTAGAAAAATATTATTTCACATCTAGAAGTGCTACAACATTAAAATTTGACACAAATGTGTAGCATTAGTACCCCATAATGGAAATAGTATAAATTTCTTAAAGTTTGGGGATTGTTTTATACTATTATTTTTACATAAGGCAAAAACGAAAATCGTTACGGAGGTAAAATCCTTAGAATTAAAAAAATATTTGTAATGATGAAATATCTGTCTGAAAAATTAACGTTTTTTCAAGGTGAGATGAAATGCTTGCAGTATGCAAGCACCTTCTACTAGTATAACACACAACATATAGGAGGATACTAATGTTTAGGCACTTCCAGATGAGCTGAAGATTCGAAATTTTTTTCTTAGGTAGGATTTTGTGCAAAACCGACTAGAAAAAACGAAAATCTTGAACAATTTTTCAATGTTTATGTATTTCTGAATGTGCTACGGAGCTGTAATTTTTTTTAGAAGTAGGATTTGTAAAAAAACGAAATAAGTATTGTAGAAATTTTGATATTTTCATTTGTTTGGCATTAAAAAATTCTTAATGTTTAAACAAATAGGTAAATGTTGAGACACTACGCGGTGAGTTAGGTAGCTGAAATTTTAAAGTTATTTAGAGCATAATCTATAAAACCGAATAAACACTGGTAATGGAGAAAACAATCACTAATATTTGAATGACACATTTCTGGCAAATTTTAAATTTGTAGCACTTTTAGAAGTGAAATAACATTTATCCTATTGTTTAAAATTACTTAATTTTTAATGGCCGCATTAATAATTTCATGGGTTCACTGAAATGTTTATTCGTTTGTATAGACTAATCTCTAAATAATTTAAAAATTTCAGCACCCCATCTTGCCCCGTACTATCTAAACATTTACCTATTTGTTTAAACTTGAAGATTTTTTAACGGCCAAACAAATTACAATATTAAAATTTGTATAATCCCTATTTCGTTTTTTTACAAATTCTACCCATAAAATAATCTGATGTGGGCAAAACATGACTTTCTCCATATTTATATGACAAATTACATTTTGTTGGCTCTGGGATCGTTGCCAATATTTACTTCTGGTTGGCAATTAAGAAAAGAAAAAGGAGGGTTACTAAGACGGAACTAAGTGTCAATTGTTAACAATAGTCTTCGGTAGGTGGTGTGGTGGTGGCAGCTAAAAATATAAGATATCTCTTAAACAATGTATTATATGGAAAAATGTATCAAACAAAGGTTGTAGAAAATGAAATTTCTTACAACTTTTATTACAATACATTTTTACATTTATCAAATATTAAAGCAAATATTTCAATATAATGGATAAGTGACAAGTGTAAACACCCACTTCCGGTTGACCGATTTTTACCAAAAACTAATCAGATCTTCTAACTTTTATAAAAATGTTAAATACAAAATTTTGCATTGACCTGATTAATAGTTTTTGAGTTAGAGCGCCCACAAAAATCTATCACATACAGATAAACACACAGACATCATCGAGAAAATTGCAAAACGGGTTCAGGGGACCTTAAAACATGTATTTCCGTTGAAATCTCTAATTCGATTTTTTTCATGAAAACAATACTTTTCTCTATACTTCGTGTATGGAGAAAGTAAAATTTTCAGCTCCATAGCGCATTGGGAAATACATAAACCTTAAAAATTTGTTTATAGAATTTCTAATTTTTGCGGCCGCATTGTAGAACTTTTTCAAGATTTTCGTTTTTTCCTAGTCGGTAGATTTTCTGGCTTCGGTTGCTGTAATGGCTTTGTCAAACAGAAGGAAATGCAAGTCAAAACTTGTGGATTTTGAAACAGAAGCGGGTTGCATGTCTGGCTATGGTTGCCTGCTTTCTCCAGCTTCCATGGTTTGGTCCCACGAATGTCCAGATTTTTTTGTGTGATTTTCCTTTTTCTTTAATTTTACTCGGATTTTTCAAAAGAACATTGACCATTTTCATTATCACTTTCTAAAATTAACTGCAGAAAGAAAAGCAGGCAAAACAAAGATTGCCGACACTTGCTGGTAGAAATAAATCAGATAAGAGTTTGAATGGTAAAGCCAGGAGAGGATTAGTACAGTTGAGGGACAGGTGAGAGCTGATTTCCAGGAACTCTTAATGTTTTTAAGTTCAACAGAAAAATAATGAAAGAATAGGATGTACTTCTGTCCAATAGGGGAGAGATGGAAAGGAAGAGCATTCATCATCCACCTTTTCCATTCGTTTCACATTAGTGCAGCACAACTTTCTTGGAGTTGAGCGACGTATGTATAAATCCTTACGCGAAGTATAATTCAGTTGTATCCTGAATTATGACTGTTTTGGCAGAATTTATTTTGTTTATAACATTATGAATCCTCAGTCAGGCTATAGTCAGAAAACTAGTTAACTCACTCAAGTGAGCATTACTTACGTTCTTGAATGACGGAGTTTCGAAGCAAGAGCTAAAAAATGCTTGACGTTGCTGTGAGGAATTGCTTCTGGAAAACAATTTAATTTCACATTAATCACCAACAGTAATTTCTACTCGGTCTACAGCAATTGATAAAGAAATATTTCGTAGACTGCTTGAAATCCTTGGAGCAACTGAAATCATCGAGAAAGATGAATTAATTCTACTCGATGCAAGTGATGGCTATGATTCGAAGACAGATGAAGAAAATGAAGATCTTGACTGCTATGTTCCAAAGGAGAAGAAACCAATGATTGATTATGACTTCATTCCTCTAGAATACAAGAAAATGGTTGTTAATATTTCATCCAATGTACGGCTTGAAAACTTTTCAAAAACAAGGGGCGTCATGTTTGACGAGCAAGCAAGACTTGAAACGATGGGAGGAAGACGTGAAAAGAGGAGGAACCAAGCAAGATAAATTCACCAAAATAAATTCTTCAACGTATCATTGGTTTATAGAGGCAAGAGAAAATTATGAACAGGTGATGACATGAATTTTGCAGCAGTGGGCCATGGCAGCACCGTCCTCTCTTCAATCAAATGATTTTCACTTCACCACCAGTCATTTGTGGGTTGCAAAATTTAAGAATCAAAGTCATATTAGACAGAAAAATTACAAGATGTATTAGTGAGAAGGATGCGGCAACATTAGAACAAATGCTCGAAAGTGCAGGAAAGTTCAGAACACAGGCAAGGAAACTAATGATGAATTTTGATGCTAACTACATCATTAATTCTATTAACTCTAATATTTGGCGCTCTCTGTGTTATGATCATTTCAATTGCTGGTAATATTGTTAACTCATCTTATTTTAGTTATTTATTTTAATGTTATATTATTTGTTATGGTTATATGTTTCAATGTAATGAAGCCTCTGTGCTGTTTTTGAAACTGAATAAATAAGTAAAGATAAATTAATATGGACCAAAGTGGCTGTCAGTATCAATCTACCCTTGACAGATCTCTTGTACACAGAGGCGTCAAACCAGTGTTGGTGAAGAAATGTAGCCTGAATAAAATAACACATTCTTATACTGTCCAGTATTTAATTACATCATCAAGGAGGTTACTACCAAAAGTCTTCTTGTGTCTTCAAGAATCCACTGGAAAATTTGGCCAAATAGTTCAGAGAAATTTAAATAAGTTGGTTGAAGATTATCAGAATGTTGTACTGACCTGCTCCAATACCGGGAAATTAACCATGAAAACTTACATTTCACTCCTAGAGAGTGTGCTTAAACCAGGTGTCAAAGATAAGCATTTTCTGCTGCTGGTAGATTCATGGGGAGGACAGACAAATTCAGCTATTCACGATGAAGTCTTTGTTGACAGTAACGGTGAAGCCTCTTGCTCACTGAAAGTGATACCCAAAAATGTACGGCTTTATGTCAGCTGTGTGACATTTATTTCTACCGGCAAGTGAAGAATTTTGTCAAACGTCTGCAGAACTGCTCACTGCTGCTGGAGGAACAACGGGATATAGCATCACAGGAAGATTCTATTAAAATTAATTCGCTAGTTCATCACCCAATGGATGCACCTATTTTCAGTGACATGATTAAATATGCATGGTATGCCTCAAAATTGACTGATGGTAGAAAATACTTTTGAAACGTCAATGATGTCTGCTTTCCCTTAAAGCTAGGAAATCGCTGCCATTGTGGGAAATGCACATTTGCAATTTGCTCGTGGTGTTGGCAATATTTCGGTTTTGCCTGGTTTTATGACAAGTGCCATTCAAGAAACTGCTCCTCTTCAAGTTAAACCTTGTTTTCAACCATTTTCCCACTTCAGACCATTATCCTATCAATTCCCCTCCTATATATAACCCAAGCCATAGCTGTCCATATGTTTATCCTGCACCTCCCTCATTCCTGAATACCATTACCACCCCAATCCAAAATAATGGCCACATAAATTAGTTGTAGTCTGGTTTAATTATTACCTTTTCTGGCAATCATTTCCAAAAAAAGGCAGTAATTAAAATGGTCAATGTTCTTTTGAAAAATAAGAGTAAAATTAAAGAAAAAGGGAAATTACACAAAAAAATCTGGACATTCGTGTGACCAAACCACGGAAGCTGGAGAAAGCAGGCAACCATAGCCAGACATGCTACCCACTAGGCTATGGTAGTTGTTGTGCATTGGTTAAATTCTTATGTTTCGTATGTAGCAATAAGAATTTTTTAACTTTTTAAGATCATTTTTCTCAAGAACAATAATGAGTTGCGTTTTCTCACTTCACAGATTTCCATTATTCACCCACTGCTACCAACTGTTCAAATTTGAAGTAAATCTGTGATATCCCCTTGTAAATTTTTATGTTAGCAGGTTGAAATGGAACATTCACATACTTAAACTCTGGCGCCTGACTGTATGCTGGTACATTAGTAGAAATTTTTCTTCTTTTGGGAAGGCATATGTTTCTTAACTATCACCTTCAAATGTGAGCATTCGATCTGGTTACAAATTATAAAACAGCCCAGTTTCATCGCAGTTGAAGATGCCCTTCAGCTGCTAATTTTCAAGAATTGGTTTGCTACTTTCTCATGAACACTTCTGTTTCAAAGTCCACAAGTTTTGACTTGCATTTTCTTCTGTTTGACAAAGCCTTTTCCTTTTGTTACTGCTGTTTCTATAATATCCTTATTTTTAAGTGTTTCTGGGAAGGGATTTTATTGAAAACAGTTTATGACTAGTCATAGTAATAATTCTGACCCATTCTATTAATATATTTGGCCACCAAGTTGCAGATTCACAAAATTTGTGCTGCAACTTCAAGATTAATCAAATTGGTGTCTGGCAGAGGAGAATATTCCTGACCTATCATGTTATTTTTATGTTATGGGCTCTTATTGTCAAAAATCCCAACCCAAATACCATATACTGCATATATTTTTCCTGATAAAATCAAACTGACACCACAAATGGCAAGGATTTCCTGTACCAACATAAACAAGGTCTGTAAACACATCTACAAAAAGGGTGAACTTGAATATTGCAGTCATAAACTGTTTTCAATACAATCCTGTTCCAGAAACACTTAAAAGGTTGCTATTCCTGGGCATCAAGATTACATGTGAGGATAAATATCTTATTATTTATCATATAATTACGTGTAAAAGAAGCTCATATTCAGCGCATTTACCCAGATAAGACACGAGTTACTTTCTCACTAATTTAACAGCATAAAAAGTTTAAATTTTATTGCAAATGATTTGATCGGCCAGAGATCCCCTACTTGGGCAGGTACTTGAGCTCAGTTTCGGGACGAACCCTTGAGTTTCCCACTCATAATCCGAGTAATCATGCATATACTTTGTAGAATTCTTTGTCCTCTGCAAGTATAAATGTAGACACAAGCATGTTGCAGTGAATTTACTCTTGATACTTGCAATTTACATAACTTCTTCAGAAATCCTCTTATAAAAATTGCAGCCCCTTTTTCTTACTGATATTTTAGGACAATAGGTGTGCATGGTACACAAGTAAATATGGTAGTTGTTTTTCATTGTGAAATATTCAAGAACAAGCAATTTAAAAATGTACTTGCCTCAAGTATCTCCAATAGCCACAACAAGGTTAAAAAACCATATGCGCATTTTGGTATGGTAATTCACTGCAAGTACATTTTTTAGTAAATTTGTTCTTGAATTTTTTCAGTCACAAGACTAGCTTGATAGTTTCCTGTTGAATTGTGAAATATATTTACATAGATCATTTTAAATATACTTAGATTTATTTTTTAATGTATATTTTGTCTTTACGATTGACATTTTCACCTTTTTAGTTAATATTACATTGCTTTTTGTTATAATTTTTTGTCAGTTAAATTATGAAAAATATTTTGTTATATGTATTAGCAAGACTAGTCATTGTAAAGCAGCATTCAGAGCAGTATTAGCAGTTTTCTTAAGGCTAACTGCTCATAATCTTGTAATTCTGAACTAATGTAAACTTGTAGTAACAGCAGCACTGTAATTATCCTGAAAGTAAAATTCTTTGTGAAAATGTTAATTGTAATATAGTGATATAATATTCCATTTAATGTTGAAATGATGCAACTAACTTTTGTGTGTTTATATTTATAGGCACATGGGACAACTGTCGAATCACATTCATGTTGGAGTAGGAGATAAACTAAGAGTATATTATGGACCCACGCATGAATCAAAAGTCACCTATGAAGCAAAGGTAACGTTAATATTGTGATGTTTGTCTCATGTATGTCAGTTGCAGTTGTTGGTAGCTTGTTGTAAAACATTAGAGAGTGACTCAACTACATTATGTCAGGATTGAGCAATGCATATTTTTATGGGCAAATAGAAGGGCAAGAAGAGCAGTATTATTTTCCCTAAGTTTAGGAATGTTTTCAACCAGTATTTCAGCTGTTTTCTCCATCATCTTTCAACAGACTCGATTAAGCAGTAAAGTAGATCATGTTAACAAATACTCTAGGGGGATTTGTATGGATGAGTCGATCAGATTTTCTTTATTCCAGCACATCAGTTGGATTGCTATTCTTTAGATTTAAAGTAGTATCAAAATTAGGTTGTTTTTGCAAGTAATCATCAAAGTATGTTGCTTTGAGGGATTTTGCAATTTGTAACCAAATCATGTTGCTATTCTAATTTTCTTCTAATGCTCCTCCCTTTCAAAAGGTGATAGACACTGAGATAGATGGCCACCAGACTCTCTATTTGGTTCATTATACTGGTTGGAACACTCGATATGATGAATGGATCAAGAGGAGTCGTATTGCAGAAAATCTCAGCTGGACCCCTACGAGAGCAAAAAGATTAAGACAGCATCAATCACAGGTCAGTTGAACAACTTGTGGAAATTCTTAGGAGAGCTTATCCATTGTGTAGGATATTGGGAAGACTTTTCATTGTGCTAACTTAGATTTAGGTTTGTTGTAGTTCAGCAGTTATTATGAGAAGGCAGCAGCAAGTTGTCATATTTATTGTCGAGCAGATATATTTAATTTTTCTTATGGTTTGGATTGTTTCTCTAATTGTATGAGAGTATGCCTTTCTTTACCTATGGATGTCTTGGCCATTCATACATAAATATTTTCTTAAGCGTTCCTGCTCTATTTCTGATATTTTCCATGTTTTTACTAAAATTGGATGCAGAAATGATTAAATTCTTGATGTCTTTAAGGTATTGTCTTACTGACTTCTTGGGTTTTCTGAATTAAAAACTCTGAGATTGTTCTGCCATGTGCTTGATCAACTTTCTCTCGAATGATGAGTTATTGTGCTGATAAAATTTATAATCTCTTAAGCAGCTGGTCTAGCATAGATGGAAGTTGAAAATTTTATATCTGTTACCATTTGCTCATATCAAGGGCAGACATTCTCTTTTCACAGATCTATTTTAGTTCACTACTCTGTAGATTTCTTGTTCTTCATCGTGATTATCCTTTTGAAAGCAACCTGGGCTTCTTTTTAAAATCTCTATTTTTATTAATTATTATTGGCAAATTCATTTGAAAATTCAGTTGTATCTAACTCATCCAGTATAGTGGAATTTACAATCTTGTTTTTGTATGTTCTCATTGGATTTGATTTTTAATTTTTCTTCTATTGGTTCCATTTTTAACTTATAGAAGACTGCCAGATGTAGTCACAATTATTATTATTCAGATTAGAAATAATCTTATTGAGTGATTGATTATATTACTGATGATTGAAATGATAAGGTGAGTTTGGGAATTCATTTTTATGTCATTTTATTTTAATGCACATGGTTTTAGTTATGCAGTTCTTTTTCATTTAGGCAATGAAACCAATAGGCAAACGTGGCCGGCCATCATTGTCTGGAGGAAGCAGTCGTACTCTTATGGATGGTGGAAATGGCGGACCTCCTGTTGGTGCCCAAACTCGCTCCACAACTCCTAGTGGATCGTCACCGTTTCCATCTTTGAGAGGTTCTGGAGGAATGGGAGGCGCTTCTATTGTCACCACCCCTACATCCTCGGGCAGCATGAGAGGCGTTACTACAAGAGGCAATTCTGGCCTGTCTTCGGGGGAATTTTCACCCGTATCAAGTGGCAGTTTTTCTCAGGAAATGAGGAGGAGATCTCGTAGAATGTCAGGGCATACTGGTAATTGAATTTTTTTTACATTTTTATAATATAAGTAGAAAAATCAGCATTATTTCTTGCAATTTAACATGTTCTTAACAGTGTGACCGACTGGTGGGTCACCGGTGATTGTGCCGCCAGCCAGTTTACCACCAGAGGATCACATACCTCAGAAAATCATACCTTTTTATTGAACTGACGCTTCTTAGGTAGTATCCTGTATATTGTTTATGCCCACAGGGATGATTACCCATTCAGCAAGTCCAAATTAACATGCGACAATTTGGATCACAGGCATTACTTTTCATGGGCCTCATGATCCACCAGTGGGTCATAGGTAATTTTACTCATGGAAGTCGTGACCCACCGATTGGACACGATGCCTATGAGTTATATAGTCTTCACTCAATCAGATGCCCTGTAAGAAATATTCTGAAATTTTTTGCGGCCACAAGCAATTTGTGCATGTACCAATGAAAAATCTTAGGCAAACCTATTTTCAGAGTTGGAGATGATTAAAAATAAAAAAATTCAAACACCTTTTTTATAGCTTTTTAAGTATTTAAAAACTCATCTGATGAATCTGTGGGTTTGTATAAATCTTCAGAATCTGAGGTACTACTAACAAAAATGTAGGAATCTGAAATCTCTTGGACTTTCAATATTGACAAATTCAGGGACTAAAAATATGTATATCTTCTCATAATGCTTCAAATAATTTGCAATGCTATTTGTATGGATACCAGATGGAAACATGAATTTCAAGACATTTTCTTGGATCACGAAGTGGGTTGGGAAAATTTCGAAGAAATTATGATGGAAATCAAAAGATCTCAAGAAAAACAACATAAATGATTGCACATGTACGAAAGTGCAAGAAGTAGCTGAGGAGCAATGGGTCCCAATTGAGGATGGGACCCTCATCCTAGGTGGCACTTCGGATGAGCAAGAGGCATGTGTGTTTAGAGAAAATCTGTTATTCTAGTTTCATTTACATTTTTCACCCAAAATCCAACCACAAATGCAAGATACGCCAACCTACCACTAGTGTGTCATGACGAATGCAAAAAATTGGTTTAAACATTACAAGACGTAGGTTTATAATAGTTTACCCTATTATCTCTGCAACTCACAACATTTCTGTATAATTAATTGATATTAATAAATAAATATCTTGACCATTTGAACAATTTTCAATATGCTATCTCTTTTAGTACGTTCCAAAAATGTCCCTAAACTTAATAAGCCTGAAAAAATTCAAGTGGAAGTAATTGTGCAGACAAACGAACGTACAGACAGATGGACGGTCAGGCAGAGGGTTGGAAATATGGGGAGAGAAAGCATAAAAGCTTACCCCCATAAATGCTATGATCTACAGAAATAAAATGCAAAAAATGTGTTAATACATATCAATTAAAAAATGAAATTTACCGTATTAGTAAATCAAACTAAGGTGTCTCAACTATCTACAGAATGTATTCCTTGATGTGATATTCCGAGGCATAAATATCGGAAGTAACCGGGTAAAATAAATTATAAAAAGAAGATGTTAACTGGCACGATTCAAGTAGCCATTGTCAATGGCATCTGAATGATACGAATGGAATATAAATAACATTCATAAATAACAATTTTCGAATTTAGTCCAGTAACACTTGATACATATTTAAATTACGCCTGCAACTATAACACGCAAAATGTGATGTCAACGTTTCATTGTAAATTGATAGCTGTAACTAAATTGCTCGTACATATTAAAACTCGTTCTTTAGAATATTACAAGATGATCCAAACAGAACTCATGATGCCTACTTTCCATTTAATCATTAATTGAATACTAATATTGACTTTAATAGCTTTAAAGTCATCACAGATATGTAGCTCATTGTGTTCCCAAATTTCATAATTTAGCATTATAAAATGCTACAAATACATTCGAATGGAATATTAAATTGATCACGCGTATTTTTACTGCAAAAATAACGCCTGTACATGTTAGAATATACCGAATCTGAGTCCAACAATAGTTGTTGCTATGGCAACACTCGTAATGAGTGATAAAAACTGCAAAAACTGCAAAAATGAGAAATTCTAAGAAATACAATGGAAAAACAAAATTCTATGATAAAAATTATAATCTTCATTTCATTCCTTAGAGAAATTTCATACCAATGATACAATTCTAAGATACTTTAATGTGCAAGAGAAAATTACCCTGCACGATGGATTTCAGATTTCCCATGTAAATCTAATGGTAAGGATAGTTCCTGGAATCGAACCCGGGTCTTCAATCTTTGCAACAAAAAGTATCCTCGGGAGATCATTCCCAGTAGCAAGAGATTTCCACCAAGTTTCATGAAAACTGGTCTATTGGTTCAAAAGTTAATAGGGGGGGACGAACAGACAGACACAACGACAAAACTATAAGCCTATTTCCATTCTGGAAAGTAGGCTAAAAAGTGAGGTCTGTAATGGGGTTCAAACTTTTTTCCAAAACTGAGGCTTCAGGAAAAGTGGAGGGACTATATTTAGGGAGGGACTATATTCGGACTAATACAGTACATCTCTGGGGAAGGTCTTAAAAAAAATGCCTTACATTGCAAATGTGATAACATGTCGATGGCAAGGTGACCTACAGGAATAAGAGCAGCAATCCACCAGTAGATCCCTGTTCTATAACTATTTTTCCTTTCATAAAAATCAGCCATCCACTGCAAAGGGAGGAAACTAGGCAACACATTGGTGGGTTGCTTTATCATACCGGAATAATAGCAGCACTCTGCTGGTGGGTTGCCCTGGCATGAATGTGTTAATAGAGTTCACCCAAGTTTGTTGCATCAAGATATTCATCCTTCCATAAATTTCAAAATTAATGAGTATTAGTATTGTGAAATTTTCTTAAATTGTATGAAATTGCTTTTTGTATTTAGTATACTAATTTGCATTATTTTTGTGAACTTTTGTTTAATTTTCTATTACTTTTTTGCAGATATGTCTGTGCCATCAGAATCTGAGAGTGATGATTATGAATCTGAGGTTGAAATTGAACCATTAAGAACAAGAAGTCGTGGAGAGAGAAAGGTTTCCCTTTCAATAACACCAACTAAAGAGGAGATAACAGTAGAAGAAAAAGCTCCCAAAGAATTAAAGATCAGCGAAAGATTCTTGAGAAAAAGAGGAAAGAGAAAGAAAGATAAGACACCTGCTGAAGAGGAAGATGAAGGAAAGGATGTTGAGGATTTATTAGACAGTTCAGAAGTGATGAGCAGTTGTGTGGATATCAGGGAACAGCAGGTTGATGCAGAAGAGCCTATGGCTTCTGCAGAGAAAAAGAGGGTGAAAAGAATGACTCGAAGGTCACTGAAAGATGAATCTGAGAAACAAGAAGCTTTGCCAATAGAAGTAACATCAGTAGAAACAGAGGAAGAGGCTCCAAAAGGCCGGGATTTTGATTTGAATCAAATTAGGTCAGAACTCAAAGGTATAGAGAAGGCAGTGAAACTACCAATTGATATTCCACCAGTGCAGAGTGAAAAAAATGAACCAATAGAAATTTCTGGAAAGCAGTCCTCGATGGAAGACGTTGACTCTAAAGAATTAGATGCAAAGGAACCACCCATTCTGATGTCGGAAACTAGTACTTCAGTGGCTGAAGAAGTGACTGAGGATATTTATGAATTTAAGGAACCTGAGCCATTTGAGTTTGAGGTTCGTTCCAAACGTGATTCCTCAATTCTTGATGATAGAGGAATGAAACTTGGAAGGAGATGTGCTGGTAGGTTAATGAGGCGAGACATAAAAACTTCTCCAAAAATGGAAAGTAAAGAAGGACCTAGTTGGGGTACTGAAAGCACCTTAACCTCAAGAGCCACTAGTAGAAGAAGTTCTACCAAGAAATCTGATGAATTCTCATGTGAAGAAATAGTTTCTAAGTCATTATCATCTACTGTATCTGAACATAAATCTTCTGGTGACATGGAATCATCACTTTTATTATCTAAGAAACTGATTTCTTCCAGTATTTCTGTAGAACATACCTCCTCAGCAAAATCAAATTTACCATCAAGCAGTGAAGATGATGATGCTCCTCCACTTCTTACCTCAAAGCATTCGTTACTACCCGAAGTGGAGGATCCGTCATCAAAATCATCATCTTCCACAACAGCGCCAATCAAATGTCATATGAGTCCTTTTGGTCCTGTATCATCGTCATCTTCAATGTTTTCCCCAAGAAAATCTCCTTCACCAAGCCCACCAGCTGCTGGTTCTCCTCCTTCCATGAGCTCGCTAGATCTTGAACCCCTTTGTCTTTTTGGAGATCTTCCTTCTTCAGCCGATGGAGATGGAGGAGAAGAGGATGATGGAGGTGATGAGAGTGGCGATCGTCTCATCATATCAGATGACCCTGGTGAACCCGAACCTCCTCTGTTTACTTACCCTCAGCGTCATGAAGAACTATTCCCTGCATCTCTTGTCAGCAGTGGCGGTGTAGGCAGTTCCAGTGATGTTGAAGATGCTGATCAAGTCAGGAAACAGTCTGACGATGAGCCCCCTTGTCTTGTTCCTATGTCTATATTTGAGCTTCCAAGTAAATCAGGAGAGAAAGAAGCTGATCTGCACACGAGTATTGAGAGGTCAGAGGTCGTGAAGGTAGTTGTTCAGAAGGAGGAGGATGGAGCTGAGACTGAAGCTGTCCTTGTTGAGAAACCTTTAGCACCGAAATGTTCTGTTCCTTTCAATGATGATGTTATCAAACTGTTACTCAAAGATGAGGATGAAGAGGAGGGTGAGGGCGAAGGAGATGAATCTATTAATGCTGCCATACAAAGAGCTATTTCTTCAAATATTACGGATGAAGATGATGATGATGATGAAAGCATTACTTTATTTGGTAAAAAACCGTCTAAGGAGCTCTTCTGTCGCAGTGGTAATGAGAAGGAAATGACATCAGTGGTAGAAAAGACTGATGAGAGCTCTAAAAAAGTATCACTGAAAAATGTAGCAGTAGAAAGTCCAGAAGTTGAAAGCTTTAGAAGTGAAATTTTGCAAGAAGAATCGAAGCCACTAAAGGAAATTGAACAGACGGTGAAAATTTTAGCACCTCTGGAGGAAAGCCTTTGTGTTATACCTCAGGAAGACGATTCCTCTACAGACACAGATTCGGACAGCAGTGAAGAGAGTAGACTGGTAATTGACAAATTGGATGAGGAAGTGGATGATGATTCTGTGCAATCAAGTGATGAAGAGGCGGAGAATGAAAAGGAAGATGAGCCTAGAACTAATGTTAATGTGACAAGTGAGAGCACCACTCTGGAAACTGAAATGCCTTGCATAGGTGATGTGAATTGTGCTAAGGAAGTGAAAGAGGAGTCAAAAATGGAAACTATTGAGGTGAAAAAGGACACTGAAATTGAAAAACAGTCTACTCAAATTGCTCCTGTAGAGAAAGAAGCTGAGGGAATGATTTCAAAGGAGGTCACTGAGGCAGGGGATGCCCAGGAAAAAGAAGTGACGGATTGGAAGGTGGAACCTGCAGAGGATATTGAAAGTAAACCAATGGAGAACCTTCAGAAGATAGATGAAGAAGCAGATAGCAGTCTAAGGTATGTTTGTATGCAGATGTAATGTTTCCAATGCGTTGTATTATTTTTTTAGTGCTTCATCTCGTAACAAACTCATCACAATAAAAAGTTAAAAGAGATAGAAGAGAGATGTGAAGTAACATGCCAAGTTGTTTCAAAAGCCTTCAGTCGGAAAAATTCATAGTTTTCATTTTAGATTAATTTAGATGCGTTTAAAATTCTATAACCAAAGCCTCAACTGTATGGCATTTAATTTTATTAGTGAGAAATGAAAACAAACTTCATTGAAGTTCCAATACATATTTATTAAATGCCACTACTCAAGCTTCAATGCCATCATCAGGAGGAAACATACTGACTTCAGGGGAAGTGTGGAAAAACAATTGGAATGAGTAACCAATCAGAATAAAACAAAACTTCAAAATAGTACAGGTAGACTCCATTTACGAAAGAGTTATGTTCTTGAAAAACTTTTTGTAAATTGAAAATATGTAAATCAAAGCATAATTTCCTATTGATTTCCGTTATATACTGTGAGATACGTTCTTACTGCATAAAATCTTTCCTGAAATATAGTAAAATTACATTACGTTCTTCATTACATTCATCATGGGAAATAATTATTCTAAATAATATAGAGCGCTCAAATTGGAAAATTTTAACAACTGAAACATTCTGGTCTGATTTTTTTAAAAAGGGGACTGCTATGGGCTTCATTATGTATCAAGTAGAATGGCATTCCCATGTGTTTCTGCCCAAATAATGTTAGCACTATAACGAGTTTTGACTTGTTCCACTAAGTCGAAAGATATAGTCGCTCGCATGTGAGACATATAAGTAAGGGAGATTGGATTGCCATCACATCCACTTGAGACCCAGTACCAACATTCATTATTCTGTAAAATTACAATGATTTTAATTAGTGAATTTAATCTTGTTCAAAGATGTTTTTGTTGATTTACTTTGATTACATTTTAAGAACCAGGAGGCTTCTAGCGTAATTTTTTTAGCAACTGGAACAGAGTTCTTATCCAATTCGAGTATGCCCATATAGTTGTGTTGTTCTTCGCACAACTTGATGTCATAGTAAAGTGACCTACTATTTGATCATAAGTCATGAAAATAAATGATAATATCATAAATGATAACAGTAACATTCAATGTTATTAAGATGAGTGTGACAAGTGAAATTATGGATAATTTTGGTATAAGTTAATATTAAATAACTAGGGAGATGCCCGTTGAAATTAAACGGGAAAGGTTTTTGTGAAATAAAAAATGAACATGAATATGCCTTGACTTCCTTTGGATGGCAATAAAACAAACTTTCGTTCTTTTAGGCATTCGTAGTTTCAAGTTTTGAACTCCTATGATGATTCTAAGTACCTAATTTTAATATGCGAATGATTAATATTGTACATTCAAATGTACTCCTCATAAATAACGCAACAAATGTTGTTTACATTGGTTGCCATGTAAAGAATTTCTCTCTCTCTCTCGTAATAATTGTAAGAGCATTCAAAGCACGCTTCCACCCATAAGGATTGAAATAACAGTAGGATTTCGAGGTTTAACTATGTAATGGGTTGGCATGGCAGCATCCCGTTAAAATGGCAAGATTTCCCCAAAATATGTGAATTAAACGTTTAACATGAGGAATTTTGAAGTGTAGGTGGGAATAGATGAATGGAATAAGAAACTTCATAGTTTTTTCTTTAAAATGGGCTAGATTCGAAGATCATAGGTGAATTCTTTCTAATTTAGATCTCAAAAAGAATAATAGTCTGCAAGTCAAAAAGTCGATTTTTACATGTTATCATATGGGAAATGGAACTGCCTACCTTGGAGTCGAACCTAGGACTTTTTTCAAGATTTATTTTCGTCATGATCTTACGATATGTGAGTCAATCATTCCTGCCAAATATCAGAGATGAATCTCGTGCCATTATCGAGTTATTCACATTTTTATAGCGTGACAAAGGGAGCCACAAAGGGACAGAAGTAGCCTTTTATTATTGTTAGATTTTTACTTTCTCCATATACGTAGTATAGGGAAAGTATTGTATTCATTAAAAAAATCGAGTTCGAGATTTCAACGGAAATACACGTTTTGAGGTCCTCTGAACACGTTTTGACCATTTTCTCGATGACGTCTGTATGTGTGTGTGTGATAGCTTTTTGTGGGCACTCTAACTCAAAATCAGGTCAACGCAAAATTTTATATTTAACATTTTTATAAAAGTCAGAAGAACTGATTAGTTTTTGGTAAAAATCGGTCGACCAGAAGTGGGTGTTTGTTCTTGTCACTTATCCGTTATTTTGAAATATTTGCTTTAATATTTGATAAATGTAAAAATCTGATGTGGCCACCACATGACTTTCTCCATATTTGTAATATTTCTTAAAATTCCAAATAGGTTACATAATAATAAATACTTGAAGATACTGCGAAAAATGTTAGACTTTACAAAGAACAGAAATAAACTCAAACCATAGCCTTCTGATATTGGATATAGCCTCAAAGCTCCAACAATTAAGAAAAGAAAAAGGAGCGTTACTAAGACGTAACTAAGCGTCAGTTGTTAACAATAGTCTTCGGTAAGTGGCGTGGTGGTGGCAACTAAAAATATAAGATATCTCTTAAACAATGCATTATATGAAAAAATGTTTCAAACAAAGGTTGTAGAAGATTAAATTTCCTACAATGTTTATTCCAATATATTTTTACATTTATCATATATTAAAGCAAATATTTCAAAATAACGGAAAAGTGACAAGAGTAACCACCCACATCACACACACACACATACATCATCGACAAAATGGTCGAAACATGTTCAGGGGACCTCAAAACATGTATTTCCGTTGAAATCTCGAAGTCGATTTTTTTCATGAATACAATACTTTCCCTATACTACGTATATGGAGAAAGTAAAAACGTATTGGAATAATAGTTGTAGGAAACTGAATTTTCTACAACCTTTGTTTGAAACATTTTTCCGTATAATGCTTTGTTAAGAGATAACATATATTTAGCTGCCGCCACCACGCCACCTACTGATGACTATTGTTAACAATTGACGCTTAGTTACATCTTAGTAACGCGCCTTTTTCGTTTCTTAATTGTTGGAGCTTTGTGGCTATATCCAATATCAGAAGTCTATGGTTTGATTTTCATTTCTGTTCTTTGTAAAGTCTAAAATTTTCTTGCAGTTTCTTAAAATATTTATTATTATGTAACCTATTTGGAATTTTTAGAAATATTACAGATATGGTGAAAGTCATGTGGTGGCCACATCAGATTTTTAATATTGTGACTGGTCTAAGGTTTCTTCGATTCAAAATGAGCAAGAAAAATTATTCTTACTCTATTATTATTGTTATTATTAAAAATACACCACCTTTTTGAACTTCGCGAGCAATTGGTTCTGGAAAACTGACACGAAATGCAAAATTGCTAAGTCCTATTTTCCCATAAGATGCCATGTTATTATGAGTGAGTGGTTCTCAGCCAACATGAAAAATTAACTTGTTTATCATAAATAATGCAGTTTAACAGAAAATAAAAGAAAACTTAATTGCAAATAAAAACCTAGCATTATAATGTGAACAAAATACTTTTAATTACCTTCAAAATGCGTAATAGCAAATGAAAATCCAGCATAACAAATTGATTACACTTCTTTCTGCCCTTGTAGTTTACCTCAAACACAATATCACATGTGATTTTCGATCTTTTGTTCATTCTAAGGTAATGCTTTCATTTAAATTGAACTACCAAAATGGAATGTTGAGTACATCATGGACGAATCTTTTCATGAATTCTGCAACAACCATTTCCAAGCAGCAAAAAAAACACTAGCATTAAAAAGTGGTTAAATTTTTTTACCAATTACGTTATAAATGCATAACAGAAAACCAAAACAAAAGTTATAATATTTCATTTAGTAATCGCATTCAAAATACGCGGCAGAAAATCTTACGTTATAAGATGATAGCAATTCTTAGGTTTACATTAAAAATTTGTAATAAACAATGAAAACCTAACAAAACAACAGTTCCGTAATTAAATTCAAAATACAAAGATAATAGCATTAAATCATTAAATATTTGGGCCAAAAACCAGCAACCTTATATGTGCAGAACGAATATTTTCAATGTCATACTTGTAAAAGTTGGGAAAAACTAAATGTATAGGATGCTTTTTCATTAACCAATAATTTCTAACTTGGCCGCTAGATGCCAGCAACTTTGACATAGTGCCGTTGGCAGTGAAGTTTAAACTGAGCTACAAATGAATTAAGTCTGTGATTATCACATTTGTTTGCTTTTAAAACTGCTAATAATGAGCATTATAAATATAATATAATTATAATGTCCTTTTCTAGTGTGCTAAAGTTTAAAATGAACTTAGAAACAGAAAAGTATAGGGAGTTCACGCTTGTTGGCATTGTAAACACATGACGCGAAATGCAAGTAATATGCTCTAAACACAAGTAATGGTCATAAAAATATTTACCGCAGTCCAAATTCACGAACTGCAAGCATGCGAAGTTCAAAAAGGTGGTGTATTATCATTATTTCTTCTTCTATTTCTCGTTTTATTCACCAGATTTGTTACAAAAATCGAACAGATACTTACATAACTTCAAGATTTTTGTTCGTATAATGAAGCACTGGACAAATTTTTTTCGTAACTTCAAAATTTCATAAAATGGGGCAACATAAATTGAGGTCAAATTTTTTTAACATTTCAGCATCCATAACCTTCAATTTTTCACCAACGCTGCTGTCATTTCCTTCACTTTTACTGTTCCATAATTTCCTTATCATTATTTCTTGAAAACTGGTTCCTCAATATCGGCTGAAAGAAATTCTTCAGCAGCCTAATGTGCACTTCTACTTGTAAGATATGTCATAGTGATTTGTAAACCCTTGATTGGACTGCCATTAAGTGAATCTTGCTGATTTTTTCTAACAATCCCAGTTGCTGCTTGCCAGGTGAAGTGAGGGAAGTGATACTTCACCTAAAACTTTTAAATAAAACAAATAATTTATCGTGCCATTGAATTGATTTGTTTTCATTCAAACTTTATTTTTTAATAATTAGGTAGATGTGCAAGCCAAAAGTGTGAGCACTCTGTTTAAAATATCATTACAAATGCAGGAAAGCAAAGTGAAGATCTGAGAGTTCCGACTGAAAACACTTCTTCTCGGAGTGGAAGTGCTATGCTAGGGTAGGCGGGGAAGGGTGGTTGCTATGGCCATGGCTGACACGAACTGCTGCATTGTGAAGAGAGTTTGCACCACTCTTCACTCTCTCGTCTACCTCAGTCTTGAGTTTGTCTTTGATTTTGGTTGTTCATTGTGTGGTGCGCTGCTGCATGTAGTTAATAGTGTTTTCTTTTTTGAATATAGTGTTGACATTGGTGTTTCTTGTTAATTGTGTTAGTAATTTCTATTTTGCTTTTTCTGAAAAATGAATCCAGATAATGATTTAGTATGTAATTTGTTAGAAACTCCTTTTTCTGCTTTTTAAAAAGAATAAGAAATTACTTAAGGAACACTATTGCGCAACAAAGATTATTGTCTTTAGCTAATATCGCAATACAAAGAGAACTTCTATGTAAACTTGTGAATAAACATCCTTTCTTCTATGACATCATTGACAGTTATGCTGCTTTAACCCATAAACGCCATCAGACGTACTATTACTTCCTGCAAAAACGGTCCAATCGGCCATCAGGCGTACTATTACGTCCTGTGTCAGCCCTAATTTATTTTATCTTTTGATGCTATAGACTTCTTTAAATCTAAATAATCTATATATATTTTGAAATAGGAAGCTTTGGACTTCCTTTCTATGTTTGTCCTGTAATTTTTTCTGTTTTAAAAAATATATAATCAACGTTGAATTTTGCGATAGAATTTTCAATTTTGCTATGATACCACGGTGTTTCTCCATATAAAAATTGCTTTTCAATGCAGCAAGGAACCTTTCGTTGGTGTTTTAAGCACAATGTAGGAACTGTGTATCATTTCAAAGGAGAGCACGTTTTTTCTCTTCTTTTTTCCTGGTGGAGCCATATATCATGCGACAAAGGTCTTCGTCGGTATGTAAAGAAAGAAAGGAAAATAGCTTATGTCTGTCTATGCACAGCGTATTACAGATGTTTACAATGCAATTCATGATGAATGGAATTAGGTTGAGTAAAAACATTTCTGTAAACATTCCCTTCCATTACCGCACAATCCTTCGTTCATCGCTTCATAGGAGAGCGTCAACGCCAACTAATGTCTTTTATTTCGCCCTCTTCAAGGCAAATGGGATTACTAAGGTTTATTGCATCCCCAAAGCAAGTTATGTAATTTGATATAAAATATTTATATATATAATTTCTGTCATAATTTTCAAGACCTTTAGAATTATAATTTAACTGCGGGGAATTGAGTATATCTATTTGTATTTTTTTACATATAATATACGTTTAGTTTTGTGATAGAATTTTAGTTTTTACCACGGACCTACAAATTTTCGGTTTCTAAAGTTAACTCATAAATACCTGAGGAAAGGAAACCCACCAAATTGGGTTCCTTTTCTTTGACATTTGAAAGAAGATGAGGTCTGTTTTCCTCTTCAGATAAGTGCTTCTCTGTTGTGCCAGTAGGGCCAAAGCAGCAATGAAGCGAGTAGGCAAGAAGAGGACACGTCAGCAAAAATCACGAAAAGCTCTTCCATATATTTACACAATAGATTACTAGAAGTGTTTACTAAGCTATAAGGCATTTCTTGCTGAATCCAATTACGCATGTGTAAATTTTCTGAAAATATTTGGGAAGGACCTATAAGATAAGGTTTTCCGTGTTTTATACAACGTCATATCCCCATTTCCAATGAACGAAATGCAACCATTTCTTCTATGTGACTTCTGTAATGACTAAGAATGATGACTGTATAACTAAAACGTTTATATTTTAAATAAATCATCTTTTCATAAATCAGTAATACTACATTTACTTAAAAATTTCCAGTCAAGGCATGAAAAAGTTGAGATGCATAAAACTTTTCACCTAATTGGTTTAGATAGGTAGACTTGCAGAATGAAATAGGTACTAATTTAAGCTATTTTTTTATTAAGATTGCACATCAATATCTTCTATAGTATTTCCGGTGCTGAATGTTATATATAAAGCACGAATGCGTGCCGGAAAGTTAGCGATTGGTGTACATTCTCTTCTACTCCAACAATCTTTGTATTTAAAATATGATACGCAAAATAGATACATATTTACAAATTTCATGTTTTTCATAAATCCACAAAAAATTCAGAAAAATCGAGAGAAAACTTCTAAAGTTATGATTATTTTAATATTTTTGAACGTTTTTGCAATGCAATCGTGAAAATTTAAAAACCTCATTTGGCCGCATGGGTGGAATTTAATAAATCTCCTCCGGGCTTGAGGGGTTAAAAGATATGAGAATTGATGTGGTCTACAAGAAGTTGGGTAAGTTTTTAAAATGGATTTTTATGTTGTAACACTTCACCTACATCTCAGGTGACAAGCTGCCACTGAGCAATCCAGTTTTATATTGTTTCTGGTGAGACTTGATCCCATGTTAATTTAATTATGTATAAGCACCTTTCAAGGTTGGCTCAATTGGACAATCATTAATGCTCTTTACTATCTTCTTCACTTGGTGTTGCTTGTAGTCTGCCTTAAAGGTCGTAATAATAGCAGTATCTAGAGTCTGCAGATATCAAATGCAGTCAATTGGGTGGCACAAACACATCTGACATTATTGAGGCTCGAGGCTTTGTGACAAGGTGCCTTGTCTAGAAGCAAATGCATGTACAGCCATTGCATACTACTCATGAGAATTCCTGTTTTTCGAACAGAGGTAACACTAACACCATCTACTGGATTTTCCATTGACTCCTAACTATCCAACGCTATTTGTACACTTGGTTAATGCATCAGGGATTCTTTTACTTCCGTCTTTTTCCATTTTCATAGCAGATTTAGTTATTCTGTTTGTCTTTCGAATAGTCTTGTTTTCATTTTCAGTTTCCATCATGCGCGCAAAGAAAGGCATTACTATCTTTGTGAAGGCAATATTTTAAACGAATTATATGTCTGTCAGTTTGTCTCAGTATGAACGACGGATATTCATCTAGTTCAGATGAAAATTCAAGTGACTCAGATGTATATCCAACTAGAAACTGTAGTCCGTGTTCCATTCACAAAAGAAGAAATGAGACATTTTTGCAAATTCTGTGGAGCTCCTCTGCATAACGGCAGTCATTTAAAAAATATCATCCTTATATAATAATTCTCAAGTGTCCGTCTGTCTGTCCCGGTATTTTTGGACATTTCCCAATAGAATTAAGAGCTGAAACTTTCACAATCATTAAACCCCATGAGATGGTCTCTTGAAAAATCAAACATCCCAGAAAAAGTCCCGGATTCGACTCTGGGAGACAATTATATTTTCCCATAAGTTTACATGGGATTTTTGATTTTTCAAGTTGCGAGGTTTATTTCCTTCATTCATTAAAATATGTAAATATAGACCGAGATTCTACTTTTTTGTTTTATTCAACGGCTAAAACTATAAAATATTCTTGTGATGTTTAGATGTTACACGGAAGAATTTGTCAGAAACGCATTTCTTTTCAAAATTTTATGGCTTTTTCATACTCCTTCCGGGTGTTGCCAAGGCGAACCTCATTGTTGCCTCTGATTGAATTAGTGTCTATTAAGCCTTCAAATAGATGAAAGAATTGTGTTACTCACTTCGTGCAATGTCAAACTTAATAGATTGCGACGTTAATAATTGAAGAATATTATTATTCAGTAAAAATATGAAGAGGAAGAATAACGGAGCCAAAGAGTGGCAAATCAAGTCGTATATTGATTCCAGAATGTAAAAATTTCAAGCGCTTCATTTTCTGGGAGAATCCAAATGATTGTCAGGAATTTATTAACTAATAAAACAATTACATTTACTACATATATATATATATATATATATATATATATATATATATATATATATATATATATATATATTAACTAAAGGAAAAGAAAAGGTAGTGATGAGGGTGGCAACAAGGTGTTGAGGGAAGCCCAGCGGACACTCACCAAGTTGATGACCAAGCTGGCAGGCTGCTGGGGGCATCGAAGAGACACGTAAAACACACGAACACAAAAACACACGCAAGCTTATCGGGCCTATGCCCTTCTTCAGCGAAAGAGTAACGTAAAGTCGGGACTTGAAAAAAATCTTCACTAAATCCGGGATTTCACTAAATGCGGGAACATTAAATCGGGGTTTTACTGTGTATATATATATATATATTTTTTTTTCTCGTAAACGACGTCGAGTATGTAGCACACTATGACAACAGGTAACTGAGCGTGATACCAGAAATGAGGAACATACGAGCAGGATTCATTATATTGTAGGATTTATGGTTTCCTTGCGGCCGCTACCGTCTTAGCAGACAATGTAGCCGCTTGCGCGTGATGAGCCATTCACAATGTTTTGAGCGTATATTGTAATTTTTACGTACAATATGCTTCTTTTCTGATTTCTTTTTGCTCATGAAAAAGTTTTAACGTTCTTATCTCGATGACTCTCGGATCGCGATTTTCAAAGGACATTTTCTCGTAAATGACGGCGAGTTGGCACCTAGGTAGAAATAGGAGTCCGTTATTTTGCATATAATTTCATTCTGCAAAGTCGAATTCCGATACGAGTGTCACACCTTGGGGGCGTCCCTTGTGAGACATGTCAGCTGATTACTCCGATCCCGATGATGTAATGCCTGTCCCCTCTCCGTCTACCTTATCTAGCAGTTCAACTCTTCGTTGTGCTGCCTGCCTGTTCGGCGATCACTGTGTAAACCTGAAGCAATTGTGAAAAATATTCTTTCTACTATTTTTATTCCTTAATAATGGCTACTAGTAAAAGGAAGAAGCTGACAATTACGGAAAAAGTGAAAATCATTCAAGAAGTGGAAAAGAACCCAAGCATGCCTGCAATAGAAATTGCACGCAAATTTAATCTTGCACCGTCTTCATTGTTTTGTATAATGAAGAATAAACAATTAATACTTGACGAAGAAGTGAAATGTGGGGGTAAAGCCATCAAAAGAAAAAATATCAAATCATCACCATATGATGAAATGGAGAAGATATTGATAGAGTGGTTTGAGGGAATGCGCTCCGCCAACCTCCCAATCAATGGTGTACTGTTGAAGGAGAAAGCAATTAGGGTAGCAACTAGGCTTAGAATAGAAAACTTTAAGGGTTCCAATGGATGGCTGGACAGATTTAAGAAGCGCCATGGACTTGAATATAAAAGTGTTTGTGGCGAAAGTGCTAGTGTTGATGAAGGAGCTGTTGACTACTGGAAGAGTGTAACATTGGTAAGGTATTTAGAAGGCTATAAGCCGAATGATATTTTTAATGCAGATGAAACGCATTTTTTTTCAACCTTCTTCCATCAAAAACTCTTGCTACTAGAGGAGACAAGTGCCATGGTGGAAAGAGAAGTAAATATAGGATAACTGCACTTTTATGTGCAAATTCAGATGGCAGTGAAAAGTTGACGCCTCTAATAATAGGTATATTTGCCAAGCCAAGGTGTTTTAAAAATGTACGGGCATTGCCATGTAAATATGCCAGTAATAAAAATGCATGGATGACAACGGATATATTTAAAACATTTTTGAAATCATTAGATGCAAAGATGGGTGGTGCAAATAGAAAAATTCTTCTTTTTATTGATAAATGTCCGGCCCACCCTCCAGATACTGATTTTCTTCACAATATTAAAGTGGTGTTTTTTCCAGCTAATTGTACTAGCCATCTGCAGCCACTTGACTTGGGCATTATTCACTCCATGAAAGCAAAGTACAGGAAGGCTTTGGTGCAGAAAGCGGTATCCTACATTGAGATGAATAAACATTTGATACTGAGCGTCCTTCAGGGTTTGCATATGGTAACAGCTGCATGGAATTCAGTTACACCTCAAACAATATCAAACTGTTTTCATAAGGCTGCGTTCAATTGCAACAATGCTATGGAAATTGATGTAGATATCGATGTGATTGACCACGAAAATTGGTTGAAAATTGCACCTGACATGGACACAAATTTTGAAGAGTTTGTCCGGTGTGATGATCTTGAGAGTACGTCTGGTCCTCCACAAGACGTGGAAGAAATCTGTAATACCAAAGAGGCAGAGGAAGAAGAGGCAGTAGTAGAAGAAGAGGCAGTACAAGAAGAAGAATCAGTTCCCACACTTTGTGAAGCGGTTTAGGCACTTGAAGTGGTGCGAAGATATTTAACTTCTTTTGATGTGAACAGCACTACTATATCAAAAGTAAATTCTTTTGAGCGAGAAGTTCTGAATGTTCAGAGCACCTGCCAGAAGAAGCAAACAAATTTGCTGGAATATTTTAATAAATAATTTTCTTGTAGCTATGTATGCTTGGTTTTTGAATAATTTTGATATTTTTTGTGAAATTCCAAATATATTTTAATATTTTCTATTTAATGTTGTATGGTGAAGCTTTTTAAAGGAGGGATGAAAAATTGTTGCAAGATTTATGTCAATTTTGAAAATACTTTTAAAATTTTGAAATAATTTTTTGTAATCATATGAATGATTCATTACAGAAATTTTCATATTCAATAGCAATAAGGCTTGTTTGTCACTGGAATTTGTTTATAAATGTTTATTTTAAAAGTATTAATATAAGTATTGTGCATACAAAATTGAAAAATGGATTTTTATTATAGAGGCCATTTTCAATGGCCTTATTCTGGTATTGTATAATGGAACTAATACACAAGCAAAAAAGATAAATTTAACTCATTTTAATTGAAAACCTCCATTTAATGAAAACCTCGATTTAGTGAAATATATTATAATCCCCCAGCGATTCGTTAAATAGGGGTTTTACTGTATATATATATATATATATATATATATATATATCCAGAATCTCCCAACCTAACTTTTCCGATCTTATCGACCATACAGATAATCTTACCAGACGTGAAAGGCATGCCATTTCCACACTCAAACATCTTGACCATATCATCATCCTCCCTGCCGACAAGGGCACCACCACGGTTGTGATGGATCGCGCCAAATTTAACGAGGAAGCCGAGCGCCAACTTTCTGACGAAACCTCTTACCATCACCTTACTTCCAACCCCACAGACCACCACTCCTACCAAATTTCGTCCTATCTTCATTCCTCAGGCAAACAGGAAGGCCTTTCCGATTCCGCCATTGCTCTAATGATCCCCAACAAACCCCGCACACCCACATTCTACCTTCTCCCTAAAATCCATAAACCCAACATCCCCGGCCGCCCCATTGTTGCCAGCTTTAATTCCCCTACAGAACGCATCTCCGCCTTCGTTGACTCCCACCTACAACCTCTCATTCGTCAATTCCCTTCCTTCATCCAAGACACTAACCACTTTCTCAAACGTCTCAAACACCTCCCCTTTCCTCTCCCACCCAATACCATTTTGGCCACTATCGATGTCTGTTCCCTCTACACAAACATCTCCCACGATGATGGACTCTCTGCCCTTAGTAAACTCCTGGACTCAAGACCACCCGACGCAAGACCTTCCTCCCATTTCTTATTAGACTTGGCAGCAATGGTGCTCAAATTGAACAACTTCTCTTTCGATGGTCGTCACTACCTTCAAATTAGAGGCACTGCGATGGGCACCCGAATGGCGCATTCATACGACAATTGCTACCTTGGAGAATGGGAAAGACTCTTCCTCAACGTTCCACTCAGACCACTTTTGTGGCTGAGATACATCGACGATGTCTTCCTCATTTGGACGCATGGACCTGACTCTCTCCTTTCTCTCGCGTCTCTCCTCCCATCCTTCACTGTCCTTCACCCACCAATCCTCTACCTCCCACATCACATTCCTGGATGTCGATCTTTACCTTCAAGACAGCCAAATCCGCACCTGTGTTCACATCAAACCCACCAACAGCCTCCAATACCTCCACTTTGATAGCTGCCATCCCCTTCATACCAAAACCTCTATCCCCTATGCCCTTGCTCGTCGAGGATGGAGGCTTTGTTCCGATAGAGCATCCCTTCTAGAGTATTACTCTGTCCTCGAGGATGCTCTTCTCAAACGTGGTTACCCTCCAGTCTTGGTCCGCGAACAGATCCATAGGGCGATGACGCCTACCCACACTGGATCTCATCCTCACACACCCACTATTCCTGCATCTACCCCTCCACTCACTCTTACGACACTTTTCCATCCTGGTATCCACGAAGCTCTCAAAACAATCCTTCATGCTGCCCACCCAATTCTTACCTCTTCCTCCCATCAGTCCCTCTTTATCAACCTTTTTGCCAATCCTCCGCTCCTCTCCTTCCGCCGGCCCCCAAATTTGGGAAATATCTTGTGGAGGAAGGAACTTCCCACTTCTACCACGCTTCTTGCAATAGGTTCCCACCCCTGCGGAAAACCTCGCTGCCTTACTTGCCCTATCCACCTACCATCATCTTCTTTCTCGAGTCCCTCCACCAACATCACCTACCCCATCACCTCCAGAAGCAACTGCACCACCCGTAACGTCATTTACCTCCTTACTTGCACCCTTTGTCCCGCGTTTTACGTAGGCCTCACCAGCAATCCGTTAAACATCCGAATGAACGGTCACCGGAATAGCGTTTCTCTCAGACGCCCCCTCCCAGTTGCATTACATGCTAATACCCACAATGTTCCCTTTAATAGTTGCTACAATGTTAGGATTATTCGCGCTTTACCCTATGACACTCCTGCCCCCCTTCTCCGACACTGGGAACTAGCACATATCCATCTTCTCGACTCTTTCTCTCCGCCTGGCCTCAACCTCCGCTAACCCTATTAGCCCCCTTACAATGTTTCCTTGTTACTTTGTAACTATTCGGACTCTACCTCATCACACTCCCTCTTTATTGGCTATCCACCCCTCCTACTCCCCACCTCCTCCAATCATCAACCTTCCCACATCACCCTGTCATTCCCCGCCCAGTGTGTCACTTTACGTTACTCTTTCGCTGAAGAAGGGCTTAGGCCCGATAAGCTTGCGTGTGTTTTTGTGTTCGTGTGTTTTACGTGTCTCTTCGATGCCCCCAGCCGCCTACCAGCTTGGTCCTCAACTTGGTAAGTGTCCGCTGGGCTTCCCTCAACACCTTGTTGCCACCCTCATCACTACCTTTTCTTTTCCTTTAGTTAATATATATATATATATATATATATATATATATATATATATATATATATATATATTAACTTAAGGAAATGAAAAGGTAGTGATAAGGGTGGCTACAAGGTGTTGAAGGAAGCCCAGCGGACACTTACCAAGTCGGAGGCCAAGTTGGCAGGCTGCTGGGGGCGTCGAAGAGAGACGTTAAAAACACGAAAACAAAAAAACACGCAAGCTTATCAGGCCTATGCCCTTCTTCAGCGATAGAGTAACTATATATATATATATATATATATATATATATATATATATATATATATATAACAGCTTACGGAAAAGGAAAGGTAAAATGAATATATGGATGTCAACAAGGTGTTGGGATGAGGAAACCCAGTGAGCACTCACCAATCAGACGACTTCAGGTTGGCGAGGCCCCGGGGATGTCGAAGCGACACACGTAAAATAACACAAAAACACAGAAACATCACAAACGTAAAGCTTTCGGAACTACTCCTTCTTCAGCTACAGAGAGAGAACTCATCCCAACACCTTGTTGACATCCATATATATATATATATATATATATATATATATATATATATATATATATATATATATATATATATACATATATATATACATATATATATATATATATCATTTATCCGTGTTGTCTTGCGACAGGTCCTACCAATTAATTAATTGGTTTTGACTAGGGAACATAAATACACGGTGTGGTGGTTTCCCGTAGCCTTCCGCACCGGACACACACACAGAAGGGAGAAGGGCATTTATCCGTGTTCTGTCTTGCGACAGGTCCTACCAATTAATTAATTGGTTTTGACTAGGGAACATAAATACACGGTGTGGTGGTTTCCCGTAGCCTTCCGCACCGGACACACACACAGAAGGGAGAAGGGAAACCCGGTGCCAGCATTTGCCTGCTCTTATGAAGAACACCAGGGGGGCCAACGGCTTAACGTCCCTTCCGAAGGACGGAACAGCTGAATTTGCGTGGTCTCCTCAAACCACGCAAACAGGGGGCTGGGTGACCTTGAGAAAAATCCTACTTGCGCAGGATTCGTACCCGATGACTTTTTTTTCAATCATCGGGCGAGTAGTAGTAGTAGTATATATATAAATATGTAAATAAGTTTTTACACACACACACCTCAGAAGTTATATTTTAATCACACTACAAAGTCCCGTTGATGTTCAATGGGTAATTTCGCTCGTACCCTAAAAAAGTACTAAATGTATTCAGGAGCCTACACAGCAATTTTCAGGAAAATAAAAGAAAGGCTAGTGAGATTATGCTTATTTTTCCAATTCCATGCAGGTTGTTTTTGGGGTTATGAGAAATGCCCGGGAAACAAGCGTAGTACAGGGATTTACATCTGGTACACAAGGTGTTAATTTTCATTTCTTGATTTTTTGGACACTAAAGCTATTTTATGATTCCACGTATTTTTTCAATCAGGATGTTCCCAATACTGTGTGGACTTATGGGTTTTCCTCATAGCTTAGAAAAATAGTTTGCGATATTTTGCTGGCTACAACCAGATATTGCTTTTTGTATGCTCAGAAGTATTTTTATTACTGCTCTCTTGCTGATATTGAGATAAAACTGATCAGGGCTGGCCACAAATGAAAGAACAAGGGTAACAGCGGGTGATACAGGCAACACTATTTTTAGATAAAGGAGTCTTGGTCATACTACCAGAATGTGTTAAAATTTAATGTGGTCAACTCACTACTCCATTTGTGGGCAGGCATCAGTTATTGAGAAATAAGTCAATTTTTTGCAGATGGTTCTAAAAAGTCAATTCCAGTAAAGCCTGTTATTTGATACATCACACCCCTCATTACCAGAATCCTGTGACAGTGGAGTAGGGTGCAAGTGATGTATGGTACACAATCAAGTTGGAAAAAATCATACGAGATCATAGCTTTCTACAGAATAGCATGTCAAAGGAGAAAGTGCTACATCCTTAAACACTTTGCCTACTGAGAGAATAATTACAGTCAAACTCGGCTATAACGAGTGCCACGGAACCGTTTAGTTTTGCTCGTTATAGCCGTTAAACTTAATATCCGTGAAGGCAAAAGCATGCATGCGTATGGTGAAATAAGACATAAGAAGTAAAAGTGAATATATAAACAGAAAGTTCATTTTGTAAATTTATGAAAAACACTAAAAATGAGAATAAACTAGAAAATTTAAAGTAAACATACGTACATATAAAATTTACTCACAGCTGCATCCTTAATCACAACCCTTTTTACAAAAATAACTTTGAATAGTAGCCTGTTTCATAGATTTCACTTTGAAGTCTCTTAAGTTCCTCTTATTACACTTAGTGACCTAAAAACTCCATCGGAAATGTCAATGTTTAAAAAAAAATCATTTAATGTTTCCACGGCATCCTGAGCTTGAGAGAGCTTTCATCGGGATTGTGTCTTTGAAACATTCAACATTGTCTTCATCACTGTCTCCTGTGTTTTGTACTGTCTCTATTATTTCACTCTCCGTAGGAATTCCACTGGTAATCAAATCATTATCAACATGAACAAAATTGTCAATGTCATTTACATGGTCAAAATTCGCAATTCCATTTTCTTTAAGCCATTCTGATCTTCATCAACGTTATGGTTATCAATCGAAAATTCTCCCGATATTAAACCAGACATTCGAAAACGGTTTATGATCGTTGTAGGTGAAACATGCATCTGTCATCAAATGAATTGCATCCAATACAGAGTCGTTGCCATCTAAACCTCTTTCCCTACTTTCAATCAACTGTAGAACAAAAAATCGCTTGAAATGGCATTTAAAACTTTTATTTATCACCATGTCCATTGGCTGCAAAATAGAAGTCGCATTTGGAGGCAAAACACCAGTTTTACATTGGAAAAACTCCTGCATATGTGGGTGCGCAGGACAGTTATCGACAAGGAGTAGAATGTTTCTATTTTTCCTCCGTAACTAGTTGTTCCACTGACTTACATATTTCTGAAAAATATTGGAAGTCATCCATGCCTTTTTATTAGCTGCATATTCAACGGGAAGCTTCTTTACATTTTTGAAACAACGTGACTTTTGTGACTTACCAATAACAAAAAGTTTTTTTTTTGTCTGTCCCATTTATGTTTGCGCACATTAAAACTGTTAAACGATTCTTAGGTCTTTTGCCACCAACACATTTGTCACCTTTGAATTTAAACGTTGCATCAGGCATCATGTTGTAAAACAGTCCAGTTTCGTCGGCATTGTAGATGTCTTCTTCTCTGTAACCTTTTCGACACTCCTTTCAAACATTTTTCACCCATTCACTTGCCGTTTTTGAATCTGCTGACAGGGCCTTTCGCATAAACATTGTTATGCCGATTTTTAAAACGGTCAAGCCACCCGTTATTGCATGTGAAGTTCTCGTGTCCTAACTGTTTTGCAAATTTATCTGTCTGAACCTTGATGGGGAAACCAGCATTTCTCTGCCTCTTAAACCACTCCACAAGTGCTTGATCAACAGTACCCAAGTCACACTTCCTCATTTTCTTGTTCGGTTTTAGGTTGTTCTCTAGTGCAGATAAAATCGCTTCTTTGTTTTTCCATAAGGTTGAAACCGTAGACGACGATAAATTAAATTTTTTACACACTTCAACATTTTTTTACCACGTTCTAACTCTCGATTAATATCAACCTTTTCGCGAATAGACAAACACTTCCTTTTATGTACGGACATGTTACTCGTTCAAGGGCAAAATCTCAACTGATTTTTGTGATAAACGCTACGAACTTTCTTTGCAAACTGTGAGCATACCAATTCCAGAAAGAGTTAATGAGGAGATGGATTAAACGTGGGATTTCCCATCTTTACGTGGGAAAGGGTGTTGGGTGCATTCGGCTGAGCGACGGGGGTGGGCGCCATTGTACATGCCCTTACCCCCTTCCAAACACAACCTCCTGGCTGTAAAAGAGCTGGGGGTTGGGAGGAGAGGACAAAGGACCTCCGCGGGTGCCACTGTACCTGCAAGTTGGGAATTCTTGGTTTGGACGAAGGGATTATTTTTTAACAACAACGCCGCGGTCTTTAACATCCCTGAGGGATAGGGAGTAGAGGCTGGACTCGAGAAGACAAGGTTACATATCTTGGGTCACTATGAGGATTGAAGGGGCTGACCGCCGCCGCGTTTGAGACTGTGAGAAGTGGTCAAAGTTTGCTCGATATATCCGTGAAGCGTGCTCGTTATATACGTGAAATATTTGTATGTAAATGCTCGTAAACTTATCTTGGAGGTAGCATTTGCTCACTATAGCCGTGAACTCGTTACAACCGTGCTTGTTATAAACGAGTTTGACTGTATTTTTCGAATCACCTCTAAAGATGTTCAGGAGTTAAGTTGGAGGCTTGTCTATAGCGCTATGTCCTTAAATCGGACTTTCTTGACATGCAAAACCATATTTTTGTGCATTGACAGTCATGGCATATGGTGGCTACCGGGGGTGGCACTTTACTGAGGAATCTCTATGTAATCATAAGATGGAAGCTCTGTTCACAACAATTCATAGGCAGTGAGCAGGGAAAAGGAGTAATTGAGCGTGCATACTGTTATTGTGTGTGACTTCCACTTGCCGTATTTTCCAGTAGATAACGCGTGCGTTATCTATGCGAAAAAGTTTGAAATCTAGAAAAAAAATGACTATGGATTATATATAGAAAAACAACTGAATACATAAAAAGTAACTTAAAAAAGTTATTTATGGTGACTATTATGATGCTTCGATTCCTACATCCCTTAGCTGACAAATTCACGATATTTCCTCTCATTCTGTTTAAAGATCAATGTACTATCGGGTGCAAAAATAAATGCAAGGGCTATGCAGGGTTGCCTGTCCGACACCCTGCGAAATCGCCGGTATGAGAAATTTTGAAGTCAAGCAAATCATCTGCCATTTTCTTAGCTCCAAACACTTGCTGTGAATGCATTGCATGTCTGGTGGTATTATACACCACTTCATAGCTATGTATTGTTATGGATATCAGGAATAATAACGTAATTTTGAATTGAAGTAAAGCAGACTGTTTTAAGCTATGCTTTACTTAATCACTATGGTTACAGTTTTTCAGTCTAACACTTGCGCAGCATAAGTGCCCGCGCTCGTCTGAGCACAAGTCTCGTATTCCCAGATATGTAGATCTGGAGTTCGTAGTCACGGCATATGATATTATTTCATTTTATTAAAGGTATTTGATTTTCTCTTGGGACTCTTATTAAATGTTAGTTATACCAAAATGTTCTCCTTAATTTGAAATGATTTTTGGAATTCAGAATTGAAACATCAAAAATAAGCTCTTTGTAAAGCTATTCATTGCAAGGCAGGCCGGTCGAGATTTCTGATCCTTTTCATCTTATAAAGAAAGTAGTTTTCATGAAAAAACCAAATTAAAGATTTCAACTGAAATACACGTTTTCAAGTCTTCTGAACACGTTTTGACTATTTTTTCGACGATGTATTTGTGTCTATGTGTGTCTGTTTGTGTGTCTGCATGTATGTATGTGACAGGAATGTTGTAGGTGATCTAACTGAAAATCTATTCATGAAATCAGCATAAAATTTTACATTTGTGCTAATAGAAATATCCTTAAGTTCTATGGGTTAAACAAAAGTTGTGGTTTATACTAGTAGAAATTTATTTTTTCTCGATATCTGGCCTAAAACTGAATTTTTGCTATTATATTGTGATGAATCTCAGGGGTTAAGTGAGGGATTGGACGGCGAATTCCAGATCAATGCTCTCTTTTTGGCAGTGGTTTTTAATTTTCATTTAAAAAAATAATACAGCCAAATCTTTCAGTAAGAGAGCAATTTTTCTGTAGTGATTAATCACGTATCTTCAGGAGGATGAGTGTGGGCTCCAGGTTTATTCCTTCCCCTCTCTCTCTCTCTCCCCGAGTTCGTGACCTTCTCTCCATCCTCCCTGTCTTCTTTCTCCCCTTCAGCCGTAATCGCTTCTGAAACTCTTCTACTCCAAAAACAATTGAAGTAGGAAATACACCCTTTCCTAAATTTAAAAGTGCTAAATATCATTATTCTCTACAACCTTTGTTTGAAATATATTCTTTTAAATGCAGAGTTTCAGAGATTTTTAATTTTTTCCATTTTCAACAAATTTCTTCTTTAAATGTAAATAGGAAACATATGGAGAAATAAAATTTTCTAGAATGTTTGTCTCAAAATCTTTTTCATGAACCCCATAGTTTCCGATATATTTAGTTATTTTTCTTATTCTTCCGTTGATCTAATGATTCGTATACATTTTATTATAACGAATGGTTAATGGAATGGAATATTTGGACACACATTATTGAACCCCTCATCTAATATGATTGACTTCAAAAACGTGACATTATGATAATTGAAGGAACTCATTTGAGTTCATTTTACTTTTGACTTCATGAGCATGATTTTAATATTTAATAACGTTTTTTCGATTGAAATTATTCATATCTGGGGCTCTGGCGAAAGCACCCATGTGAATGCATGATTGGCTATAATGTGGAACTTTTGCTGATATTAAAAAAATAATGCTATACATGTCTGCAATTTATTTATTTTTTGACGAGTTTGACAGAGGAGAAATAATCGGCATCTGTTTGCGTGAATGATGGACGCTAAGAAAGCCACTTCAATGAGTCGTGACATGTAGAACGTGGGGTCTTGACAGACCCCATTCAATAGGTGGTGTAGTCTCCCTCCGTGCCAATGACCTCTTGCAGGCGGTGGGGCATAGGCTCTACCAAGGCCGTGCATACCTCCGGGTGATGCCTAATGTTTTCCCGGTCCTCCCGGACATGGGCGGTCAAGGCCTCCTGGTTGCAATCCCCTTTGCGCCGCTTTCACCTTTTCACGATAAGGCCCCACAGATTCTCAATTGGATTGAGACCTTGGTGGCCAGGCTAGGAGCTGGAGCTCATGTTGCTCGGCGAACCAGGTCTTAGTTCTTCGGGAGGTGTGCATGGCGCTGTTGTCTTGCACCACCGTGTATAAATCCTGCTCAGGCCACCGTGCATGAAGGGAAGGAAGTAGGGTGCCTTCCAGGATCTGGACATAGTGCTCTGAGTTTAGTCGACCAGGAATCTGCACTAGTTCGCCAGGGCCCTCTGCACACATGTAGCCCTAGAATACAAGGGATATCTGCCTGGATTGCTGCATGCGGACTACATGGGGAGGGTCATATCTTCAAAAACGAACATACATGTCAAAATAAAATATTGTAGCATGATATTTAATTTGAAAATAAATGCCATGTTTCCCCTACTGCCTCAATTATTTTCTGTTGCATGTTATAGCAAAAGAGATGACTAAGTTTGAGCGAAAGACTAGCTAAAACGATAACGTTAAAGAAAAATCACTCAAACTATACTAACCTGGTGCCCATGCGCCTTCAAAGTGCCCTTCCTGGTCGCTCCTGAAGATATTCTCGTCGCACCATGCCGAAGGCTTGCCAACATTCTGCAGGGCAAAAGCAAGGTGCTTTTCCTTGTGGTGTTGCAGCAGAAGAGTTTTGGTGGCAGGCGCGAAGTTTGCTATATCTTTCTCCCGCAGGTGGTGGCTTATAGTCCAACTCTTGCAGTCAAGCCTCGTGCATGCTCTTTTCTAAACGAGCCATAATGCAGAGGATGGTTTTCTGCATCTTGTGCAATGGCTTCCTCGTCCTCTGCCGTTGTCACGTGGTGGCGACCTGAACGAGGTCTATTCCTTGTCCAGTTATCACTCTCTTCTTCGTGGCATTGAATCCACTTCCTCACAGTTTGTATGTCCTGACTCATTGCAATCGCTATCTCAGCGTTCGTCGATCCATTCAAATGCATGGCGATTGTTCTTCCTCTGTCAGGCTGGCTTGTTTCCCTTACTCCACGTTCACGAGGCATGGTTTGACAAACCCCCTTTTAAAGTGTGTAGAGGTGGCATTGTGAAGAAAAACAGCGCTATTTCTTTGCAGATTATTTAATTTTACATAAAATATTACGTGTTAAACAGAGGCATAACTATAATGTATGAGGTCCCCAGGCAAAAAATTAAGTGGGGGCCCCCTTATGTAATTTAATTCTAACAGTATAAAATTAAATTAATTTCTAAAATAAAAGATTTACTCTTTCCAAATTATGTATTTTAATTTTATCTATATTAAAATTTGAATTGTTTTACAAGTACTTTTGTAGCTATTTTTATTAGGTATTAATGAAGAGCCAATAAATAAGGTTCAATAAAACTGTTAACTTTCAAATTACTGGAGAGTTGCTACTTACCTAAAATTTCCGTCTTTTTACTTTTGTTTCAGCAAACATATTGATAATTTCCTGAAAGTTTTTCCTTAAATGGTGAGCTTCCTCATGTTCAATTGATAAGACACTTAAACCGCTCAGACGCTCTTGACCCATCGTGCTTCTTAAAAATTTTTTCTTAGTTTCAGTTTCAAAAATGACCTTTCAGTAGTTGGAACTGTGACTGGTATCATTAGAAAAAGTATCACAACTGTACACGCATCTGGGAAACTGTCCGAAAGTGCTGCATTTTCAATAACTAAAAGATGTGCCAGGTCTTTTACTGTGGTACATTTCACAATACTACTTCTAAGACATGTTGGCGAGCATTGACTTAGTACTCACTCTTTGCATTTCGTCGTCCTTGCCAGCATATACAATTTTGTCCTTTGTAATTTTTCCTCTGTCAGTAGGCTCAGATTCCCCGACCCCCTAACGTTTATCAGCCACCAGGCTTACTGTTTGCTCAAAAACTGCACTACATTCTTGTAAAAGCTCATTGTCAATATCACCGCAATTGTCAATAAATTCACTGTCAAACACATTTTTCTCGACAACATCTATATTCCTTTTCTCAACAATACTACTAGCACTTCCACTAACATTATCAGCAGGCCTATCACAAGTAGCAGGCGCCGGCTCACTCTCACTTTCAATTTGACTCATGCGCTTTGAAGATGACTTTAAGAATGAACTTATTTCTGTCAATCTCTTGCTACCAGCGACGGCTTGAGATTTTTTCTTTCTTTTTTGAGCACCACTTATATAAACATGTTTATTTAAACTCATATTTGCATGACCCTCACACTTCTAACTTTTTTCTACACTACAAATTTTTTTATATATTTATATGTTGATCACAATAAAAACGAAATAAGTTTTATAACTATTTTTCCACTGTATTCTAATACACTATAGACAAAAAATAAATGCTTGAAACTGCGAAGTCAGAACACATGCATGCACCGATTGCAATGAGCAACTGTTGAGCCACCTTTATGTAGGTGGCTCAACAGTTTCATCCCTCCTTACTTTGCCTTCCCCTCCCCTTTCGTCCTACTTTGTGACACTTTTCTATTTGGAATATCACCTGCCGCCAACATTAGATCACATGGCTACTGGGAACCAAGGGGTGACATTCATGTTGCTTCACATTGTTGTTTGCAACCTGTACCTGTACATCTCCTCTACTCATATTTCACATTCATGAGATCAGAACAAAAAATAGTAATTTGTCAGTTTCACTTCGTATATCGTCGAGGAAAGATCGGTCGTATAAGCAAAGTGCATCTGGTGAATGAACTAAGGAAAACATGATGTGTTTGTGCTTTTGCCATAATCCCCATACCATTTTGTAAAAGATCTGTAACTATGTTTATAGTATATATAAAATATGTGAATCAATTACTTCCTGTTCAATCTTTTTTTTTACCGTCAGCAGGGCATTAATTGACTTAAGCACAAAAATATCCTATTTAAAAAAGTGACAGATTTTAGTGAATGTATTTAAAAACATTTTTAAATTTTAGAAAGACCGCCTATCAGAATGGGAAAATTAAAATTTGTAAAAACAACATAAAGGGGAGAATATATGATAATTAAAAATATAAGCCCGATTATGTTTGTTCAAGTTCTAAATCTGCATCCAGAAGCCCAATAATATATCCAGTTTCAGGTACCATGTTTACTTTTATTTTCATAAGCCTGAAAAATTAATTATAAAATAATTAAATCTGCTTGCTGTAATTGCAACATTTTCTTTTAAACATTTTCTTACCTATCATCTTTCCACTGCAACTTACACTGCAATACCTCATTTCAATGAAATAATCAAAGCATACTTACTCATCATCGAATATTATTTTGTGTTCTGAACATTTTTGTAACATTCGACGGTTTTTATAAAATTTAATTTTTGTTTTCCAACATTATAATTTTCCTAATATGGTTGGCGATCTTCTAAAATGCATCCACAAATATAAGTTTTGGAATGTCCAACTTAATTTTGGAATGTTCTACTTAAAGTATGTAATAGTCCTACTTTGCTGAAACGAAGAGTTGGCAACACTACTTGAGTGTGATATGCGAGATAGCCTACGCATTCAAATCTTACCATGCACACTACCAATAAAGGGGTCTTTGTTTACAAAAACAGAACTAGGCCATAAGTGGTTTTTTAAGAGATCTGAGCAAAATTTATGATGACTGTTATTGCATCTCTGGCCGAGGGAAGATGCATCAGCTGAAAACTATAAGAAGCTAAGAGTAGAAAGCAGGGCCACAGGGTTATCTCCTCGGAAGAAAAAGGCTGAATAAGTGGTATATGTAACTATTTCGTACTTGGGTGTCACAGCTAGGGAGGGTCGCTTTAGACCACTACTCACTGGGGCTCCCTCGACACTGGGGCCTCCGGGACATGCCTGGTCCTCCTGGGTGGTAGTTACGCCACTGGTGTTAAACATTCTCCATAATAAAATATTAATAAATTCATTGTTCCAAATTTAATCTTATAAAAATATTCTGATTATTATTAATATCTCAGAATCTATTGCACATATACGTCAAAAATCGTGACAGCACATGCGAGTGTATTTACAAAAGAGCTAAATATCTCGAAAACTGTGGGATTCACAACAAAATGTTTTGAGGAAAAACTTCTATAAAAGTTTATTCTCCATAAATTTCCTGTTTTCATTTAAAATATATAAGGAAGTTTGAGAGGAGAATTTTTGCAAAAGCAGAAAAAATTTTAAAATTCCCTAAAGCTCTGCACTTAACACGTTCTATGCGGACAACATCATATGATGTC